>SJYV01033609.1:173101-268546 GCA_006410875.1 Neotragus pygmaeus
CCCTCCCTGTACCATCCCTCTGGGTCATCCCAGTGCACCAGCCCCAAGCATCCAGTATCCTGCATTGAACCTGGACTGACGATTCATTTCATACATGATATTATACATGTTTCAATGCCATTCTCCCACATCATCCCACCCTCTCCCTCTCCCAGAGTCCAAAAGACTGTTCTATACATCTGTGTCTCTTTTGCTGTCTTGCATTCAGGGTTATCGTTATCATCTTTCTAAATTCCATATATATGCATTAGTATACTGTATTGGTGTTTTTCTTTCTGGCTTACTTCACTCTGTATAATAGGCTCCAGTTTCATCCACCTCATTAGAACCCTGGGCATGAAATAGTATCTGACTCATACCAAGTGTTCAATAGATTTTTAAAATGAATAACTCTCTAAAATGAAGGTAGTAATATCTGCATCAACACTGGAGTGATGATAAAATAATATACTGAATATTGTTGTTCAGTTGCCCAGTCATTTCTGACTCTTTGCAACCTCCTGGACGATAGCCTGCCCAGCTCCTCTGTCCATGGGATTTTTCAGGCAAGAATACTTTAGTGGGTTGCCATTTTCTTCTCCAGGGGATCTTCCTATCCCAGGGATCAAGCCTGTGTCTCCTGCATTGGCAGGCAGATTCCTTACCACTGCACCACCAGGGAGGCCATACAATGTATATTAACCCACTTAAAAAACCCTGCAGGCACACAGTGTGCTGGCTCTTATTGCTTCTTAGATCCTGCATGATTGTGGAATGCTGCTAAATAATGATCATAGACAGTCCAACATTGCCTTCGGGAAATCAGAGATGGCGTGTCTCAGTCATACAAAATGGAGAATATCCCTCTAAATAGAAACAGAAATTGCAAGCCAAGAACTGGTCTACATATGTAAGGCAGGGGGAAAAAAAATGTTAGATTTTCTTTTTTTTTTTTTTAACATATTCCCCACACAGAAATAAAAATAGTGTCAGCCTTGAACTTGAAAGATGGCATTATATGTGCAGTAGCACATTTTTCATTTTTGCCTATAATTTTTGACAATTATGATGTTAAATGTATTTTTAACCTATAGATTTGCATTAATATTGAATGAGACTTTAACTTTCAATTCAGTGGCATTTAAATTTTGTACTTTTAATTTTGGAGCTGATTTCCTTTAAATTCCTCCAGAGAAGTTAGAAGGGAAAAAAATTTAGGAAATAGGCATTTGAAAATTTTATTGTCCGATGGCTCCAGCAAGATAGGCTTTTAAAGCAATTTCCTGGTCCACATTTGTTCCTAGCACTCCTTTCATTTCCTATGAGGGGCTCCTGAAAAGAAATAATGTCCCAGATGAAACTTTAACCTCCTATGAGGAATCTTTCCTGTTGCTTTTCTCCATAGGTAGAAATAGGAGCTCTTTTCTCTCAAACCCTAACCCTAAATGACAACACTTTCTCATACTATCATTATGGTGATCATCCTATTGATTATGTTTTTGTAAAGATAAAGTTTCTTGGCTATGTTGATATATATCAACAAACTGAGTTGTTGAATCTTTGTCGACCATTGTCCTGGGACTGTGGGTCTCAGTAACTTTGTCCCTTCACTAGACTGTGAGTTCTTTGAAGTTCAGTGACAAAAGCTCTTGTCTTTCTATGCCTGATGATTATTGTTTAGTTGCTAAGTCGTGTCTGAGTCTTTTGTGACCCCGTGGACTGTAGCCCACCAGGTTCCTCTCTCTGTGAAAATTTCTAGGCAAGAGTACTAGAGTGGGTTGCCATTTCCTTCTTCAGGGGATCTTCCTGACCCAGGGATCAAACCCCTGTCTCCTGCATTGGCAGGTGGATTCTTTACCCCTGCACCACCAGGGAAGGAAACCCCATGCCTGGTAATTAGCACAACCCTAAATAAATATATGCAGAATGAATGGACAAGTCTCCTGATTAGAGCAGGAGTCCCTGAGGACAGAATCATCAGTGTGTCTCTAGTGCTTAAAGTAGTGCCTGGCAGATAATGAAAGCTCAGCGATGTTGTGTGGAAGGTAAACAGTGGGCAGTAAAGAGCCATCATCCATTCTGGTTTCTCAGACAAGCCAACAGTAAAGAAAGAAACCGAGCAGAGAATTTATAAGGCCTCTTGGCTCAAATTAAACTTTTATCAGTGCTTCTCTGAAGACTCTTTTTTTGTGTGTTTTCATATGTAGGTAACTAGCAGAAAAATGCTCTAGATTGAGCAGCTGAGTAAACCAGGGTATGACTAGTTGCCCAGCAAATGCTGAGCTTCACTGAGGAGGGGCCACATTTACGGGCTGATGCTTTATGTCAGTTTGCTTGCTCACCTTGATTACATGTCCATGACACCTGAAATTGCTCTTGAAATTTGGGACAGGTTTGGTGCCTGAAGGATTTGTCAAAACATTTCAGGGATGTCACCTCCTGGTGGGTGAAGAAAGTTTGGGAAGTTAATTGGCTATTTCCTGACTGAAGCCTGAAAGTTGAAATCAGGAAGCGCTTCCCAGTGTGTACCCATTTTTAGATATTATTCTTAATTAAGCTGTTTTGATTTCATATGGTACATTTAATCAACAGTTTCCTGACTAGCCCATCCAGACAAACCCATGTTGTCTCTTAGCATAGTGAAGAAAAATACTGTGATTCCTGCATATTTTGAATGGAATCCATAAATCTTTGTAAAACTGCCAAGATCTTTGAGATTCTAGATACACCTTACTCATTTGTGTAACTCAGCTATACCATACTTTCTAGTAACATGGAAAATAGTCATTAACTACTTTGATTAAATAGTGACCAAGAGGCCAAATGTATGAATGAATACATTCATTTACGTGAAGACGAGATTACCAGAGGGAGGGATATTTTAAGTGAAATTACTAAGTAAAACGGCAAGGGGGTGTGAGTGTTCTGGTGTCCTCTTTGGTGCAATTTTTAGTTCATAAACTAACACATGAAAACATCTGCCTTGTAATAATTAATGGGCTACAGTCAAGGCCCTCTTGACCAGAATGCCTAATTAGTTTTATTCCCAGAGATATCATTATTACCAGTTTGGTAGGTATTCCTCTATATCTTGGTTTTTGCAGATTAACATATATAGTCATCCCTCGGTGTCTGTGAGGGATTGGTTACATGATCTGTGGCAGATAACAAAATCAGCAGTAGTCAGTCCCATAGTCAGCCCTCTGTATTTGCCATTTTGCATCTGGGAACTCAACCAAACACAGATCATGTAGTACTGTATTTAGTATTGAAAAAAATCCACGTGCAAACGGACTCACACAGTTTGAACTCACCCTGTTCAAGGGTCAGCTGTTTGTATGCATGTGTGTATGGATATATGTGTGTGTGTGTGTTTGTGTGTATCACCTTATAAAATATATAGTGAAGTTGTATGTGTGTGTGCATGTTTAACTTGTTTAAATAAGGTATTACTTTATGTTTTTTTAATTTGCTTTTCTCACTCAATAGTATGTTGAAGATCTTTCCATGTGGGCATAGTTGGATTTACTGCATTATTTTTGATTACATACATGCTATCTAAGTAGTACAGCCCTAACACACTTTACGTATTTCCTACTGAAAAGCAATTCAGATTGCTCTTAAGTTTTCAAAGGCTTAAGGAATGATGCAGTGAACATCCTTAGACACGCATACTTATGTATGTGGTTTTCTCCTTTTAGAACTAGAACTAAAATTGTTAGATCCCTTAGTGTGCGTATTTAAAGTTTTAAGAGCTACTACCAAATTTATTATCCAAAATGGATAATAGCAATGAACATTCCCACTAACAGTGTGAACAGTATGTACTCCTTCATTCCCTTGCTGCTGCTGTTGCTGTGCTGCTAAGTCACTTCAGTCGTGTCCAACTCTATGCGATCCCAGAGACAGCAGCCTACCAGGCTCCACCGTCCCTGGGATTCTCCAATGCGTGAAAGTGAAAAGAGAAAGTGAAGTCGCTCAGTCGTGTCCAACTGTTTGCGACCCCATGGACTACAGCCTACCAGGCTCCTCCGTCCATGGGATTTTCCAGGCAAGAGTACTGGAGTGTGTGTGGATTTATCTCTGGGCTTTCTATTTTGTTTTATAGTTTTCGATATATAGGTCTTTAGTTTCTTTAGGTAGGTATATTCCTAAGTATTTTATTCTTTTTGTTGCAATAGTGAATGGAATTGTTTCCTTAATTTCTTTTTCTACTTTCTCATTATTAGTGTATAGGAATGCAAGGGATTTCTGAGTGTTGATTTTATATCCTGCAANCAGGCAAGAACACTGGAGTGGGTTGCCATTTCCTTCTCCAGTGCATGAAAGTGCAAAGTGAAAGTGAAGCCGATCAGTCGTGTCTGACTCACAGAGACCCCAGGGACTGCAGCCCACCAGGCTCCTCCACCCATGGAATTTTCCAGGCCAGAGTACCGGAGTGGGTTGCCATTGCCTTCCTCACGTTTAGCATCCATGTCTGAAAGAGCTTCTGGAAATATTTTCTGGCTTCTATTATATTTCGACTACTTAGATACATGCAATAGGATATATCTGCTGAGAACAAAAGTGTTAATTTTGTTGCAGACATTTAATTTCATCCTCATATTTATCTTGCTGACAAACATGCATGTCCACTAACCACTGTCAACTTTCTGTCAGTATTGCTTTTTATTTTGCTTGCTTCTCAACTGAATTGTGGGCTCGTGAAGGAAAGAAATAGTGACAACTGAGTCAACAAATATTTCGGGTCTAAAATCATCTTATTTGTTTCCAAAGAACCCAGATGAGTGCCTTGCTTATGTGTGCTTGATTGTTTGTCATGTCTGACTCTTTGCAACCCGATGGACGGTAACCCACCAGGCTCCTCTGTCCGTGGAATTCTGTAGGCAAGAACACTGGAGTAGGTTGCCATTTCCTTCTCCAGGGAATCTTCCTGATCCAGGGATCAAACCTGCATCTCTTGTGTCCTGCATTGCAGGTGGATTCTCTACCCACTGAGCCATCAGGGAAGCAAATAAAGGTCAAATCTTTGTTGAAGTGCAAGTCGTGACACAACTGAAAGTTCTTCTATAGGTGCCACACACTGCTGCTTCTCATCAAAGCACTTTCCATACAGTTATGAAGCAGGGGGGTTGTTTCCAAAACACGGCCCATACTTTACATTTTACTCAAGAAAGAGTAGGAAGAGCGCATTGAACGGCCTGTAAGTTAGACAGGGCCATATATATAGCCTTTTAGTGCTGAAGTCTATTCCTCATAACTTAAAACTGTTTTGTTTTGTAGAAATAACTAAGCTGGTATTCATATCAGCCTTTAAAAATCATTTTGGTTGTAAGTGTGCCATTTTTCCATATGATAGCCTCATTATGTGTGGAATCTATATCAAACTTTTAAGGAGTTCTACAAAGTAATATCAGCTCCATGTAAAAGATTTACTACTCTGTCACTTGACATTGAGAAAATAGAAAGAGAGTGTATATTTTGTAATAATAGTAAGAACCTTAAGCTGTGGACGAGAGAAAAATTCAAGATTAGTTCTGGTCATTGGTCAGGTTCTGCAAAAAAGAGTCTCAAAAATTCTGAGATCTGTGTGCGTGAGTTTATGAGAGAATGCTCTAGGAAATATGCCTGGGAGCAGGGAGGGACCCAGAATTAGGCAAAGGGAGATGAACCAGCATCCAGTTGTAATAAGACCTTGGCCGAGCCTCCAGGGAGCTTTGATCCTGGAATGGCTCTTCAAAGCCATGTTACCATCAAGCAAGGTTTGCTGCTGAGTCATTGTACTGCCACATCAGCTATTAATTGGATGCAAGTTGCCTAGGGGGTGGGGAAATAATTATTGTCAAGGTAACTTCATCATGAGAGAGGGACTCAGCTGTGAACCTCAGCAAAATGAACACTCCTATCATCTGGGGGAATGAGTGTGTTGATCCTGAATTTAGAATGCAATATACATCAATGCTTAACACATATCCTCCAAATTTTGTATAATTATCATTGTTCTCCAATTTAGAATTTTTAGAATTTAGAATCTAAATTTTAAAATTTAGAATTTTTTGAAGTTTAGATTCTAAATTTTAGATTTTAAAATCTCCATTTTAGAATTTAGGATTTTCACTTGTCTAATGTCTGCTGCTGGTGCTGCTAGGTCGCTTCAGTCATGTCCGACTCTGTACGACCCCATAGACGGCAGCCCACCAGACTCCCCTGTCCCTGGGATTCTCCAGGCAAGAAAACTGGAGTGGGTTGCCATTTCCTTCTCCATGTCTAATGTCTAGATGCTTTGGTTAAAATGTGTATTGAATTAATTTAATATATGTATAAGTGAATTTCGTGATGTGTTGTTCCAATTCCATCTCCACTCCCACCCCTTTCTGGCAGAGTTTTAAAAAAATTTGAACTGTTGTATACTGCTGTAGATTTGTTACTTGGATCCTTATTTTTCTGTGACATTGATTACTCATATCAGAAGCCACAACTTAGTCGTGATGAGAGTATTCACTGTTTCTAACTTCTGGCTTCAAGTGTTTCAAAGGTAGGTCCATGTACTGTGCCCTTTTTATTTTAGCAGATCTGCCTCTTTACTTAATTTAGTGACATATAACTTTCAAAGCACTCATTTCCATTGCTTTATTAGATCTCTGTGAAGCAAGAGTTAATATCATGGATTTGCATATAAAGCAAGAATAATCTAAATACAAGCTAACAAAATGTATGACCTTGCACAATAACTTACCTTCTCTGAGTCTCAGTTTTTCTACAGGTCTGTAATATTACTTATCTCAAAGAGGTAAAAATTTAGCATAGTGTTTAGCACATAATAGGCTTTCGATAAAAGGTTATTATTATTATCTTTTCAACAACACTGTGTTGCAAGTGAGGTGGCAACTACTAGCCTTAATTTGCATATGCATCTTTAAAGTTGAAGACACTATTTAAATACAAGATATTGTATCACTTTTATAGCTGGAATGTAGTAATCAAACATTAATTAAACCTTACTTGTTTCCTACATTTTTCAGTTGTTGCATTGATATAGGGTTTCATCCATCAGTAACAAACTTTATCTTTGGGGCTTCCCAAGTAGCTCTAGGGGTAAAAATCCCACGTGCCCATGCAGGAGATGCTAGAGACACGGGTTTGATCCCTGGGTTGGGAAAATCCCCTGGAGGAGGGCATGACAACCCACTCTAACATTCTTGCCTGGAGAATCCCACTGAGAGGAGCCTGGCAGGCTACAGCCCATAGGGTCACAAACAGTCAACACACAACTGAAGTGACTGAGCACGCATGACATAGAAGAGTCTCATCCTATGTTCCGCATTGCTCAGAGAGCATCATAAGAACATGGAGTCTGAACTCTGCTTAATTTCAGATAACTAAATCGAAAAATGTGCCACTTCAGGTTTTATCAGTACAATAACGGCAAATACCTGCCTACTTAACTGTATTATAACCTTCAGAGTGACCCTTCTTTTTATAAGTTATGCTCGTCTTCAATCATCTGGTTGTACTAACCTCAAACCCTACAGCTGACCCATTAAGTACCGAATGGGGAAAAATTCTAGTGTCATGTGATATGTTAGAAGCAAAGTGACTGAGGCGTTGGAACACTTGCCTGAGGAAGAAATTATAAAATAGAGTGAACTGNTTGTACTAACCTCAAACCCTACAGCTGACCCATTAAGTACCGAATGGGGAAAAATTCTAGTGTCATGTGATATGTTAGAAGCAAAGTGACTGAGGCGTTGGAACACTTGCCTGAGGAAGAAATTATAAAATAGAGTGAACTGAAATGATACTCAGAGAGCAAAACTGTTGGGAAAGTTAATGGGGTCAATGCCTAGTTACTTTTTGCTTTAGACTTTCTAACATTTTTTTAATCTACCAAGACAAAAACAAGAAAAATACAATAGAGAAACATATTTTAAATGTATTGAGATAACTTAATGTTAATATTTGTTGCTCACAATTATTCAGAATTTGACCAACAGGATTCATGTTAGTGAGGTTTTAAATTATATATGTGTTCCTAGGAAGGACAAAACTGTGAAATATTTACATCCTAATCATAAGCTTCTCCTCTGGAAGGAAAAAATTAAATTTCTACAGCTTTTACTGCCTTTCTTTTTTAAAATTTGACTGACTTGTTGCCCTTTAAACAATATGACGCTTTGTCTCCTGAGAAATATCTCCTCAGAAGAAGGGTATTGGTTTCTAGGGTCAAAGCTTAAGATGCCAATTGTGTATTTGCAGCTAATCAGATCAAGTAGTTTGTGGAGAAAAACATAGCAAAATAATTCAAATCATTTGTATCCAGTCTTGAAAATATTTGTAGAGAAGGGATGCCATTACAGAAGGAGAAGAATCACAATGAGCCAGACAGAAATTTCAATTAAATAAAAAAGCACAGGCAAGAAAGACAAAATGGCCACATAGGACTACATCAAACTAAACAGTTTCTACATGGCAAAGGAAACAATCAACAGAGTGGGGAAAACACTAGAGAAAATATTGATAAGCCATGTATTTGATATAATGGGTTAATATCCAAAATATATGAAGAATTGCTACAACTCAATAGCAAAAAACCAACTAACCTGATTGAAAAATGGGCAAAGGACTCAGATCTTTGTCCAAAGAAGACATATAAATGTCCAATGAGTATCATATGAAAAGATACTCAACATCATCAAGGAAATCAAAACCGTAGTAAGATATCATCTGACACCTGTTGAGACAGATGTTATAAAAAGCAAAGCAACGCAAAATCCCAGAAAAGAGCAAGTGTTGACGAGAATGTGAGAGAAATAGGATCTCTTCTTTCAGCACTGCTGGTGAGAATGTAAAATGATGAAGCCAATATGGAAAACAGTATGAAGTTTCTCAAAATATTTAAGAAGTAGATCTAGCATATGATACAGTACTTCTGTGTACTTATTCAGAATAATTGAAATCAAGATCTTGGAAAGGTATCTGTACCCCTATATTTATTGCATTGTTAGTCACAAGAGCCAAGAAGTGAAAACAACTGAAATGCCATGAATGAACGAATCAATAAGGATTAAATGAGATACTCATGCAATGGGATAGTATTCAGCCTTAAAAAAGAAGGAAATTCTGTCATATGCTACCACATGGTTGAAGCTTGAAGACACTATGCTAATTGAAATAGACCAGTCACAGAATGGCAAATATCCCATGATTCCACTTACATGAAATATCTAAAGTAGATTTATTATTACATAATCCAATTAGTTGAGAAAACTGATGGTCTTGTTTTCTCTTTTTCAGTCTCTTACTTTTAAAATCTTACTGCACCAGCTAAAGTTTCAATATAATACTGAACAGAGATGATGATAGCAAACATTTAATCCTGAGAGAGATCATTTCAATATTTCACATTAATATAATGTTTTAAAAGTGTTTTCAGGCTAATATAATTCATTTCTATTTCTAGTTTACTGTGATTTAAAAAAAATCATGAATGAATATTGACCTTAATAAAATACATTTCTCATCTATTGAGATGACCATATTTTTTTTTCTCTCCATTCTGTTAATTGCATTGGTTGATTTTTGACAGTTGAAACAAGCTGTGTTTTTCTTAAATAAACCTAACTTGCTCATGAAGTGTTATATGTACATGTTTTGGATATGCTTTTTATTTTCTTTCCATGTTAATGAGAAAAATTGACTTGTATTTTTTTTTTTTTGGTAATTTTTTTTTGTTATTTTGGTGTCAGTTATGCTGGCCTCAAAATAAATTGGGAAATGTTTTATCTTCTCCTGTCCTCTGGAAGTTTGTTTAAAATTGACATTTATCCTTACTTTCATATTTGAAGGAATTCACCTTTGAAGTAGTTTGGGTTGGCAATTTCTTTCTAAAAGAGACTTTAAATTAATAATTCAGATTGTTTATTAGACATCAGAAAATGCACATTTTAGGTTTAGTCTTATGTTAGCTTTGATAAGTTTTTCCCACTGAGAATTTCTCCATTTTAACTAAATTCTGAACTTTAATTGGCAATTTATTGTTCAGGAAGATCCCCTGGAGAATTAAATGGCAACCCACTCCAGCACTCTCGCCTGGAAAATCCCATGGACAGAGGAGCCTGGCAGGCTACAGTCCATGGTGTCTCAAAGAGCTGGACACAACAGAGCAACTTCACTTTACTTTGTTTTATATTGTTTGTAGTGTCTCTATAAAATCCAAAATGATGTTCCACTTTTCATTCCATATATTAGTAATTTGTCACATTTATTTTCTTGATCAGTCATACTAGGTAGTTATAAATTTAATTTAAAATCGTTTCTAATTACCACCTTTAGGTTGTCTTGATTTTTTTTTTTAATTCTATATTTATATTCCATTAGTTACTGTTATTTTTAATCCTTATTATCTTCTTTAATTTTTTTTTTTAGGTTTTAATTTTTGTGCTTTTCCAGGTTTCTGAGTTGGAAAATTTGGTTTTTCAGATTTTTTTTTTTAAAGTATATATTTAAAGCTGTAACTTTTCTTCTAAGGAATTAAAGTAACAATTATTGTTTCATGTACCCAATATTCATTTAGATTTACCTATGTATTTTCTTTTAACTATAGTAGTGTATATNGGACGTGAGTCTGAGTGAACTCTGCGAGTTGGTGATGGACAGGGAGGCCTGGTGTGCTGCGATTCATGGATTCGCAAAGAGTCAGACATGACTGAGCTACTGAACTGAACTGACCGAAGCTATGCAGTTCTAAATATATTGGACTTAGTGGAACAAGCAGAATAAATGAGTCTTCTTGTTATTTTATAAAATTCCAAGCTGTGGAAACTTTCAAATATTATTATTGATAGTCTTACTTTGTTTTGCTTTCTGCTTTTGTCATTGTTTTTCAGTTCAGTGTGTCTCAGATTTACTAATGCTACCAAAGTTCTGGTATCCAGAATGGGCAGCTAGGCAAACATTTACTTCTAAATAGCTCCTCATTATGGACACAGGAGCTGAAGGAACAAACTTTAATTTGGGGATTGCAGGGAGCAGTGAGGAAGCAAGGAGATACAAGAGTTTCCTAGGAGAACAATTCTCTCGTTTGCCACAGAATAAAAATAATCAATTTGTATGTTCCAATTTTAATACTCTTAGCTAACTAAATAGAATACTTATTTCTCCTTATGAGAACCATAAAAAGTACATAAAAACAAATGAACAAATCCGACTTTAGACTTACAGAATATAAGTCCTTTTAGTCAGGACTCTGGTTGCAGTTGGCAGAAAGTTAGCTCAAACTAAATAGAAATTGAAAATATATATTGCTTCTTGCAACCAAGCGTCAGGAATTGCTGGCTACAGCTAGTCTCAAAGTCTGTCAGTTCCAGGGCCTAGAGTCCAGAAGGATTCTCTCTGCAGCCTTTAATTTCCAATTCTCTTTGTGGGTTGCTTTTGTTTTCTTCAATTTTTCTCACATTGTTGAAATAGCCACCAACAACTCCAGATTCACTTATTCTCCACCGAGAATGACTACTGACTTTGTTTCCAAGCTAAAAAAATGCTTAGGAAAGAATCTGATTAGGCTAACTTCAAATAGGTACCCGTACTTGGATCAATCAATGGTGACCAATAGCCACAAGGTCTGAAAATGGGACCACACACTCTTGAACCATATTGTTAGCAGAAACATTTATCAGAAAAAGGAGGGTGGTAAAGTGATAATATCCACTATAGGTTATGGTGTTCCATATGTGGATAATGTCCCATGCATATCAAAAAGTTTTTTTTTTAATGAGTTAGAAGAAACCTAATAAACCAAGTGTTAGAAACTTGGGGCAGTTCTGTCTTTCCAGATGTAAATATCTGTGCACATATCAGTGATTGTGTGAGAGAGACAGATGAATGATGGGAATAAGGTGAAAGAGAAGAAAAGGGGAGGGTAGAGGAGAAATCAGGCAGATCAGGTTAATAATGGCATTGGAGAAACCCCATATTTAGCACAGCCTAGAATATAAATGTTGAGGAATCACATGTAAGCTACGCTTACTGAGAGAGAGATCATTAAACAGAATGGAGTTCAAGCATATTCCTCTAGCATAAGGAGTATAGGTTTTGTTTCATCTCTTGCAAAAGTAAGGTCCAGTCCAAAAATGAAAATATTTTAACATGAACCCATTCATATGTAGGTGTTTATGTTTGACTTTTTCAGATAGAAGTACAAAATGACAGATCATGGTTTACAGGGTACTGTAGCCTATACTTTTGGAATTATTTTGTAGTTTTATAAGATAAATTGATTCTAAATCTTGCTATCTTAATTTTTAAAATAGTACTTTTCTAAACATAGTGTTGCTACTTCTCTATAGCCATAATCAAACACAAAAAGAATCAAAATACAGTTTCCTGCCAGTTTAATCATTGAATAATTGGCCTCAGCATGTAAAACATTGTGGTTTTTTTCCTGTGTATAATTACTACACTGGAAGTTTATAAACTTCCCGGATAAAAAGAACAAACATGATATTCTGCTTTATTTCTGTTTCTGTTGTCAAGTCTGGAATGAGAAATTTGAGACCTATGAGTATATTGATAGCAACTGAGATGATGGGAGTAGATGAAATATCAAGGGAGATTTTGTAGATTGAAAAGAAGGGAGGAAAAAAAACAAACAAACAAATACCAGAAACATGGAAGGTTAACCCACTGAAGGTGCTTTCTTCAGAGACTAAGAAGGAGCAGCCAGAGAAGTGGAAGGGAATCCCTAAAAGAGATATATCAGGAAAACACAATGAAGGAATTTCTTGTAGTCAAATGTGGTGAATTGTAAACAATGCTGCAGAGAAAGCTAATGAGAACTAAACTGTGTCTACTGAAATTAACAACTGAGAGGTGTGTGGTGTGGTATCCTGGGAGAGAGGGACAGTGGTGGTAGATGAGTGAAAGGAAGTAGGATTGCAGCTCAGTTTCAGAGCACTAAGCAAAGTGAAAAAGTGAATATGAATGCTGATGCCTTTAGTATCTTGGCATGAATAGAAGGGACATAAGAGAGCAGACTCTGGAAGGGAGTATAAGCATGAGGGATGTTCATCTTATAACATGGGGGAAGATGAGAGAATAAAGAGGATAATAACAATCGTGAGGACGCTGAGGCAGTAGAGCAAAGGCATAGAGGACAGGGGGAGGACCTAAGCTGAAGTGGAGAAGGGGAGTCTTCTTTCACAGAGGAGGAGGGAAAGACAGCATGAATGAGGGCAGATGCATAAATGTGTGAGCATTTGAAAAGAAGTAAGTTCAAACATAAGCATTTAAAATTTGGGGAAAGAAAAAGATCACCTGATTAATGAAAGCAAAAAGGAACTGATAACTAAATTGAAGTTACATATGTTTCATACCCGTTACAGACAATAAAAGAATCTATCTGCCGTCCTGTATGTCTGTCTGTGGATCTACTACATTGTTTGTGAATGGAAGATTGAAAATATTATTTATGATTGAAGTGTACCCATACCCCATAGACACTAACTTTGAAATGGAAGTGAGTAACAGTAACAAATGAAAGAAGAGAGAGGAAATTGAAGGCATAGTTAATGTTGGAAAGCTGTAAGACAGGTAGTAAATATTAGCCCCTAAGGTATAAAACATTGGAAATTACTCAGTTCATAATGATATCAAGGTTGAAGATGTTGATGTTATAAGAGTGGCTAAAATTCCATACAGGTAAAAACATTTGTAATCCAGGAGGTTAAGAAGCTTTGAGGCTAAGGTTTCATTTGGTCAAGTGCTTGGGCACTGAAATTGTCCAAAACCACCTATGGAAGATAGGGCATATCTTCCATAAGAAGGCAGATATCAAAGTCCACAGGGATTAGAGAGCATGGGAAGTCCATAAATGGCAATGGTAAGAAAGAGTAGAGACAGAAGTATTGTTTAGGGGATCAGTCTCTCAAAAAGGAAGGGCTTTGCATGAGGGAGAAAGATGATTGAGCTGGAAGTGCTAACAAAAAGAGTGGGAGGAGAAGACAATACATCTGGGCTCTGTAGGAAATGAGTTGGCTCTGATAGGGCCTTAGGGTAGAGGAAGAGCTAGATTTGAACAAGGCAAGGAGATGGATGGAGTAAAGAGGCCAGGAATAAAATTTTTATTTTTGTTTGTATATTGTTTTACCAGTATTTATAATTGTATGAGGATATCTGAGGCATAGAGGTCAGAAGGGAAATCAGCAAACTCATACATTCTCACTAATTCTCTCTTAGTGGGATTGGAGTTTTACCCATTGACATTTTGTTTAAAATCTCTACTACTTGTAATCTTTCCCTATTTGGTAGTATCTCAATATTTTGGGGGAGGATCTTATTTTATTAATAAAATATTGTATTAGGATTCTTCAATCATTTTTTTTTTATCAGTCAGTTAAATTCAACTTTATTGAATATTGCTCTATTGAATAAAAACACTATGCATTAGAGTAGACTTTGAAGTAATTTCCATATCTACCAAGCCCCATTTATTTCAAGAATCCTGACAGGCTATTATCCATTTAAACCCCTTGACTATATTTTATTTATTTTAATTTAAATTTATTTATTTTAATTGGAGGTTAATTACTTTACCCCCTGACATGGACAACTAGCCAGAGTGCCCCGACTGGTAAGGAACAAGAGACTTTATTGACTTCTCTCCCCTCCCCTCTCTCTTTCCTCTCCTTAACCTTCCTATCCTTCCCTGTTTTTCTAGGCCCCCGGTCCTGGATGCAGAAATCTGGTCGAAGGGCCCTCAGCCTGAGCTGAGGATTAGAGACTGATCACCTCTTCTTGGCAGAGAACTCGAATTCTGGTTCTGGTCTGGTCTGATTTCTGGTAGGGCTGAGTTCCAGTCCTCCCTTCTCTGGAAGCCCAGGGAAAAGTCCCANCAGGACTGATCTCCCTCAGAATGGACTGGTTGGATCTCCTTGCAGTCCAAGGGACTCTCAAGAGTCTTCTCCAACACCACAGGTCAAAAGCATCAATTCTTCTGTGCTCAGCTTTCATTATAGTCCAACATCCATACATGACTACTAGAAAAACCATAGTGCCAGGAGATCCAACCAGTCCATCCTAAAGGAAATCAGCCCTGAATATTCATTTGAAGGACTGATGTAGAAGCTGAAACTCCAATATGCTTTTGAACTGTGGTGTTGGAGAAGACTCTTGAGAGTCCCTTAGATTGCCAGGAGTTCTAACCAGTCTGAATAAAAAAAAATCCAACCAGATGTTTTTTTTTTTTTCAATGATGGCCATCTGACAGGCCTGAAGTGATACCTCATTGTAGTTTTGGTTTCCATTTCTTTAATAATTAGCAATATTGAACATCTTTTCATGTGCCTGTTGGTCATCTGCATGTCTTCTTTGGAGAAATGTCTGTTTGGATCTTCTGCCCATTTGGGGCTTCTCAGGTGGTACAGTGGTACAGGTGGTACAGTGGTTTGGTCCCTGGGTCAGGAAGATTCCCTGGAGACGGAAATGGCAACCCACTCCAGTATTCTTGCCTGGAGAATCACATGGACAGTGGAGCCTGGTGGGCTATAGTCCGTGGGTTTGCACAGAGTTGGACACAACTGAGCACACGCACATACATTTTTTATCTGGGTTGTTTTTATTTGTTTGTTGTTGAGTCATCTGAGCTATTTGCATATTTTGGAAGACAAACCTTTGTTGGGCATATTGTTTGCAACTGTTTCTTCCAGTCTGTAGGTTGTCTTTGTACTATGTTGATGGTTTCCTTTGTGGTACAAAGCCCAGAAGTTTGAATAGGTCCCATTTGTTTATTTTTGCTTTTATTTCTGTTGCCTTGGGAGATTGACCTAAGAAAACATTGGTACGATTTATGTTAGAGAATGTTTTTCCTATGTTCTCTTTCAGGAGTTCATGGTTGTTTATATTCAAGTTTTCAAGTCATTTTGGGTTTATTTTTGTGTATGATGTTAGGTTGTATTCTAACTTAATTGATTTACATGTGGCTGTCACGCTTTCCTAACACAATTTACTGAAGAAGACTGTCTTCTCTCCTTTGTTGAAGATTAATCAACCATAGGTGTATAGGTTTGTTTCTGGTCTTTCTATTCTGTATAATTGATACATATGTCTGGTTTTTTGCCAGAACCATGATGTTTTGGTTACTGTAGTTTTATAGTATTATCTGACTCTGAGAGGATTTCATATATGTACTGTACTCTGGAGAAATTCTCTATCTTTTCATGTTTCAAAATTATCTTTTAAATGTATTTTATTTGACAATAAAATATATTGTATATTCTATAATATATACATAGAAATGATCTCATCTTAAAAGTACCATTTATTTTCTTAAACATATCAACTATTGTTACTTCAAGTGCCATTTCTAAGAACTCTAATATCTAGGTAAACTGTGGGTATGTTCTGTTTTCTACTTTTTCTTTTATTCTTGTTTATTAGCAGGATATTAAGTTTTTTATTGAATCAGTTCAGTTGCTCAGTCATGTCTAACTCTTTGTGACCCCATGGACTGCAGCATGCTAGGCTTCTCTGTCCATCACCAATTCCTAGAGCTTCCTCAAACTCATGTCTATTGGTGATAACTTCCAACTTCATCCTCTGTTGTCCCCTTCTCCTCTTGCCTTCAATCTTTCCCAGCATCAGGGTCTTTTCCAGTGAATCAGTTCTTCACATCAGGTGACCAAAATATTGGAGCTTCAGCTTCAGCATCAGTCCTCCCAATGAATATTCAGGATTGATTTCCTTTAGAATTGAATGGTTTGGTCTTGCAGTCCAAAGGACTCTCGAGAGTCTTCTCCAATACCACAGTTCAAAAGCATCAATTCTTCGGTGCTCAGCTTTCTTTATGGTTCAAATCTCACATCCATACATGACTACTGGAAAAACCATAGCTTTGACTAGACAGACCTTTGTTGACAAAGTAATATCTCTGCTTTTTGATATGCTGTCTAGGTTGGTCATAGCTTTTCTTCCAGGGAGAAAGCTTCATTTAATTTCATGGCTACAGTCACACTCTGCAGTGATTTGGAGCCCAAGAGAATAAAACCTTTCACTGTTTCCATTGTTTCCCCATCTATTTGCCATGGATGACAGTTATTATATATGAAAAATTATAGATAATCTGAATGACATCATCTTCCATTAGCTTTTGCTTTTAACATATAGGGAGATTGGGTGTCTGTCATTTTCATCCAGTTATGGACTATGCTGAATAGAGGACAAAGTTTTAGTTTTTATGAAGGTGCTCTGTTTTCAGTTTGCCTCTATTCCCATCCATAACCTTAACCCTATGATGTTTATCAGTGCATTCCCTCATTGGTGAGCCTTGAAACCCAATTTTTGCCTCCCCAGCACTGTGTGATTGTTAAAAATCTGCTTAGCTTCTCAGAAGCTTCTCTCTTCTCAATTTCTTAGTTTCAGTCCCTGTCCTGCTAAGGCATTGCCTCGAGAGAAAAAAATAGCACACAGTACTAACCTTATTTCTTTGCTCTTTCCTTTACTGCAGAATCTTGAATCTTCAAGTCCCAGCTTTATTTTAACCCTCAACTCCATTTTTTCTTGAGATTGCCAAACTCTACTCAGCAGATATTTTCTGCACAGCTTTCTGTTTAGTTCCTCAGCCTCCTGGTTACAAATAAGAAAATGCTTTGAGGAGAAAAGAAGTATTGAGCCCACCAAAGTTTTCTTCTCTCAGAGATTCTGGTCCTTCAAGTTCTGGATGCCTTGGTGGCTCTTTGAAGACTTCAAACACCTTAAAAATAATAATAATAATAATACAGCCTTTTGAATGTTTCCCAACAGGAGATTTGGAATTTATAAACTAGTCCATCATAGTCAAAAATGGAAGTTCTCTCTCTCTCTGTCTCTCCAATTTAAAAAAAAATGTGTTTAAAAATAAAATATATAATGAAAAAAATTTTTCTTCTAGATGTGATTATATAAGTTTGCTGCTGCTACTGCTAAGTCACTTCAGTCATGTCCAACTCTGTGCGACCCCATAGACGGCAGCACACCAGGCTCCCCCATCCCTGGAATTCTCCAGGCAAGAACAATAGAGTGGGTTGCCATTTGCTTCTCCAATGCATGAAAGTGAAAAGTGAAAGGGAAGTCACTCAGTCATATCCGACTCTTAGCAACCCCATGGACTGCAGCCTACTAGGCTCCTCCATCCCTAGGATTTTCCAGGCAAGAGCAATGAAGTGGGGTGCCATTGCCTTCTCATTATATAAGTTTAAGTGTCCATTTTTGAAAAAAGAACATGAGAGTATGATTTGCTCAAATTCATTCATTCATCTAATTTATGAAAAAAAAAGTGTTAGAATCAAGTCCATTGTTCTTTGCTCTTCCAATTATTATACTCAGATGTCAAACTTAACTTGTTTTACTTTTAATGCAGTTAAGATGTTCAAATGTGTGTCAGGTATTTGGGAGATAAATTGATTTTTCCTTTTATCAGCTAATTGATCCAGATTTTTGTGATTCTCCCTCAATTGTACTCTAATATGTGCTTTTCTACTTATTATCTTTTCCACTACCTATATTTGCCAGGTATTAAAAGAGTGGTAAAGATAAATTTTATCTTTTTTACCAATCTGTAGAATTGATGCTTTTGAACTGTGGTGTTGGAGAAGACTCTTGAGAGTCCCTTGGACTGCAAGGAGATCCAACCAGTCCGTTCTAAAGGAGTTCAGTCCTGGGTGTTCGTTGGAAGGACTGATGCTGAAGCTGAAACTCCAATACTTTGGCCACCTCATGTGAAAAATTGACTCATTGGAAAAGACCCTGATGCTGGGAGGGATTGGGGGCAGGAGGAGAAGGGAACGACAGAGGATGAGATGGCTGGATGGCATTACCAACTCGATGGACATGAGTTTGAGTGAACTCCGGGAGTTGGTGATGGGCAGGGAGGCTTGGCATGCTGTGATTCACAGGGTCACAAAGAGTCGGACACCACTGAGCGACTGAACTGAACTGAATCTTCATCTCACTGAATCATCTACCCTGTGAAGTAAGAGGACAGGCATAATTATGCTTATTTGAGAAATGAGCTAAATTATTCTCAGAGAGGTGACACAGTTTTTCCAAGTTAGCAGTGCCTGTACTACAATCTGCAGCCTCTTTCTTGAAAATCTTTTTTCCCTACTACTAAAGCAGATGGCAACTCATCAAGCCTTATGGAAATCTTGGAATGACAGGATTGAAAGGCATCCCAATTATGATTTAGTTCAATTCTGTCAGTTTACGAAGCAACAACTGTGGCCATACAGGTGAAGTGGCTTACTCAGAGTCCCATTGCTAGATCACTGCATTGGTACTAGAACATAGCCCTGATTCATTTCCTTATTTTTATTAGGGATAAAGCCAAACAAAAACATAAAGGACAATGTAGATAAAAAATTTTAAAGCTAAATGTAGTGGAATCAATACAGCCAAGTAGAATGTAATTTAGAGTCTTGAATAAATTGATTCAAGGAGGGCTTTACTTAGATACAAGAGAGTGATTCTGAACTCCAAAGATAACTAAACACAGAAACACACAATGAAGGAAGGTTTTTGGAATTCCATTTACCTGAGAGGTCACAGGCAGCTAGAGCTAGAGTAGTTCTGAAGATTCTACATTGCAATTATTAGCTTTCCCCAAATGATAATTAGGAAGCTTATGAATTTTTGCTTTTTAAAAAGTTTTCTCACATCAACACAAAGGAATGATGATTCAAAGGTGTGCTCCTTGTTAAGTAATTTGCGTACTAGTAGATAAGTCCCACTGTAACAGCTGTTAAAAATTGTAAGTAAATCAAAACATTCACCAATATATCTTATAAAGTTATTAACAAATCTCCTTTTTGTTTATTTGGTTAAAATGAACAAATATTGTCCATTGGGGGAAAAAAATGTATAAAAATATGTCTCTTCACATAGGCCTGTGTATGTGCTCAGTCAGTTAGTCGTTCAGCTCTTTGCAATCCCATGGACTGTAGCTTGCCAGGCTCCTCTGTCCATGGAATTTTCCAGGCAAGAATACTGGAGTGGACTGCCATTTCCTACTCCAGGTGATCTTCCCAACCCAGGGATCGAACCTGTGTTTCTTGTGTCTCCTTCATTGGCAGGCAGATTCTTTACCACCTGAGAAGCCCTACATAGGCATATATTTCATTTTAAAATGATTTGTTTTGTCAGTTAACATTTAAGTTCTTTGTAAGTTTTAAGTTTCAAAGGCTGAGATTGCCATGATTTCAAAAACAACCGTTTTTGGTTATTAAGATTCATTTTTATATTATAGAATGTAATTTTCATATTGAGAAATAGACTATGAACTCCTGAGGACAATGTTGATTTGTTTTTCCATTCATTCCCATGCTCATCTGATTCTTGTCACTTAGGAACCTTCATTATACCTTGTTGGCCTTTATAATGACATTTTCAACATCAAGGAACGTTTTTCTTTGCTTTTTTTGCATATTGATTTTCAGTCCTACAGCAAGCATGCTCAATCTTTTCTCCTTGATCCCAGAGAACTACATTCTAACCATTCTAAAATTTCTTCTCCTGAGAAGTGTCTTTCTAGCTGTTGTGACATTAATTATTTATGATTTTAAATGTATTGCTTATTAACCATTTTGATTGACCTGTTGTAGCACAAAAGCTATTGAGTTCCCAAATGATACTCAAAAAGCATGAGTTAGCAGATGGTTTGAGGGGCTGGTAACACTTATTGGGTGTCTGAAAAGTGAAGTGTTAGTCACTTAGTTGTCTCAGACTCTTTGTGACTCCATGGCTCCTCTATCCATGAAATTCTCCAGGTAAGAATACTGGAGTAGGTAGCCATTTCCTTCTCCAGGGGATCTTCCTGACTCAGGGGTTGAACCTGGGTCTCCCACCTTTCAGGCAGATTTTTTATCATCTAAGCTTCCAGGGAAGCCCTACTGGGTGTCTGTTAGGTGCTGCTGCTGCTGCTAAGTCACTTCAGTCATGTCTGACTCTGTGCGACCCCACAGATGGCAGCCCACTAGGCTCCCCCATCCCTGGGATTCTCCAGGCAAGAACACTGGAGTGGGTTGCCATTTCCTTCTCCAACGTGTGAAAGTGAAAAGTGAAAGTGAAGTCGCTCAGTCGTGTCTGACTCATAGTGACCCCATGGACTGTAGCCTACCAGGCTCCTCCGTCCATGGGATTTTCCAGGCAAGAGTACTGGAGTGGCTGTTAGGTGCTAACTCTACCTAATTACTTTCACATACAATATAATGTATTCCTTACGTTACCATAAGCCCTGAGAAAGATATGATTAGCTCCATTTTAACCATTAGGAAACAGATTTAGAAAAACTAGCTGATTTTATGTAGGTAATAAACTTGGGAATTGGGATTTGAACCCAGGTCTAATTTGTCAGCCATGCCTACCCGTATTCCTTGCTGTAAAAAGAGCAGAGTACTGGATCAGTTTTGTTCATTACTAGTCTTTAGCATGGTGTTTGGCACATAGTTAAACATGCATGTAATTTGTAAGATGAGTGAATTGATGAATTAATAAATTAACTACATTTTAAATTTATTAAGCTTTATGTTAGGGGGGAATTTACATGGTATATGTATCTACAAGTGGAAAAGTTGATGTTCCTTGGAAATGTCAATGGCCTACTTTTTTGCAGAGTTAAAAACAGGTATCTCTGGTTTTGCTGCAAGTATGTATTTCTTCTAATAGAGTTGAATGAGTATGGCTGGACTGAAACTGGTAACAAAGTAATAATTATCATTACTAACATCCAGTTAAGGTTCTGAGGCATGACTGAAGGTCCAGAAACAGCTGCCTGCATTTGCCTGCAAAATGTGGAAATAATAGGAACTGAATGCATTTGCCTTCTTTTAAGAAGTATGACAGTTGCTTCAGAGTTGATAACTGAAACCTCCTGTTGTTTTTCATGGTGCACTGGTGTTTGGCTGTCTTCACTTCATCACTGTGGCATTAATGATGCCACTCGTGACTTGAGCCTTTCACTGGATACGTGGGCCAGGCTACCTAAGAAAAGAGAAACCTATTAAGCCTCTCAATAATGCTCATGCTGAACGAAAAGAGGCTAAATGCTTAACTTTACCCCAAGTTACTGGGATAAGTAGAAAAAGCATGAGTCAGTTTTCAACATTTACACATGATTGAAATCCAGGTAGAAATTCAGTGATGATACAGTTTGATGTTAAAATATATTAGGGACAGGCGCTTCCCTGGTGGCTCATATGGTAAAGAATCTGATGGCAAGGGATTGACCCAGTTTCAAAACCTGGTTCGGGAAGACCGCTTAGAGAAGGAATGACTACCCACTCCAGTATTCTTAACTGGAGAATTCCACGGACAGAGAAGCCTGGTGGTCTACAGTCTACAGATTCGCAAAGAGTCGGACATGACTGAACAGCTAACACTTTCACGTCATTGGGGGCATAACAAGTAACATTATTTCATGTCTGTTGTTTTGTTATGGAGAAGGAAATGGCAACTTACTCCAGTGTCCTTGCCTGAAAAATCCCATGGACAGAGGAGCCTAGAGGGCTTCTGTCCATGAGGTTGCGAAGAGTTGGACACAACTGAGCACACATAAGCATTGTTTGTTAAACATCTCTGATTCCCTCTTAATACTTTCTCTAAGAGGAGGGTTCACAAAACACATTTCTTACAAATAGTGATCCCATATTGAACAAAACTTCCCCACCTCCTTCAAGGAGGGTTTGAAGCCTTTGGTGAGAGGAGTGGATTGAGAAACCTTTGGAAAGGAACTGCTTTTTTCTTGTTCCTCTCTCTGCAGTTTTGGAGGTGAAACTTAGCTCTGACTTAACATTCTTTTGGGAGGTACCTTTAACTCTGGAAAGTTTGATGGTTTAGATAATGCCTAAAGAAAGGAAAGACAAAGTCTTCTTCATTAGGTCCAAAGTGCTGTTTTCTCGGTTAGGAAAAGAAGAGTCTAGATGTTTTCTTCTGCCTACCTGGCCCCAGTGACCAGAGTATAAGGGCAGGCAGGTCTTTAGGATAGACCTCTATTAGGAATGTTTTTAAACATGCTTTGTTAATTCTTTCTCTGTTCTCAATACAGTAAAAAAGAACCTTTTTACGCTCCGTATGGTATTTCTGTAGTGTGTATGTGATGACAATACCGAATCTGTTCTGTTTTCCCATGAAGGATGGAATTGCTGAAAGATCTTTATTTGCCAAAATTTAAGCTTGTGGGCACTAATTACTGGAACGGCTGAATGTGTATCTAAGGTGAGGAGAGACTCCTAACAATTCCTGATGGGTAGAGGTTCCCACAATAAGTGTGCAGGTTCATAGTAGGTGAATTATGTATAAAAAGGTGCTTATGGTGATTAGACATCAGGCAGTAAATTGATATTAGTCAGTTAATGACTTTTTTGTCTTGTTATAATCCTTTAACTATGGTCTTTTGAAATAGCCAGGTTGATTATATTTCCTCCACCTTTTTTTTCTCTTAAGTTACAAACTTTATTTCTCTTTGCTGCTGCTGCTCTCTTTAGACACTTTAAAACTTTTGTTGTTCAGTTGCTAAGTTGTGTCTGACTCTTTGCGACCCCGTGGACTGTAGCCCTCCAGGCTCCTCTGTCCATAGGATTTCCCAGGCAAGAATACTGGAGTGGTTAGCCATTCCCTTCTCCAGGGGATCTTCCTGACCTAGGGATAGAACCCGCGTCTCCTGCATCTCCTGCGTTGCCAACAGGATCTTTACCACTGAGCCACCGCAAAGACTTTGCAGAGATTGTTTAAATTGGTGGGTGCCTAAACCCACCAAGTGGGATGGTAGTGATTGTTATTTGCAAATATTAGCTCACTTTCCTGCTTATATCACCTAACACTGCATGCCATGAGAAAGTACGGGCAGCACTTCCGCAACCACTTTTGTATCACAACCAAATATTTTTGGTAATTTTGACAATTACTACATGTTTGTGGAGAACCTAATAGGATCTAGTGAGGAAAGACCTGAAATGCTGCTAAACATCCTACATACACTGACCCCTGCCCCCAGAATACACACAACAGGAAATAAGAATATCAGTAGTGCTCAGGTTAAAAACTTAGACTCAATGGTACAGTGAATAATTGTGGCCAGTCTTCCATATTGCAGACATAGAATAGAGTCTAATAATACAGCAGGTACAGCTCTACCCACGTGGAAAATTAACTTCTTTAGGGATACATACATTAAACAAACAATGCTGCTAAAATATGCTAATTCCTTTTTTAAACAAGATTATGATCTGGCTTCTGAAATATGATATGAATTAGTACCAGGGGACTGTCAATAATAAAAGTCACCTTAGGATGAAAGCTGCAGACCCTGAATCCCTTCATCTAATTAGCTTTCTCTGTAGTATGCTCAGTAGTGTTGCAGAGGATTGAAAGGGGGTAAAACACATGGATTTCTTCTTTAATATTGTCACAGTACATTCACAGCAAAATATCAATGCATACAAAATCCTTAAGGATAGTTAATATATAGAGTTATTAATAACTATTGTATGTATGCACAGCATTGTAGTATAGGGTCATGGAATTTTAATCCTAAGCATAGTAGTTTAACTTATTTAATTTTACTAAATAAGGGGAGGATCTTTAGGTATTAAGTATTATAAAAGTAGCAACAGAAAAAATGACAAAACATTCATTTCTACATGTTCTTCAGATTGTTATCTTATGTTTATGCATTTATATATAATTCTAACTTTAATACACAGGCAATTTTTATCCTGATTTTCTCTCATAAAAGTCTGGTTTCCATTTTGTTGGAGTTTTCACATCACTTTTAATGGCTTCTAAAAATTCCACTTTATAGAATGACCTTAATTTACATAAAACTTTTTTTCTATTGATAGATATTTATAACTTCTTTATATTTATAGATGTAAAAACAAAACCAGAGATGTGGAATGGGTTAACCAAGTAATTACAAAGTAACACCTATAGCTGTCTAATGGTTTAAAAAATTGATGTATAATTAATATAGAAAAGTGTAAAGGTCATTTCTCACATTTCTGTGGAATCCACAAAATAGAAAAGACAGTGTGTGACTGCATATTCCGAAGGCATCGCTAAGCCTCTCTCTGGTCAGCCTTAGCAGTAGAATCCATGATGGTAAGTGATATTTTCTTCTCCATCCTTCCTTTAATTTTCCTGGGATTTCCTGGGTACTTCCTGTGTTGCCTATGGAATACACCCATTTCTGAGGAATTTAGGTTTATGGTTTGGCATGCTGTAAGAAAGATGAATGTTGCAAAAGACGATTAAGAGGAGAAAGACTGCTGGTTTTCTCATTAACATTCATTCATCTTAGAATCTAGTCATTGTTAGTCTGACAGTTTGACAATAGATGGTTTTATATTGGAAAAGCAAAAAATTGCTTTGTATTATGTATTAAAGGTCAGGAAAAGGTATTGCTTAATGAGAAGTGAGAAAACATTATGGAAGCTGAGAAAACTATCATCAGTCTTTAGTAAAATAAGTTAGTAGACTATTACCAAGGAACCTTTTGCACATTTTACTGACTATGAATGAAAGTGGAGAGTGAGCTCTAAGACAACAAGGGTAGGGATGTGTGTGGAGATAACAGCAAATATCTCACTTAGTAGAAACTACATTTTCACCTATTAATAGTCAGGATGTCTTTCAATTAGAGAAGAAATGTCTTTCTAACACCTACTGGTGATTTTTTGCAAGACTGTACTTAGGACATATACTTAAGACATGCAAGTGTTACCATGAGGCATTGTGTTTTTCATTTAGTTTTTTCTGCCTGATATTAAAAGGAGAGGATTAAAAAAAATAATTTCTATACAGAATTTTGTACTTCCACTTACAAAGCATTTCCATAGAGACTTATCCCATTTTGTTATGTTAATAACGCTAAGGCATGAATGACCTTGTTCCCATTTTGCAGATAAGAAAATAGATCCTCAGGGATATTACACAATACATTATATTCTAGATCACACAACTGAGAAGTAGCACAGGTATTCATAGAGGCTAAATCTTGTCACTCCAAGAGCTGTGAAGTCAGAATTAGAAAGCCTCAACCTGGAAAAATCAAATTGATCATTCTTTAGTATAATGGCTGTATACATAGACTCTTGGATTTAAATTTTTAAAGGAGTCTTAAAAGCAAAATGCTCTGCTTATGTTTGTTAGCATTTCATTGTACTGGCTTTTAAAGATGTTTACCCTGAGAAATATTATGAAAATGATATGTCCATCGTACTGATGAAAAGCCCAAGATACTCAATGAGGAAACTAAGATACTAAGACACAGGGACAGAGATATAAGGATTACAAACACTTGGCAAATAGAGTCTTAGTGCCACGTATCTCTTTTTTTAAAATAATGATTTATCTGATTGTAAATTTATGGAAATTTAATATTTGGGGGAAATTATGAAAAAGACAAAAGCAGAAAACAAAAATCACCTATAGTTCTGCCACTAAACTTTAACTCTTCCTATATTTTAGTGTCTTGTTTTCTACTGTGTTCTATGGAAAAGTAACCAAGGAGATACTATAATAGACCTTCTTATAAAATTTAAACAACCACACACAAAAAGACACATTTCTCTAGTACAGAGCCTCTCTGAGCATTTCATATGCTAAGACACACTGTGAGTTTCCAAGAGAAGAAGAGGACATGTAGGTAATTACACATATGTTTTCTCCATATATTAAGGATACAGTAGAAAAAGAGTTAAGAATTTAAAGTGATTTGAAATGCAAGTGGGTAGCACTTAGGTTATATGAAGTTTATGGAAATCATTCATATTAATATGATGGTCAAAAGTAAGCCACCTATACATTGTAAAATAATAATGGGAACTTTAGGATCTTTTCTGTTAGGTATGCACTGTACCAGCCTTCTTTAGTTGCCTAGTTTAAACCTCACTGTGAAATACTGTCTCCATTTCATAGATGATGAAGCTGATGCTTGCAGTCAAAATGCCTTCCTTGATGGATTACATTAGGGATGGCCTACCAGATTAAAAGAGCAAAAATGTGAAATAAAAATTCAAAAGCCAGGGTATGGTATATTTTCATAATTTTTTTTCACCAGTCAAGAAAATCTAATCACTTGTCTATCTGAAAGGTTTATAGCCTATTCTCATTCTTCCATTGCTCTGCTCAAATGTATATAATTGTATTTCATGTATCAGAATGCAAAATAAAATTGCTGAGACTTATTTCATAAAGGAGTGTAGTATGACAAATGTCAGTATACTGCTAAGCGGATTCTGCCCAAAGCCCCTTCCCTCTGGTAAATACACAGCTCTCAGCAAATAGTTTCTTTTTTAACATAGAAGGGATTGGGTTACACTTTTGTAAATTCTCTTTGAGATCCTGTGAACTGAAGCTGTCAAACTTTCAAGACACAGAAAGAGGAGTTATGGGCGCTAATCAGATGGAGAAAGGAGAGGAGCTGTGGGAGATGAGTTCTAGGATGGAATTCTGGCTCTTCCACCAGACTTGAGCCTCAGGAAAGCCAAACTGCAGGTCTGGTTTGAGACCAAACTTCTTCTGCTATCATTTGCTTCATGTAGGGACATATTTTCCAGTGACATATTGGAGCCTTTCTCTGCCAACTAGCGATAATGATATTTAAAATCCTGCTGAGAAGAACAGATATCTCTAAGAGAAGTGGTCCTTTTCTTCCAAAAAGTTTTGCCTTCTGGAATTGTTAAAAAAGATTTATCACATTTCATCTTCCCTTTTGAAAAACTGAGACTATCCATAGCACCTAAGTTCAGACATTTTGAACTTTAAAAGTATACACATATTTTTGCACCTTTAGTGTGTGTTTAAAACTTTGTGTGTTTTTATTATGTTGTTTTACTTTTGAAATTCAGCTTAATTATTTTCAAGCAGGTGTGATAAGTGATTAAACTGATATGTATATAGTACAGAAATTATTTTGATTTTTTGTTGTCACATTAGCTTTCCTGAAACCCCTTTTAAGAAAATAATGCTATAACAAAATAATGAAAATTAGAAAAGTAGAAGGTAAGTATTGCTTATATTTCACTACTGTAACAGTAAATTTATTTTCACTTTTACATATTACCATCTGTTGCTCTCTGAAGGGAGCCAATAAATGGCATTACTCTTCTCTGCCTGGGCTTTGAATAATTGAAGAAATAAAACAAAAGGTGGCAGATGGAGCCAAAATATTACCTTTATTACTGATAAAGCCCAGGTTGGAACATGGAGCTTACTGTAAGAGCCAGCTGGGTCTCTCACTAAACCTTGCAATTACGCAGACCCCTTCTTCATGCTAGCTTCTCCCCAGTTACAACCAGTCATGGACAATAACTGATCTCAATAGTGATGAAGATTGTACCCTTGGGGAGAAGATGCTCTCTATGGCCCACTTGCTCCCAAGAGGAAGAAGGGTGCACGTGGGCTAAGCATGCCTAGTTTACTTTTTGCCAAAACTGACAGGTGAGTCATTCTTCTTCCTCATTTAGGGTGGGGTGAACTAATGGGCAGAGAAAGGGCAGGACTTATATCAACTGGGATCTGAACATAGGAAAAAAAATACTATGTGGGAAAGAAGTCGTCTTCCATTTGGTTAAGCTTTAACTGTTAAAAGGATAAAACTGCTATAAACATCTTCATGAAAATAGTGTCAACTACAAATTTGCGCTTGCCATCTACCTCTGCAAGGATTAAATAATGTACTGCTCTAGCTGCTGACCTTCAATACCCGCTGAAAGGAGTTCAGGGTGGAAGGCAGAAATGAGGCACTCTGCACTTGGGGAAAAACTGACAAGTCAGGTCTTCAGATAGTTAGATATTTTCAGGTGTTGATTTTATGCGCCCAGATAGTTATCTGAGGTACTGTCTCCCAGGCTGCCGTCCTCATTTTGCCCCAAATATAACTTGCAATTCTCACATTGTGCATTTTCTTTAAGTTGACAGTAGTAGTCTATGGGTTTTAGATTAAGTTTTTAGAGAGATCTGAGAAAGCAGATTTCTGAATTATGGATTTTTGGTTCCCTGGAAAATATTAAGAAGTTGCTTTTCTTGTGGGTTACACCATTTACCTTGCCATCAAATTCCTGGTTCCAGAGAAGCATTTGAATCATGTTATTATATTTCCAGTAAACTGGACTTCTATAAACTATAAACCAGTGATGGCTGTATTAGAGTTGTGATTGTGTCCAGTGTGACTACTCATGAAAAATTAATTAACAAGAATTCTCTCCTAGCACTTTGGAGGTTACAGAAGAAGGTTAAGACAAGAACCCTGACCCCAGGGAGTTTTCAGTTAAATCAGAGGTATAAATATAATGCTTAGGAAACTAGGGGACAATTATAATTGTGAAACTGAGTCATATATACCAACTAGTCTCAAGACAGTTAACATTTATAAGCAAAACACACTCACAAGAGAGTACATTATCAGGATAATTTGAATCCTCTTAATTTATAAGAACATCTATCCTCTAGGCATTTATAGTCTAGAGGAGGAGACACAGAAGTTAACAGGCATTTATGACATAATATGATAAGGAATAATCACAGATGTTGAAGTAGCACAACATGAGAGGCATCTAACACATTCTTGGTGTGGAAGGGGCAGCTTTGTAGTAGAGTACATCTAATGGAAACTTAAAGTGAAAGAAGAGTAAGAGTTACCCACTTAAACAAGAGGAGTGGATCAGAGTGGCAGTGTATGTATAGAGGTCCAGAGGAGAAAGGGCCGGGGGCATTTAGGAACTTGCAGTTAGTTTAGAATAGTTTCTAGTACAATGCCTGGAATATGATCAGTGTTCATTCAAAATATTTCTGAATATATAACTGATTTACTGAGCTTTGAACTTAAGATTAAAATATTATATACCAATGAGAATGTGTGATTAGGTTGTGAGGAACTGATAGGAGGAGAAGACAAGATTGGAGCATAGTATTTGGGAAATTGAATATTCATTTTCATTTTGAATTAAACCAATACTTACATGTGATTTTTCCATTAAACACAGAGCTTTTAAAAGTAGATTTTAACATTTATTTTAAAGTATTTCATGAAAAACCACTTAATTTTGTTATTTTGAATATTTTTTTTTCCCCCATTTGTAAGGAATTGTAAAGAAGGCTGGAGTATTGTTTGTTCTTCTAAAGGTCTATAAACTAGAAATCAGCATTTACATCTAAATTACAGCATTTGTGTGCCTGTATATCATCATGTGCTGTGTGTGCTCAGTCGCTCTGTCTTTGCGACCCCGTGGACTGTAGCCGCCAGGCTCCTCCATCCATGGGAATTTCCAGGCAAGAGTACTGGAGTGGGGTGCCATTGCCTTCTCCGTTTGTGTGCCTGTGTATCATCATGTGCTGTGTGTGGTCAGTCGCTCCGTCTTTGCGACCCCATGGACTGNCCAGGCTCCTCCATCCATGGGAATTTCCAGGCAAGAGTACTGGAGTGGGGTGCCATTGCCTTCTCCGTTTGTGTGCCTGTGTATCATCATGTGCTGTGTGTGGTCAGTCGCTCCGTCTTTGCGACCCCATGGACTGTAGCTGCCAGGCTCCTCTGTCCATAGGGTTTTCCAGGCAAGAATGCTGGAGCAGGTTTTCATTTCCTTCTCCGGGGGATCTTCCCGGTTCAGGGATCGAACCCTCAAGGCCTGCACTGGCAGGAGGATTCTTTACCACCAGTGTCACCTGGGAAGCCCATGTAGTTCATTATACTTCTATTTTACCGTGGATCTTCTTTTGTTCCACATTTACAATGTTGCTTACTTTGTCAATTTGATTTATGCTAATAGATTAAACCAGTGTGACAATTATTATTTGTTGAATTATTATCTATTTTATTAGTCATTTAAACAACATATATTTATATAGCACCTGCTTAGGTGTGACTCTATATAAGACATGGTGGGGAATAAAAGTAAGCTCAGTATAACATGTGCAAGATTCTAGAATAAATTACACATGTTTTAGTTAGTAATTAGAGTTCTGAACTCTCTTGAGTAAATAATGTTAAAGACCAAAAGAGAAAAGAGGGAAGGAGAAAGAGGTGTTAGGGAGAGGTGGAGAGAAAAACAGAGAAAGTTACTTATAGTATAATTATGTGTAGTGTTCTAAAATTGTGAATAGCCTTAATGTACAATAAGAAGCTAATGATTAAACTAGAGAAATCTGTTAGTATAGGAATGAAAGTTATTATGTTGTTCTATAATAAATAGAAAAAGGCTTATCATGTAATGTCATTTTAAAAAGAAAAATATAAAATTATATGTTTTATATAGTTCCAGTTATTTTTCAGAAAAGTTCTATTTATAGAAAACAGAAAATGTACTAAATATTAAGAATGGTTGCAAAAAATGTGATTTTGCTTTGAGATCTGATTGGTTATTTTCCTTGTTTTCTAAAATAGCTTCAGTAGATGCCACAGTATTATTTGAACTTTGTATATTTTTTTAATTGACTGTAAATCTATCTTTGAACTAGCAATCTATTTGGGATGATAAAACATTTACATATATGCAGGTAATTATACAGTACATGATAGATTTTGTATGATCAATTCATTTTTGCTTACTTCCTACCATATTAAAAAATGAGTAACAGTAAGTATAACTTACAAGTACCCAACATGTACCAAACACTCTTCTTTGAGTTTCATATACTTTATTTAATGTCTTGTCAGTTCCTCTAGTATTAGACTAAGTCATTTTTCAGAGAGCAAAGCCCTGCTTTTTCAATTACCAGCTACATGACCTTAAGTAGATCACCTAACCCATTTAAAGTTTTAGTTTCTACTAGAATTAGATTGTTGCGATTCAGATAACCTTTGTTACACATTTAATATAATGCCTAGTGCAAAGTGAGTTTTGAATACCTATTAGAAACTTGTAAAACAACAGAGTTTGAAGTTCCCAAGGCTAGGTTCTATTTTCTCTTTTCAAGCTATGTCTTCTCTAGGAAATCTCATTTATTTTCATGGCCTGAAATATTACTAATGTACCAAACAAGTATATCTAGCTATACATATATACATTTTTTGATCTTCACACCCATTTATCCAGTGATGTACTCGATATCACACCTTGTAGTCTCAAACTCAACGTGTTTCCAACTGAATTTTTAATCTGATTCTTTGCCAGTGAAGTTTGTTCTTCCTTCAATTATCCCAGGGTAGTAACTGGTACCTTGATTTACTCAGTTGCTGATATCAGAAACTTAGAGTGTTTTCTTTTTTCTATTCGTAACTCCATGTAATCATTAAATGTTGTTGATTCCATTGTAAGTGTCCAACTGCATACCCATTATTTTCCCTCCAACTTAATTGTCACTGCTCTATTGAAATCAGCCTCATCTTTCGCTGAAGTCACTTATCTCTGAATCTGACTTTTTATTTCCTGTATTATTCTCTAAATACAGTTCCTCTGTGGTGGCCCAGAGTGTTCTTTTAAAATGCAAAGCTTATTATGTCACTCTCCTGCTTAAAAATCTCTTTTGCCTTGTTTAATCCTCATAACATCTCCATGAAATTGACATGCCTTTTCTGTATTTTATGAAGAGTGAAATAAGCCTGAGAGTCAAAGTGCTATGTTTAGTGTATTGCATTAGTGACAGTGCATCAGATAGGCTGACCGAGCGGAAACTCGGAAATATAAAATCTAGCAATGAAGAGGCCCTTATTTCCATAGTAAGTATCTTTTTCTCACCAGTGGCAAGAAAACCTAATCAGTTTCCACATCTCAAAGGAGTCTGGCTCTTTCTACATTTTATATCTCTGCTACTATACCACTGTTATACAAATAAAAGCTATTTAAGACCTCTAAGTTCTGCATAAAGATATATTTAATTTTAACAAGATCATATTAATTCAGTTCAGTTCAGTTGCTCAGTCATATCTGACTCTTTGTGACCCCATGGACTATAACATACCAGGCTTCGCTGTCCATCACCAACTCCCGGAGCTTGCTCAAACTCATGTCCATTGAGAAGGTGATGCCATCCAACCATCTCATCCTCTGTCGTCCCCTTCGCCTCCTGCCTTCAATCTTTCCCAGCGTCAGGGTCTTTTCCAGTGAGTCAGTTCTTCACATCAGATGGCCAAATCATTAGNCAGCAGCAGAGTCCCTATTTCAGGACTCTAAGAATGCTCCCCACATCGAAAACTCTTCTAGCCTTCCATCTGTAATACAGGGTTGGTGCTTGTGGACACAGAGGTTTCAGGGTTAGGGAGAGACTCAGACAAGTGACTCCAGTCAGAAGGATGGGGTAAGAGGAAGGTGCTTCCGGGAATCAACATTTGGAATCTGAACTGAAACCTCCCCAAGAGGCAATGTAATAATGTAGGGGAAAAAAGTTCTGAATTATTATCAATATGTTGGGTTACCCAAATACATTATCTACAGTTTTGTAGACTGACCTATTATTCAACGTGTTTTGTGTTTGTGTTAAAATGTGTTCCACGTTCTAACATTATTGATCTATAAAGTGAATGTTCCTTAAAAAAAAAAAAGTTGACCGATCAGTACTTTGTTGATACGGAATTACACAGACCTAGTTTTGAATCCCTTGTGAATTACTTATCTATAAGCATCGGATTCTTGGTTATAAAATGGAAGTAATATCGACCTTTTTTGTTTTTGAAAGTCGCTTAGTCATATCTGATTCTTTGCGACCCCATGGACTACACAGTCCATGGAATTCTCTAGGCCAGAATACTGGAGTGGGTAGCCTTTCCCTTCTCTAGGGGATCTTCCCAACCCAGGGATTGAACCCAGGTCTCCCGCAGTGCAGGAGGATTCTTTACCAGCCGAGCCACAAGGGAAGCCCAAGAATACTGGAGTGGGTAGCCTATCCCTTCTCTAAGGGATCTTCCTGACCCAGGAATCAAACAGATTGCAGGTGGATTGCATTGCAGGCAGATTCTTTACCAACTTGAGTTATAAGGGAAGCCCCTTACACAGTTGAAAAAAATAAAGGAGATAATGGGCTTAAGTTTGCTTAAGTACAGGCATATTTTTAACATAATTTAAAATATACTTACTTTAATTTTTCAAAATTCTCAGGCTCTAAACTCCATATTTCTTCTACTTGGGCGCCTCGGCAACCTGAAATAAGAAATTATTTCTTCAGAAGACAAAACAACGCATTTTCCCCTTCATCTTTAAATAAAATACCAACAGAAAGAAATGCACATTTAGGGGCAATATGACATGACAAATCNTCCATGGGATTCTCCAGGCAAGAATACTGGAGTGAGTTGCCATTTCCTTCTCCAGGGGATCTTCCCACCTAGGAATTGAACCTGAGTCTCCTGCATTGCAGGCAGATTCTTTACCAACTGAGCTACAAGGGAAGCCCTCAGGACATTAGAAGTAATTTTAAAATTCTAGGTAAAATGAAAATAAAATAAAAATAAAATTAGGGACATAGGGTTACCTTGAAAAAGAGATAATCCTTTAAAATGTATGCCATGAAGCTGAGAGGAAATATAATAGTTAAGAACCCAAGCCAATCTGCCTATTACTAGCTGGGAAATTGTGAACAAATTTTAAAAATCTCTTTCTCTCAGTTCCCTTATCTATGAAGTAGGGATAATAGTGTTTCCTACTTAATTGCCCTAACTAAATTTCAGGCACTGTACTTAGAACCTTATATAATCCTCTTAGTGAGTTTGTATGCTGGAGGGAAAGATGAAATAGAGATTGAAAAATGAGGATTAGAGAAACAAACATATTTAAAGTGTTTAAAATAGTTCTGGCACTAGTACTTGTATACTGTCTGAGAGACAGGCTGTAAATTTGTTTCTAAATAGATACCAGTTATGAGGTTGATAGTGTGCATAACATAGTAAGTTTCTGAAAGTTGACAAGGCAGAGCAATAGCTGCGCAATGTGTTGTGTGAGCTTGGGTGTCAGTTAATACTCAAGTTATGAGAGTTTCCTCTAGAGAAAGCACCAATCTCTGGTCACCCTCTGAAATGTTCCTTTGGCAAGATTGTTGCATTGCTGAGTTACCGTTGAGCCATAGTAGACATTGTGGCTTGAACCACACATAGTGAGATGTGACTTGTACTTCTGTCTTGCACTGAGAATAGCATGATATTACATGGTGTAGTGGGCAATGAAATAGGTATTTGTGTTATGTTTGAACCATGTATTATCGTTTGTACTGTTTTATTGTACTTTGACTTGAATATATACAGGAGGTGGTTAAACAGTGTATTAATATGGACATCGTTAGGAAAATTCAACAACTCTTTTCATCCTTAGTAGATTCCAAAGGGAAAATTCTACTCAGTAATTTTTTGAGGATTAGTCTCTCACAGAGTTAGAATTTTCCAAGTAAATGGTCTGTGGAGCTGTCTCAGAAGCTGAAAATTGAATGAGATTTCAAAATAAGAAGTGTTATAGAGCATATATTGGATTGGGGATATACAACAGGATTTTGCTCTAGAACACTGGATTCACCTGCTTTCCCTCTGTCCTGTCCCCTTCTTCAGGTGATCTCATCATCTTCCAAAGGGAATTCAGAGAGGCAAAGCTCTTGTTCTTTGAACTTCTAAGTACTGCCAAGGTGAATTAGACAACACCTATCAGTCCTCTTGCCTGGAAAATCCCATGGACGGAGGAGCCTGGTAGGCTGTAGTCTGTGGGGTAACGAAGTGTCAGACACTTACTGAGCAACTTCACTTTCACTTTTCACTTTCATGCATTGGAGAAGGAAATGGCAACCCACTCCAGTGTTCTTGCCTGGAGAATCCCAGGGACGGCGGAGCCTGGTGGGCCGCCGTCTGTGGGGTCACACAGAGTTGGACACAACTGAAGCGACTTAGCAGCAGCATCAGCATGAGAATCTATTCATTCAACCAACCTTCGCTGAATGCCTACCAGTTTCCAGGCATTGTGATAAATACTGTGATTCAAGGTCAAATAAGAAGTGTTACATACCCTCAGGGAACTTGCAATATATTTATAAAATGAATTAAGGTGATTAAGAAAACCCAAATTGTTGCATTTTTTCCATTTTCCAGCATTCTTCCATGTAACATCTCTTTCTTATGCTAAGTTAAACATCATCATCACCACTATGGTTAACACTAATTGAGTACTTACTGTGTTGCAGAATTCATGCTTGGAGCACTATTATATACAATATGTTATTTAATCTTCATAATAACTCCATGAAGTAGGTGCTATCAATATCCATATAGATGAGGAAAACAGGCTCAGAAATGCCAAACGACCTATAGACGTTTAAACCGTTAAGAAATGGTGGAGAAGGAATTAAAGCCCAAGATCTTGTACATGATAACAGTGCTACATTGCTTTGTATTTAGATATAATGAGTAAAAAACTATTTCATTATTTGGTTGGTGCTGGTTAATTTCCTGAATTAGATGTAAGGTATTTCAGGTTAATTTTAAGAAATGGCAGACTTTCCCAGAATTGGGGGAATCTTGGCATTTGAGTGGAACTTGTTTAGAAATGAAGATAGGTCTTTGACTGTGTTTCATAAATGCCTCTGAAGCCTGATAGAGAAAGAATTACTAGGAGAGAAATCCCCATGCTGAGACCTCTTGCTGTGAATAAGCCTAAACTTGACAGCAAGCAAGGAGAGAGCAAAAATTCCAATATTTGGGGGCAAGCAATATACAACTATTAGTAGAACATGAAATGATTACTTAATTTAAAATCATTCTACAAGTGATTTTTATTTATTATTATTTTTTAATTTTTACTTTATTCTACTTTACAATACTGTATTGGTTTTGCCATACATTGACATGAATCTACCACAGGTGTATACGAGCTCCCAATCCTGAATCCCTCTCCCACCTCCCACCCCACAGCGTCTCTCTGGATCATCCTCGTGCACCAGCCCCAAACATCCTGCATCGAACATAGACCGGTGCCCCGTTTCTTACATGATAGTATACATGCTTCAGTGCCATTCTCTCAAATCATCCTACCCTCTCCCTCTCCCTCAGAGGCCAAAAGTCCATTCTATATGTCTGTGTCTCTTTTGTTGTCTCACATACAGGATCATCATTACAAGTGATTTTTAAAAGAGGGCAAAAGGTTACAAAAGAGAGAAAAGAATTATGTAAATATATACCTAGGCTTATTTTTACATTGATATTATGGAATTAAGAAGTATTAATTGTCAAATTTCACACAATTCCCAGGTGTTCCAGGGGGCACTGGGCAAAGTAAATGCTATTTTTTTGTATCATTGGAAAGTTCTTATGTTTTAACCTAAAGGACACACTGGATACTACTTTGGTTTTCTAACCATATGGCAAATGTCTAATTTAATTGGACTTTGTCCAACTAAGTTCCACAACCTTCATTCAACCTGAAACTTACAGAGTAGTAACATCTACTTTATGGAAACTTTTAACATAGTTCTTTTGCTAGCTGTTTTCTCTAAATTTTTTACCTCACTGACACCTTCCTTTTGAAGTATTAAAAAAGTATTTTAAATTAACTAAAACAGCACTTAAAAGTAACAGTGTTCTCAAGCAATAATTTGTTGAATTCTTACGTAAGGGGTATATAGTGGCTCTAGATAATGCATAATACAAACAGGAATGTGATACAGGAAAAGACTCAGGTGGGTGTGAACACTGATACTTCCTTCTACTTTAACATCTCAGTACCTCAGTTACCTCATCTGTCTATGTAGTCTAGCAATACTTCTCTCACAAGGTTATTATGAGGCTTAAAGGAAATTATCTGAATGAATGCATGTACATAAGTCAGAAAAAAATAAGCAGTAACTACTATTTATAATAAATATACTATCTTTCTGTTAAAATGTAGTTGTGTTTCTTCTATAACAAAAATTGTGACTTGGTGATTTCACATAAAAGTAATTTCACATATCTCAAGAATCTTCAAAAAGACAAGATCCATTATTTCTCTAGCTCTCTGAAGGATCAGTAGATATCACTTTTCCGTTTTGCATGAAAAAGGAATCCTTTACACTTCTGAAGGATATGGCCGATAGTTATCCCAGTTTCCCAGGCTATTCAAAGTATGAAATGAATCATGACGTCTGAAATCATCATATCCCATGAGCATTCTTGTCCTTGATTTGCTTCTTTGTCATAACATGCAGAATTTACACAGAAAATACTTACCTGCTTTGACATGATTTTTCATTGACAAGTAAGGAATCCAGATTCCTCTTTGGAGGGATTTAATTTGGAGCCTAGCAATTTTGTTTCATGTATATTTGTTGACTGAGGACCCAGTTTGACTCATTAACCAGATTATATCTAAAATACCATATACCCAGACTTGACCCGTATTATTTTTTGACATTTTCAGATCTATTATGTATTCAGACAGAAATATACAGTCTATATTAACGAACAAGGTTAATATGTCTTTACTTATTTTAGAAACTCTTTTCCCTCACCAGTAAATTTAGGTTAATTTTAAGATTCTCATATATTTTAACTGGGTTAAAGTTATTTTTCCAAGCTACTTTAATCAGGAATTAATAAATGCCAAAAATAACACATTTTAATTTTATCTCTAAAAGGTGGGTTTACATTTTAAGATACCACCCAGATTAGTTTTTCTTGGATGCATTTTTCAAACAGTATTTGTAATAAGAAAACCCAATGCTCACAAAACTGTGCTGTCAGTGTATTCTCCTGATATCATGACCATATAGAGGAATCTTTTTCTGAAGCAATGACAAAGAACTGATGAGGTTTACCCCATTAACTTTAAGTCAAGCATCAGACCCTTAATTAATGCCTACAAAAGTTTGAGGTAAGCATGTTAACCCCCAATTTATAGAAAAGGAAACCGATTGTCAGAAGGTAAAACTTTTGCTGGTGGTCAGATGAGTGATGGAGCCAGTACTCAAATTTAGATTTGCCTAACTACAAAGCCTATTCGCTTTCTACCATACCAGAATTCTAGAGACCTAGCAAAGTGATATTTTGGGTTGTATAATTCCTTATCCAATGAATTTAGGACAGCAAAAACCAGGAACTGATGGCATGTGGATGCATGCTAAAACTATGCTCAGGTAGATTGATTGATATTAACAGAAATCATTTATCCTAGCTGTAAAGGGCTGCTAAACACTTCCAGATGAGCTGGCAGGCATGAACCACTCTGCCTTCAGTCTTTCATTTATTAAGAAACCAAGTGTTAAAAAAAAAATAGCAGAAAGAAAAATTAGGTGACAATCCCATGTACCATCACGTCAAAAAGAATAAAATAACTAGGAATAAACCTACCTAAGGTTTTGAAGATGATACAAGCAGATGGAAAGATAGACTGTGTTCTTGGATGGAAAGAATCAATGTTGTTAAAGTAACCATACTACCCAAGGCAATCCATAGATTTAAGTGCAATTGCTATCAAATTACCAATGACATTTTTCACAGACCTAGAAGGAAAAGTTTCAAACTTTCCATGGAAAGACAAATGGCAAAAACAATCTTGAGAAAGGAGAATGGAGCTAGGAAAGTCATGCTCCCTGACTACAGACTACACTACAAAACTATAGTCATCAAACAGTACGATGCTGACACAAAAACTGACATTTAGATCAAAGGAACAGAATAGAAAGCCAAGGAATAAACACACACAATTATGGTCAGTTAATCTATGACAAAGGCAAGAATATACAGTTTGTAAAAAAGATACTCAGTCTCTTTAATAACTGGTACTGTGAAAAGCTGCATGTAAATGAACAAAATTAGAACATTCTCTTATACAATATACAAAAATAAACTCAAAATGGATTAAAGATATAAAAGTGAGACCATAAAACTACCAGAGGAGAACAAGGATAGAACACTCACTGACATAAATTGTAGCAATATATATATATATATTTGGCTCTAACTCCTAGAGTAATGGAAATAAAATTAAGCAAATGGGACTGCTCCTGCTTCTGCTGCTAAGTCACTTCAGTCATGTCTGACTCTGTGCGACCCCATAGATGGCAGCCCACCAGGCTCCCCCATCCCTGGGATTCTCCAGGCAAAAACACTGGAGTGCGTTGCCATTTCCTTCTCCAGTGCAGGAAAGTGAAGTCGCTTAGTCATGTCCGACCCTTAGGGACCCCATGGACTGCAGCCTACCAGGCTCCTCCATCCCTGGGATTTTCCAGGCTGGAGTGGGGTGCCATTGCCTTCTCCTAAATGGGACTAAGTCACACATAAATCTTTTCACAGTAAAGAGAATCATAAATAAAATGAAAATAGATTTGGAGAAAATATTTTCAAATGATGCCACCAACAAGGAATTAATTTTCAAAATGTACAAACAGCTCATACAGCTTAATAGCAAACCAAACAAAATAAGCAAAAAAAAAAGACATTTCTCCAAAGAAAGCATACAGATAGCCAACAGGCACATGAAAAGATGTTCAATATTGCTAATTATTACAGAAATGCAGATTGAAACTACAATGAAGTAACACCTCATGCCAGTCAGAATTGATATCACTGAAAAGTCTACAAACAATAAATGTTGCTAGGGTGTGAAGAAAAAGGAACCTTTTGTACACTGTTCATATAGTGTAAATTGGGGCAGCTACTATGGAGAAAAGTATGAAGGGTTCTTAAAAAACTAAAACTAGAGCTGCTGTATGCTCCTGCAATCCCACTCCTGGGCATATATCTGGACAAAACTCTTAATTCAAAAAAATGCACATACCCCAGTGTTCACAGTGGCTCTGTTCACAACAGCCAAGACACGGAAACAACCTAAATGTCCATCAGATCAATGTCCATAAACAGATGAATGGAGCTATATATATATACATACACATATATGTATATATAATATACACGTATGTGCAGTGAAATATTACTCAGCCATAATAAAAAAATTATGCCATTTATAGAAACACTGGATGGCCCTGGAGATTGTCATATTAAGTGCAGTAAATCATACAGAAAAAGGCAAATATCAAATAACTAGAAAATGACAGAGATAATATTTAAACCTATGTTCTAATCATCAATTTTTTATTTCAAAATTTTCTTTATTCTAAAAAAAGACTTAAAAAGCTCAAGTAGCGTAAAGAAATTTACTTTAAGATTGTTGTACACATTTGGAAGCCAAATATGCATGAGAGGTGGATAGCTTAGCAAAATTCAAGACAACACTGTTAGCTTAATCAAAGCTATTGAGTTGACAGCTGCCTCATCAAGCCCAATTAAAAAATTTTTATGATAATGACCATTTTGGGGTTTGCAGATCCTGATCAATTTTTAGGGTCAGTTTACACAGATAATGTTTGAGTGAGATGGTTGGTTGGTGTTGTCTGTAAAGAAATAGTGCTATTTAACAGAGTTGTAGGAGGCTTCCTTGGTGGATAAGACAGTAAAGAATCTGCCTGCAATGCAGGAGACCTGAGTTGAATCACTGGGTTGGGAAAACTCCTGGAAAAGGGAATGGCAACCCATTCCAGTATTCTTGCCTGGAGAATTCCATGGGCAGAGGAGCCTGGTGGGCTGCATTCCATGGGGTCACAGAGCTGGACATGACTGAGTGACTAACACTTTTCAAAAAATTTGTAGAGGGAGCTCAGCTTGGAGTTCTGTGATGACCTAGAAGGGTGGATGGAGGGAGGTAGAAGGGAGGCTCAAAAGGGAGGGGATATATGAATATATATAGCTTATTCACTTTCTTGTACAGCAAAAATGAACTCAACATTATAAAGCAATTATACTCCATTAGCAGCAGTGTTTGGCTTCCCATCAATACCTTCTGCTTGTGATTCTGAAAGTATTTGTAAGATTCCAACCAGATCTAAGGAAATCCATTTATCTCTGAGGTTAGCCAAGTATTCTAAACAGGTAGGGCAAAAGATTACCTGGCTGACTGCTATTAGCTAAACCTTTGAACAAAACCACAGGGCCAGGATTAGAGGAAGAGGCAGACATGTCCCTAAAGCAGCTTCTGTATTTTGTGAGAGACAGAAAGGAAAATACCATATCGATAGAGAGACTTGTTTTTATTTTTGTAGTGGCTGTCTTATTGAAACTGAATTTTTTTTGGCTCGAGGCCTAGAAGTTTACTTTAAAATAAATACAGATGCCCTAATATATGTAGAATTCCAGTGATAAAAAACAAACAAACATGGTAACTCAGTGAACCTCTCTGGGTATCCCTCAATGTGGAGAAACTTTTCATCTTTAACCTAGATGTTTTATCATTGCTGCTTTATAGATGGAGAAGTCTTGAGGCTACTGTAAAAATAAAACTGAAAACCAGAAGCAGGAGGCTTAAGTCCAAATCCTGAGAACATCAGNTAAAAAGAGACAATTTTTGATTTTTTTTAAATGTGATATGAAATAGTATTAAAGGAGACTTTTTCACTATGATGAAGACCAGTTTTTAACACAACAGCAAACAGTAGAGTTAGCTGTAAAATTTTTAGAGCCTTAGCAGTAAAATCAGAAAAAATTAAACTGACCACTTCTACTATTAGTCATCATTGCTTTGATGATTTCAATTAATGCAGTAAGACATAGTAATGGCATAAGCAGTATAACTTTTAAATATTAGGAAACTTAGCATTATCAGTAGGTGACACCATAGAATACTAGACATTCTAAGAAAGGCAAAGGAATACATTATGAAACTAATGAGTTAGCTAGACAAGAGAGTCACTAGTGAGTAGAAACATGACATCAAAACAAACTAAAAAAAAAAAAAGAATTGAATATCCTTTATTTACCAACTTAACATACCTATTCAATAAAATAAATAAGCAAACAAAAATACCCTTTCACCTCCCTGATCCATGAGTAAGTGAACCTTTAAAAAGCATCAAATGAAAAGATAAGCATAGACCTACAATCCAGTGCCTCACATATTGCAGGAGCCTCACAAATGATGGTAACTTGACTCTCCTTACTGATATTTTCTAGACCTGGCTCCTGAATCTCATATTTAGACAATTATATTTTGTGTAGGTCTCTTAACAGTTTTAACAAAATTCTTTCATCTTGCAATCTAAACTAAAGTTCTGTTGGAGGTTAGAGCATTTCTTTCTGTGTTTCTGTCTTGTAACTGCCAATGAAAAAGTGTGAATGCAGGGTAAGCCCTGCATTGTTTACCTGCAATATTGAATGGGCACAGATTTATCAGTCTTCAGCTCATCTGCCACAGACATCATAAGGGTTCTGACTTTAACCATGGCCTTTCATGGCAGATGTTTCTCCAATGTTGATTGGACCCCCAAATCATCTTGGACCTGTTAAAAAAAAATTAGTGATAACCTGATGAATTTCAGTGATCTTTTCCTAGTAGATATTTATTTCTCCAACAAATTGAAACTTGAACTAATTGCTTTGTACTTTCATGTGCTGCCCCTGCCCTTAACTCTGATAGTTTTAAGACCTTGTAGCTAATACTAAAGTATTTGCTGTCCCTGTTAGAGGAGTAAATATTAATAACTTTTGATTAAGTCTACTGCTTCTGTATAAAGAAAAATGAATATATGCAAATAATTCAATACTCTGACATTGTTTTCATCTATTAACAACATTATTTTTAAGGTTTGTATATATCATATGTGTCTTCAAATTCTATACGGTTTTATGTCCCAGTTCTTCACTAGATATAGTCTTTCCAAAAAAAAAAAAAAACCCTTAAAATTTACATGATCATACTAGATTTGCTATTCTCTAACTTTTATTCATGTATTTATTATATCATAGACCTCTTTTTAAGTCATTAGTCCTACTGCTTTCTTTTAGTTGTAGCTACCTATAATTTTATATGGACAAGCTGCAGTTTATTCAAACATTTCTCCATTAATGAACACATATTATTTATAATGCTTTGCTATTGGGAACAATATCATATTGAACATAGAATTACAGCTCTGTGCTTATAGGAAAATATTTCATAAAGCATATTCCTAGGAACGAAACTGCAAGGTCAGTGTACTTGTTTTCATATATTAAAAGATACTATCAGATTGTCCTTCAATAATACTTTGAAGCTGTATGAAAGTTTTCATTTCTACACATTTCTCAGAGTGCTAGATGCAGCTAATGTTTTTAAATTTTATATTAAGTGTGAAATAGTACTATAGTATGTTAATTCACATATCTTGCTATAATTGTGCTTGGGAGCCATAATCTCTTTATTACAGAATTTCTGTTCATATCTTTTGTCTGTTTTTCTAGAGTATTCTTTTCTTTTCTTTAATTTTTATTTTTACTTTATTTTGCTTTACAATACTGTATAGATTTTGCCATATGTTGACATGAATTCTAACCTGCCCTGTTCTTGGTATTAGGACTCTTACTATTTGAACTACTGTAAGTTTGAGAAGTAGCTTCTTTCAGTTTGTTATTTGTAATTTGACCTGATTTTTGCTGCTTTTTACTTTAAACTCAGAAAAATTTAACTTTTATGTAGTCAAATGTGTAAATGTTAATTTTTCTTTTCGCTTCTGGATTCTAATTATGTTTAAGACAGTCTTCTTTGCCACCAAGGTTATAAAAATATCTTCAGGCATTTATTCCAAAATCTTTATTGTCTTATTATTTACATTTAGGATGATCACTAAATCATCCTAAATTTCTTTTTGAATAAAGTGTGAAGTATCTTATTTTGTCTATAGCAAATAGATAGCTATGTGTGTTTAAAACTTTTATTGAGTAAATTATCTTTTCACAGTCCAAGGTGGAATTCACATCAAATCATATGTTGAATCCCGACCTACATTTGGAACTACTTCTAAATTTTGTGCTATGGATATATTTTTGTTCCATACTAGTTAAGCAAGGTAGCTTTTGAGTAAGATTAATATTGAAATGTGCAAAACCCTCTTCTTTGTCTACTTTTACAGATGTCCTCTGCAGTTACCAAACAGTTATTCTTATGAATTTCAGAATGATTTTGTCCAGTATTTTTGCAATTCTAATTAGAGTTGAATTAGCTTTATGTTTTAAATAGGTAATGAGGAACATTTTAATTATATTAAGTAATATTATATAAGAATGTGTTATGTCTCTACATATTTTGTGTCTTTCAATAAAGTTATAGTTTTCCTCATTTAGGGGAACTAAATTTCTTAAATTATTATTTTGTATCAAAGTGGTCTGGCCTCAGTTACAACTGTTAGCATTTAATCATATGCAAAGCTTTATTAGACTTTTGTGATTCTAACATTTCACTGAGGAAAGCTAAACTTCAGCAGCATTTTTTAATGATAACTGTTCTAGTCAGGGCCTGAGGCCAGATGTCAATAGTATTATGTGTTCAGAATTGAAGCATCAATGGGAAGAAATTTCTTATTGTCCTCTGTATTAAATGAATTTGCCAATACTCCTTGTATACTTAAATATACAAAAGATGTGGTATTGTCATGATATAGTGGGTGTCTGTGTGTGTGTTCTGTACACAGTGGAAAATCTGTCAACAGTTACAGAATGCATTTACTTTTAAAATGTTTCTCAATGGTTGTTAATTCACAACTAAATATGGACTTAATTTAGGACCGAATAATTAAAAATTGCTTGCATGTGAGTACTGTGATAGTTTTCAAAGTAATGACTTAATGAAATTGAGTAAACATTATTATTATTTTTTTAATCTGTGGTATATTTTGCTGTCTAATTTTTCTTATTTCTCTAGTTTCTGGTGTATAATTTGTTTTGACAGAATGCTCTTACCCCATGGAAAGAGTATCTCCAGATCCTTCTGCAGACATTTTGAGAGACCTGAATTTATGACAATATGTTAAGGAGGCCTAAAACAAAACTTAGAATGAAATGTTTGAAGGAAACAGAGTTCCAAAGAGAGTAAGTTCAGGAAACTTAAGCTAATGTGTAGAGAGGGTAGCAACAGGAATAGAGAGGGAAAAAAATTACTTATAAAGCTCTTAGATGATTTTATTTTACTACAAGTGACTCTTTCTGCATGTTAAAGGCAGATGGTGGATGCATAGACAAGATATAGTGAGGAGTCAAGGCAATTATTCATTTTCTTTGGGCTCAGGAATATACTATGGAAGGAAAATTTTGCTTTGGGGGCCTACATTATGTAAATTCCTTGTCTTTGCTGATTGAATTAAGAGGGAAAAATTAGATAGTTTTCTACTTGGCTTGTGTTTTAATTGTTACTGTAGCACAAATAAAATAGAAAAACCATAGTTTCAGTGCCATTTACCTTGAGGTTGTTTTGCAAAGGCTGTAATGTTTAAACTGTTTTACATAAGTAAAATTGTTTCAGATTCATTTCCCATCCTGTACTAGTTCCTGGTTCTTTGGTTGCTTGACCTAGGTTCTAAAACTCCTGCAGACCTTCATCTCTGTAACCTTGTATCTCATTTTATAAATGGTGTAATATTGTCTTCTTTTCAATAACTTTGTCATAAATTATCATATTTGATCTCCCTCAAAACTTAATGAAATCAGTGAGACCAATTTGATTAGTGACAGCTTTCAGAACAAGAAGCCAAGATGTGGCGAGTTCAGAACCTTAGACCAGTGCATTCTGTTTTCACTTCAAAAGCTGATAGTTTCTCATATATCTCAGTTTAATGAAAACATTAATCAGGCCTTCACCAATTTACCAATCTAAACTCCGTAAACTTCAATTTGAGCATCATAATCCTTAACAGAAAGGTTTAGAGAGGATGTCAAAAATTATAAAGTGTCCAGTAACTTATGTTGATGCTCAATAAATTACTAGTATTATCAGTGTATCTCTGTCATAGATACAGAATAGATATATAGATAGAGCATACATCTATCATATAGTTTTGTAATTGTTCATCTTTATACTTTTCCTCTGAACTTTCAGACAGTGAGTTCTTTGAGGGTGGAAGACTGTTTGTGTCTGTATTTATTTTAAGCTCTGGATTTTTTTGTGCGCTATAAATATTTATTGTGTTAATGAACTTAAGGTGTGTATAATGTGTAAATAGATTACTCCGAGAAGATAGGTAGGCATAGTTACCAGTTTTTGTTTCGTGGGGTTTTGCTTTACAGTTGACCCTTGAACAACAAAGATTTGAACTGTATGAATACACTTATATGTGAATTTTTTTCAATTGTTAATATTATAGCACTACCTGACCTGTGATTGGTTGAATCTGTGGACTATGAAACAAAGATATGAGGAGCCCTAAATATGGACAGCCTGAATATGAGAGGTGCTGACTATAAATTATACGTGGATTTGCAGCTGTGAAGGGAAAGCACCTCTAATCTCCTTTTTGCTCTGTGTGGAGGGTCTGTATCCCTAATCCTCTTTTTGTTCAAAGGTCAATGGTATTTTATTTTTGGCATTTTGCAATTATGCTACAAAACAACTTGTTTTTGCCCCTGATAGACTCCATTACACAAGTTTTAAGCTAGTGATTGTTTTTTTGGCCTAAAATAAGATATTATCAGAAGTTCAAAATTTAATTTTACATCTTACTTTTTCACTTAATGTAGCTGTGACAGTAATAACCTGCATTAAAACCCAAAGGAAAACTATATATATAATATATATATAGTTCATGTTCATTGATTTGGTGATGCCTTTCAACCATCTCATCCTCTGTTGTCCCCTTCTCCTTTTGCCCTCAATCTTTCTCCGCATCAGGGTTTTGTCCAGTGAGTTGGCTTTTCACATCAGGTGGCTAAAATTTTGGTGCTTCAACTTCAGCATTAGTCCTTCCAATGAGTACTCAGGGTTGATTTCCCTTAGGATTGACTGGTTTGATCTCTTTGCAGTCCATGGGACTCTCAAGAGTCTTCTCCAGCACCACAATTTGAAAACATCAATTTTTTGGTGTTCAATCTTCATTTTCTGTGTATATATGTTTCGTATATATATATGATCCAGTCTTAATGGTTTTCTATTTGTCTCATGCTAAGATTTGTTAAGACGCTTACTCCTTGGAAGGAAAGTTATGACCAACCTAGATAGCATATTAAAAAGCAGAGACATTACTTTGCCAACAAAGGTCCGTCTAGTCAAGGCTATGGTTTTTCCGTGGTCATGTATGGATATGAGAGTTGAACTGTGAAGAAAGCTGAGCACCAAAGAATTGATTCTTCTGAACTGTGGTGTTGGAGAAGACTCTTGAGAGTCCCTTGGACTGCGAGGAGATCCAACCAGTCCATTCTAAAGGAGATCAGCCCTGGGATTTCTTTGGAAGGAATGATGCTAAAGCTGAAACTTCAATACTTTGTCCACCTCATGCAAAGAGTTGACTCATTGGAAAAGACTTTGATGCTGGGAGGGATTGAGGGCAGTAGGAGAAGGGGACGACAGAGGATGAGATGGCTGGATGGCATCACGGACTCGATGGATGTGAGTCTGAGTGAACTCGAACTGGGATTTGATGATGAACAGGGAGGCCTTGCGTGCTGTGATTCATGGGGTCGCAAAGAGTCAGACACGATTGAGTGACTGAACTGAACTGAAGATTTATGAACTTAAAAGGACAACACTCTTCTTGTTTTCAGATCTCATAGGTTTATATGAAACCTTCCTATTTACTAATAAAAATGAGAAAAAAATATTCCTGATTTTTTTTTTGTATCAAATTTGTTTACCTCAGGTTCTTCATTTTCTCATAGATTTGATGCCTGTGTATTTATTTAATGACAATTACATAACTCTAAAAGCACTACATTATGAACCCCTAAAGGTCTTGTAAATCAGGTAAGATTCTACTCTGCCCACCCCTGGCCCAGGCGATATGTTATTGAAGTAATGAGTGTTGCCAATACTTGCAATTCAGGGGAAAATTAATAATAAACAGCCTGTTCTGAGCCTGGCTGTTATGAAGTGATTAAAATATGGATTAGAATAGAAAAGCAAATCTTTCATATTTTAACTTGTTTAGATACATATTAAGCATTAGTCAGAGATAGTATTAATAGTGAGGATGAAGAGATCATGACAGCAGTGATGACAATAACATAAGCAATACTTTTCAAAACATTTCTATTTATTTTGGATAGTTTAAGTTCCCATTCATAGATGGACGAAAGGTGGTTTACAGCAGTTAGGGAATGTAAGGTTATGGGGCTATTGCACTGTCTTGTCTGCATCAAACACACGTCTTTAATCTGGTGACAAAATGCCTACTTTACATTTATTGTTGTTTATATTTATGAGGACAGTAACATGTACACAATTCTCTTATAGTTTTACATATCATTTTTTGTGTTTGTGGTTATATTCTTTTCCTTAGTGCTGAAACATATTATCTCTTTTTTTTTTGTCTTGATTACATTTGTCATACATTTGTCAATTTTATTATCTAGTCCAAGAACCGAGTGCTTTATTTCTTTGTCAGTTTTCTATGTTCCCATTAGTTTCTTTCTTTTGGGGATTTTCTTCATTTTATTTTTATTTTGAGTGACTTTTTTTAACATCTCAATATAAATACATCTTATTTTCTTTTTAAAAAAATAATCATTTAAGCCTATTAACTTATCTCTGACTATGTTTAAAGGAACTCCATAAAAATCATACGTTATATTCCCATTTTTATGGTTTTTCTAAATGGCCTGGAATAATCATTTTTGCCTATTATATAACATTTTTCTTCCAGTTTTATTAAGATATAATTGACATACAGGGTTGTGTAAGTTTAAGGTGTATAACACATTGATTTGACTTACATCCATCATGAAATGATTACCGCAGTGAGTTTGGTGGCCATCCGTCATGTAGTATAGATGCAAAATTAAAGAACTAGAAAAAATATCTGTGATGAGAACTTTTAGGATTTATTTTCTTGATAACTTTCACATATAACACAGCAGTGTTAATTATATTAATCATTTTGTACTTTACATCCCTAGTACGAAGTTTGTACTTTCTGACTACCTTCATCCGATTTCCCATACACCCCACTCCCCACCTCTGTTAGCCATAAATCTGGTCTGTTTTTCTAAGAGTTATTTGGTTGGTTTGTGAAGTAGCATTGATCTACGATACAATGATAGCTCCTGGGTATGCAACATGATGATTTATTTCTATGCACTATAAATTAATCATGGTGATAAATCTAGTTACCTTCTGTCATCATACAAAGTTACAATTTTTAATAATGTTTCAAGTTTTTTGTTCATTTTAAAAAGGCTACCCTTGTGTAATTTTATTCCTATGTATTAGTTCTTAATTTTCACTTTTAAATTACTGTGTGTGCATGGTAACTTGCTTCAGTCATGTTCAACTATTTTGTGACCCTGTGGACTACTGTAGTCATCCAGGCTCCTCTGTCCAAGGGTATGGAGTGGGTTGCCATGCCCTCCTCCAAGGAATCTTCCTGACCCAGGGATTAAACCCCTGTCTCCTTATGTGCTGGCAAGTTGGTTCTTTACCACTGGAACTACCTGGGAAGTCCTGCAATCAGAGAATATTGCCTTTATGAGTTTTACATGTTAAAGTAACTGATTTTTATGGTTGAACAAGTAATAAACTTTAGTAGAGTTCAATGAATATGTTAAAAGAAAGGATGTTTTCTGTGAGATAAAAAATTTATTTTTGTTTATTAAATCTGTCTTATTAATTGTATTGTTACAGTTCTTTAACTCTTAAGTTTACTTGCTTGGATAACAGAGCATAATGATGTATATTAAAGTATCCCAATAAAATTATGATTTTGAGAATGAAAGACTGGAAGGCAGAGGTATGGAAAGGGTATAAATCTGATCTACTCTTAAAGAATTTTCCTTTGAGTTTGGTGATTTACTTAGAGGCACAGATTCACATATCTTTGGTGTAGATACAGAGTAGAAGTTGAAATATGGGTCTTTCCACCAGATTTTTAAATCTGATTTTGTTCTGTTTTAGAAGTCAAAGCATATGTCAATAGAGATAGTTACTCAATCTGTTCTCATCATTTAGAAACTATAAAGATAGTATTTTCCTCTTACCTAGATGTAAATTACTGGTTGATATGTCAGTGCTTTTGTATATTTGTGTGTCCTTTTTTGTTTTTATGGCCACTTTAATAGAAAATTTCTGTGTGTATATCCTGTACCAGTCAACATCATGAGAAATAGAAATTTTGATTAATCATCTCAATTTCCTACTGACTATTCATATTCCTACCCTAAAAGAAAGCACATAATGTTTCTCCACTATGCCTTCTCTCATTTCAGCTTGAGAAATATGGAAATCACATTTAAAATAAATGTGCATGGTATGGAGATTTATCCTAGACCAAATGTCATTATGAGGAGTGAACATTTTGATTAATTATCTAGATCCTTGGAAGGGTATTTCACATCTCTGCCAAATACATGTATGGCATTAATCTATGGGAGTGTCAATTTTTTAAGAGAAACAAGGCTTTTTTTCCTTATATGTCGTTATTCCAGAGAAGGAAGCTAATTGATGACAGTGACTCAGAAGAGAGAGAAGGAAGAGCGGTCAAGGTGGACGTACTCTGCAAGGGCAAGGGTTTGTTTGCGCCCTGTATGGTCAGGATGGAGATTGTATATTGACAGATATCTCGGCTAGGTATTCTTCACTTATTTTCTGCAGTATTTTTTTCCAGTTACTTGACTACTTTTTTCCCAACTGGAATAGTATTATTAATCCCTTAACTGAGAGGCAATAAAATGCAGAAAAGAGTAATTCTGGTTTGTGACATAGGTGTGGATGCCTGTAGAGATGACCCTGATAAGCAACTCTTTGTTAAGAATATTAGGTTATAGAGTTTTAAGGGGCAAATACCTAAAGATGCGTTATTAAAGTTAATTTTTTTAAGCTTGACATGTAGAGTGAAGTCACTCAGCCGTGTCCGACTCTTTGTGACCCCATGGTCTGTAGCCTAATATTGTGTGATTAATTTCAAAAAGGGAGTATGGGCAAAAGTCAGATTACATGGCAAAGGGACAAATGAAAAATGTAAAGGAAGAGAATGTGCCAGTCTTCCTGAGTGTTCTTTGTTTCTTTAGAAAGGGAAGAAAGAAACTGGTATATGCCTGCAGAGTGTTGTGGCTCAGCTGGTAAAGAATCTGCCTGCAATGCAGAAACCTGGGTTCAATCCCTGGTTTGGGAAGATCCCCTGGAGAAGAAAAATGCTACTCACTCCAGTATTCTGGCCTGTAGAATTCCACAGATTGTATAGTCCATGGGGTTGCAAAGAGTCAGGCACAACTGAATGACTTCCACTTTCACCATAGAGACTTTGAGCTAATGCTCCCCTACCCCAAACACACACTTTTAGACTAGAAAAGACATGGGCCATATTTTTAGGCTAAATGAAAAGATCCAGATAAGGGAAGATGTTGACTATGTAAATCAGAGGGCAGCAAACTTTCTGTAAAGTGCTAGATAATAAATATTTTAAGCTTTGCAGGACATGTCTCTGTAGAAACCACTCAAGTCTGTCATTATAAAATAAAAGCCGCCATAAATAATATGTAAAAAAAAAAATGGGCATGCTACTTTCAAAATTTTTATTTACAAAAACAAGCAGCAAGCCAGACTTGATTCATGGGCCATAGTTTGCCAGCCTCTAATATGAGAGGCAGAGGAGAACAGAGAATATGAAAGGGACTGACTGTGGCCATCCGTTAGCTTTCCAGGTCTGAGTGTGATGTGTGTGTGCAGAGAGAACACAGCTAATGGCTACAAGTGTTCTCAGCAAGGGAGAGGACTTTCTACTGTGTCAAAATGAGCGTTTATGGTGATTAAGGACTTGGGGGAAGATGGTAATGATTTAGAAACCTTTTTTTGTTTGTTTTGAGGGAAAGCTGATAAAGATAGTGCCCAGCTGGTTATGAAAGCTAAGACTATGTAGAAATTACTATTAGCAGAATAGGGTGATTCCCTTTCCCACAAAACTTCAGCATCTGGGTGGAAAGAGCAGTTACAGCATTGATCTGAGGGTTTGGGCTTTGCTGAGCAGATACATTTGAACTAACATGAATCAGAGATATTTGTGAGACAATAGTTCAAATGAAAAGCCATTAGGTTCAAGCTGGATAAGAAGAAAAAGATCAAAAGGGACCTGTAAAGTGAGAGAAAGTGGAGAGATTAAGGCACTAGATATCTATCTCTGTGAGGCTGAAGAATAGAAGATGAAAAAAGGAGTGAACTATTAAGAGATTGAGGGAAAAATAGTACAATAACACAGTAAATGTTCAACACACAGTTTTTGATAGATTGCTGTCCTAAGTGAAGCTTACTGCCTGAGACTGATAATGAAATAAATGTCAAAGAAATAAATTCTTACACAAGTTATATATTCCTAGCTTCTAGAATTTTGGCTATTAAGAATAGAAATCATTGACAATGTAATTATTATATGACATAATCCTGAATTAATTTAAGTAAGAACAGCATGGTAATTTAGTAATGATGCTTACCTGTAGTTTTTTATTTTACCTATAGATTGTTTTAAACTTTTTTATTATTTAAAATTACTTTCTGAAATAAACTAGTTTTTAATCATAAATTTGTTTTATTACAATGTACTTTTTCAGAGGTATTCTTAATTCATAATTCTAGTTCATTTCATAGAGTCAATAAAGTAACATTATTATTCCATACTATTTCCATGAAATAAGTTACCATAAGGTGTTAAAAGAGTTTTGAATTTAAGATTGTCAAGAGGTAAATTCATCGTATGGAGTTCCATTTAACATTTGGTCAAAACTGGGGAAAAATTCTTGACATAGAAGAAAAATAGCTAGTTATTTAGTATACCTCCTTAGTGTTTTCTGAATGCCAGGCTCTGCATTTTGAGCTTCATAATCTTACTTGGGAAAGTTTATTGAAGCTGGAGACCTACATTTTGCCAAAATTTGTAAATTATATTCTTTCCACCCTTTTATCAAGCATGATATCTCACCACCCTATGAATTTAAGACAGTGTCTTACACATGTTTTGAGGTCAAGTAATTAATGCTCTAAATTATGAAAGGTGGCAATTGAAAACAGCTACTTGGCACAACAAGTGGAGGTGGCTTAAAAAAATACCACAGTTTAGTTTCTCATTGAAAGAAATACATTTTTTATTAGAGTCTTAAAAAAATTTTTTTTAATTGAAGGATAATTGCTTTATAGAATTTTGTGGTTTAGAGAGTCTTCTATAGTTAAACATTAAATGTTTTAGCACTATAAACTGTTACATTTTATGACTACAAATAGGATAATGTATTTAGAATATTAGATTTATCAAATTGCAAAATTGTATATGAATGTGGGTGTTGTAAATAAGAATTTTAAGAAGTAAAATGGACCATGTCACAAAAGGGCACACTTTTAATATGCCAATCTGAAGAACAATGTCAATTCACACTTGATTTTGGCATTTACTCCTTTTGTAACTTTGACAAATATTCATTTCAGTCATTTTCAGCCTTATTGGTGATTTCCCTAAGCATTACCAATGTCCTCTGACACTCTTTTGACTAGAGGCTAAAAATAATCAATTTAAGGAAGAAGATAGATAGCATTGTTCTGAATCCAGAAGAAAGGATTTACATAGGATTGTGGATGTGGATGGATATGTGGGTGTGCATGGATATGTATGTATGGAAGCAGGAAGTTGCCTTATAACTTCAAAGAGTGTAGTTTATCTTCTGAGAAATACAGGAGAAGGCCTAAAATAGAAGACTCAGGATGCCTTGTCAGTGATGGAGACTCCACTGAAGTTAGCAGGGGCAGGGGCTAAGTCTGGTGCAATTCCTAATGAATTCTTGAATTCACTTGATTTTCATTCATTGGTTTTTCTCCAACAACATAGAGTAGTCCTGACACAGAGGTAGAGAATGCTGGTTATGGAATCAAGATAGGATTGGGGTGCACCAAGAGAGATATATAGAACCAAGAGATCTTAGAGCTCAGGGTAAGGCTTTTGAGTATAAATCCTTTTACTTACCTATTTATCTCTTATGGGAATCTAAGCTGAAAAACCAAAGAAAGAAGCAAGTAAGTACTGCATTATTAATGTCTGGGTAGGAATTTCTCCCTTGCACATGGGTAGAGTCACAAATATTGGGGAAAAGGACTCATGTGACTCTTCAGAGTGTGCTGGAGAGAGGGATTGAATTAAAATATTACAGGTGAAGCTATAAACATTGGTGGTTTTTTTTTGTTTTTTTTTACTTTCCCCTCTCCCCAATCCCCGAACTTTATTTAGATGTACCTGACATATAACATTGTCTAATAGATGGGGAAACAGCGGAAACAGTGTCAGACTTTAATTTGGGGGGCTCCAAAATCACTGCAGATGGTGACTGCAGCCATGAAATTAAAAGACGCTTACTCCTTGGAAGAAAAGTTATGACCAAACTAGATAGCGTATTCAAAAGCAGAGACAATACTCTGCCGACTAAGGTCCGTCTAGTCAAGGCTATGGATTTTCCAGTGGTTATGTATGGATGTGAGAGTTGAACTGTGAAGAAAGCTGAGTGCTGAAGAATTGATGCTTTTGAACTGTGGTGTTGGAGAAGACTCTTGAGAGTCCCTTGGACTGCAAGGAGATCCAATCAGTCCATACTAAAGGAGATCAGCCCTGGGATTTCTTTGGAAGGAATGATGCTAAAGCTGAAACTCCAGTACTTTGGCCACCTCATATGAAGAGTTGACTCATTGGAAAAGACCCTGATACTGGGAGGGATTGGGGGCAGGAGGAAGAGGGGATGACAGAGGATGTGATGGGTGAATTGCGGCATCACCGACTCAATGGACGTGAGTTTGAGTGAACTCCGGGAGATGGTGATGGACAGGGGGGCCTGGCGTGCTGCGATTCATGGGGTCGCAAAGAGTTGAACACGACTGAGTGACTGAACTAACTAACTGAGCTTAAGGTGTACATTGTGTTTATTTCATACACTTATATATTGCAAAATTACTACTTAACATTAGCTAACACAAACATGACCACACTAGTTACTGTTTCTTTTTTTGTGGTGGGAACATTTAAGATTTACTCTCTTAGCAACTTTCAAGGATAAAATGCAGTGTTGTTAATTATAATTGCCATGCTGTACTTTACAGCCCCCAAACTTACTTATCTTCTGGGAGTTTGTACCTTTTAACTAACATATCCCTATTTCTCCCACCCTTCCAGTTCCTGACAACCACCATTCTACTCTGTTTTATGAACTTAGGTTTTAGATCATATAGTCTTTTTCTCTTATTTCACTCAGTGTAATGCCCTTATGGTCCATCCATAATGGTACAAGTTACAGGATTTCCTACTTTCTAATGGTTGAGTAATATTCCACTATATGTACCTGACACCTTGTTTTTCTATGTATCTGCTTATTAAAAGATGCCTACTCCTTGGAGGAAAAGTTATGACCAACCTAGACAGCATATTACAAAACAGAGACATTACTTTGCCAACAAAGGTCCATCTAGTCAAAGCTATGGTTTTTTCCAGTACTCATGTATGGATGTGAGAGTTGGACTATAAAGAAAGCTGAGCGCTGAAGAATTGATNTATGACCAACCTAGACAGCATATTACAAAACAGAGACATTACTTTGCCAACAAAGGTCCATCTAGTCAAAGCTATGGTTTTTTCCAGTACTCATGTATGGATGTGAGAGTTGGACTATAAAGAAAGCTGAGCGCTGAAGAATTGATGTTTTTAAACTGTGATGTTGGAGAAGACTCTTGAGAGTCCCTTGGACAGCAAGGAGATCCAAACAGTCCATCCTGAAGGAAATCAACCCTGAATATTCATTGGAAGGACTGATGCTGAAGCTGAAAATCTAATACTTTGGCCACCTGATACAAATAACTGACTCATTTGAAAATACCCTGATGCTGGGAAAGATTGAGGGCAAGAAGAGAAGGGGACAACAGAGGATAAGATGGTTGAATGGCATCACTGACTCAATGGACATGAGTTTGAGTAAACTCTGAAAGTTGGTGATAGACAGGGAGGCCTGGCGTGCTGCATGGGGTCATAAAGAGTAGGACACAACTGAGTGACTGAATTGAACTTGTGGACACCTCGTTTTTTTCCATATTTCAAATATTATGAGTAATACAGCAATGAACACAGGAGTGCAGATATATCAATATTCTGTTTTCTTTCTTTTTAATATATACCTAGAAATGGAGTTGCTGGATCATATGATAGTTCCACTTTTAACTTTTTGAAGAAACTCCATATTGTTTCAAAATGGCTATACCAGTTTATTTTCCCACCAACAGTGCAGAAGTATTCCCTTTTCTCCATAATTCCCTCAATACTGTTGAGTACTCAGTTGATTTGTGTGTGTGTGTGTGTGTGTGTGTGTGTGTGTGTGGCGGGGGGGGAATGTCTATTCTTCTGCCAGTTTTTAAATCAATTGTTGATTTAATTTTTTGCTATTAAATTTTATGATCTCTTTATATATTTTGGATATTAACCCCTAATAAAATACATGATTTGAAAATAATGTTCCAGTTCTGTAGGCTGTATTTTCATTTTGTTGATTGTTTCTCTTGTGGTATAGAAGTTTTTTAGTTTGTTATTAAGTTTTGGTTTTATTGCTTGTGCTTTGGGTGTCATATCCAAAAATCATTGCCAAGACATCAATGATCTCATTTTATATTTTTATTCCAATAGTTTTATGATTTCCCATCTTATGTTTAAGTGTCTATAATGGTTTTAAGTTGATTTTTGTGAGGAGTAAAAGATTACAGTCCAATTTTATTTTTCTGCGTGTTGTTATCCAGTTTTCCCAATACCATTTACTAAAGAGGCTATCCTTTTCCCATTAAGTATTCTTGACTCTCTTGTCAAATAGAAATTATCCATATACACAAGGGATTATTGTTTATTTCTGTCCTTTTGATTCTGTTGCGTTGGTCTGTGTCTCTATTTTTATGTCACTACTATACCTTTGATTACTGTAACTTTTCAGTCCAGTTTTAGTCTTATTTTCTAGGATTGTCTTAACTATTCAGCGTCTTTTGTCATTCCATACAGTTATTTAAAATGTTTCTTCTATTTCAAGGAAATGCCATTGGCATTTTAATAGAGATTTCATTGAATCTGTATCCCCACATCTCTAGCCCCATCATNTGGAGCCCCCCAAAATAAAGTCAGCCACTGTTTTCACTGTTTTCCCATCTATTTCCCATGAATTTGCACAGTGCCTTATAAATCATATCCCATTGTATTCTGTATTTTGGGCTTCCCAGTTGGCACTAGTGATAAAGAACCTGCCTGCCAATGTAAGAGACAAAAGAGACACAGGTTCAATCCCTAGGTCAGGAAGATACCCTGGAGAAGAGAATGGCAACCCATTCCATTATTCTTGCCTAGAGAATGCCGTGGACACAGGAGCCTGGCAGGCCCACAGGACTGCAAACAGTCAGTCATGACTGAAGCAAGCTAGCACACAGGCACACATCCTGTGTTTTACCTGGCAACCATGCTGCATTTTCAAGTGAAAACTGTTAGGCTATGCTTGGGGATTTGCAAGGTGAATAGGACCAACAGTGTGACTGCCCATGACAAAAGAAAGGAAGTGAGCAGAACCGTGAAAGAAATGACAAAGAGGAAGCTAAAATCGAGTTAGACAGCCAAACAAAATCGGGCTGTCCAATTAAATAAAAATAAGTGTTTAATGGATCTTACATGCCAAAACAGATCAGCAGACTTGGCTTGGCAAACAAGTGAGACCAATAGCAAATAACTGCTGCAATGAGCATGCACTGGTTTGCAGTCCAAGAGGAGTAAGGGTGTGGCATGATGGCAGTTGCCATGCTTATTTCCAGTGAGAAATGAATGCTAATGTTGACCTGTGGTTTTAGAATTTTAAGAGGTAAGGCAAGACTCCACTGTGATTAACTCACTCTCCATGGAGAGATCTGGCAGGAAAATCCTTTGGCCATTGTCAAACCAGAGCAACAAAGCATCCAGGGATTCTTTAGGGGTCCTTTGCACTGAAGATCAGTGCCAAAGGTCAGGTGCCCACAGGTCTCTCAGGGCAACAAATTCTGTCTCTACTTGCCCATTCAGGTAATTAAGGGGTCCCTAAAGCTACAATAATTAAAACTGTGTACAACAGTTGCAGAGTTGAGAGATGAAAGAAATAGTATTAAAAGTCTTTTTCACTTTCTGTGATGTGATCGTCTGATAAAAGTAAAGCATAAAGTGTTCACTCAATGACAGTGGGACAGTTGGCTCACCACTTGAATGAAAATAATTGAAATTAATTCCCTTGGGGAGGATTAACATAATTGTCTTTTACTTGGTCATGTAAAATCAGAGCAGTTATCTTCCTCAAAACAAAAAACTTTCCCAATGGGCATTGGGTCCTGGAAGGGACTTCCAGAGAGTCCACTTTACCCAGCATTTCTCCTAACTAGATTCAGGGCCACCTTTAGACTTGATGCTTCAAGAGCAGGGGGTGGTGACTCCATGAAGTGGGCAGATGAGTGGGAAAATATAAGAGACGTATAGAATTGACAGCCCTGAAAAAAGCAATCACCAAATTCAACCTACAAACCCTTAGAGACTTAAACTTGCCTTCCCAAGCCAGTAAATAGCCACTGCATATTTAAATACATCAAGGGTTTCCCTGATTTCTAAATCCCTCAAAGGCTCAAGAGTGTCCACAGTTCTGACAAATTTCTAATGAGAAAATGATATATAAACATGTAATTTTTTAAAAAACAATACCTTACACCCCAGTTTTTGTTGTTTGTAAATCTGTAGCCCACCATCACATGTAATCAGAGACATTCAATACATAAAAGAGTATGGAGNCAAGAGTGTCCGCAGTTCTGACGAATTTCTAATGAGAAAATGATATATAAACATGTAATTTTTTAAAAAACAATACCTTACACCCCAGTTTTTGTTGTTTGTAAATCTGTAGCCCACCATCACATGTAATCAGAGACATTCAATACATAAAAGAGTATGGAGTCTGTTTCAGCAGATTAAGCTCTGAGACCCTGACAGGTTACTGCTGTTTCCTTGAATCCTGTCTCTTCGAAGATGCAAGGGATGTGCCAGGGGCTCTCTGAGATTGCTTCTGACATGTGACTCTGTGATTCTGTAATCACTAAAAGTACATTGTTTGATGGTCTAGTTGACATTTAGACAGGGCTGCTCAATCTTTTTGTTTCAAACATTGTCATTATCATTAACATATTTGGGTAATGTTACTGAGTCTGGGAAAACAGAAGTCTTAACAGGAATAGTTTTGATCTTTTTCACCAGATTTTCTGTCTCTAGTTGGACTTTTTAAGGTTTTGGAAGCAGTTCAAAATGACCAAATGTAGAGCCACAGTTCTTACACCAGTAATCAGAGGGCGGAATAAATGGCCCGGGAAAAAAAGAAACCAATCATTCACTTGATTCTCTTCCTTTTCCCTCTTGCACTGAGGCCATTGAACTGGTTTGCCCAGCTTTGGAGTAACTAGTAAATTTTGTATTGCTTCTTATGAAGACACTAAAAGAGTGGTCCCAAGACAGATTGGGGAAGACAGTAAAAGACCAACTTAAGTGTAAAGAATATCCAGTGTACCAATTCTGCTATAAACAGAATAACCATTTTCAAGTGAACTATGCAAAGATCGTGAATTGGAGATGACCTATAACTACAGAAGAACATTTAGTTTACTCAAACATTTTCTTGGTGGCTTTAAAAACAAGGTTTGTTTTCTTGGAGAGCATAGCACAGCTGTGACTCAGTCTTGACTCAAAGTTCCCTGACCAGTTGAAGAAGAGAAAAAACAGTTCAGTTCTCAGGAGAAAAAAAAAAAACAATTCAGTCTGGTTTAGGAGGAGTCACCTTGAGCCAGCTTCCAGAAACGTGATTAAGCAGATTTCCTGCCCCACAGAAAATGTCACTTTTCTTCAAAATGTCACCTGTCCTCCAGTTTGGAGGAATTGGGGGCAAGTCTCACAGTTGAGCAAAGAATGCTCTCTGTGCCTCAATTTCTGTGCCTGCTTAGCCTAAGATATGCTTTCCACTTCTCCTGCTGGCCTACCTTTATCATCAGGACTGATGTGAACTGAGCATTAACTTGGTGACAGGCACATCACTTACCCCATGTATTCATCATAGTAATTCTAAGATATTTTTTTTTTTGCCATCTTATAGAATTGGAGAATGAGCTGTCAGAAGGTCAACAGCTTTCCTAGGCCCCACACCTAATGAGTCAAACCAGAAGTTTTGTAGGCAAACTCTTGTGCAAGCACTTTTAAAATGTCTGTTTTCCCTTAATCAAGGTATTATATACAAAAAAAATTTATCTATCTTAAGTGAGAAATTTGATAAGCTTTAATAATGATGTGAAAGCTGGTAACCACCACCACTGTCTAGGTATATAGCAGTTCTCTCTCTTCAAAAACTTCCTTGTATCATCTTTACAGTTGATCCCCTCTCCTTACCTCAGTCACTGATCACTTTCTCTCACTGTAAATAGAGGAAATAAATACCTTTTATTTTAAAAGGGCAATAAACTACCTTTTATTTCCTTTTCTCATCTTACTGCCTTCCCTAGGACTTCCAATACCGTATTGAAAAAGGTTAGTGGCTCAGCTGGTAAAAAATCTGCCTGTAATGCAGATTTGATCCCTGGGTTTGATCCCTGGGTTGGGAAGATCCCCTGGTGAAGGGAAAGGCTACCCGCTGCAGGGTACTCTGGCCTGGAGAATTCCATGGACTGTATTGTCCACAGGGTCGCAAAGAGTGGACACAACTGAGCGACTTTCACTTCACTTCGGTGACAGAGGACATCTTTGCCCTGTGCATGATTTTGATAAGAAGACTTCTAGTTTCTCCATTAAGTATGATATTAGCTGTAGGTTTTTGTAGACAGTCCTGGTCAAATTGAGAAAGTATGCCTCTATTCCTAGTTAACTAAGAGTTTTATCATGAATGGGTATTGGATTTGTCAAACGGTTTTTCTGCATCTATTGATTTCATAATCAGAATTTCTTCTTTAAGTCTGTGTGGAAAAGGCCAGTTTTCATTCCAATCCCAAAGAGGCAATGCCAAAGAATATTCAAACTACTGCACAATTGCATTCATCTCACACGCTAGCAAGGAGAAGGCAATGGCACCCCACTCCAGGACTCTTGCCCGGAAAATCCCGTGGACAGAGGAGCCTGGTAAGCTGCAGTCCATGGCGTCGCTAAGAGTTGGACATGACTGAGCGACTTCACTTTCACTTTTTACTTTCATGCATTGGAGAAGGAAGTGGCAGTCCACTCCAGTGTTCTTGCTGGAGAATCCCAGGGATAGGGGAGCCTGGTGGGCTGCCATCTATGGGGTCACACAGAGTCGGACACAACTGAAGCGACTTAGCAGCANTCCACATACCCCCCCTCCTCCCCTCGCCCGCTAGCTCTTGTCCTTTATACTATAGCGAGGCTGTCATGGACCCTGTCTTCCACATATTATTATATCCAAAGTAAAATCTTTATGTTCTATTGAATATTTCATTCAAGTCAAATGGATATGGTGTGAGAATTCATGTGTCAGCTTGCCTGGGACACAAAGTGCCAAGACATTTGGTCAAGATTATTCTGGGTGCGTCTGTAAGTATGCTTTTGGATGAGATTAACGTTTGAATCAATAGACTGAGTAAAGCAGGATTGCCTTTCCTAGTGTGGGTGACCCTTCCCCAATCACTTGATGGCCTGAATAGAATAAAAGGTGGAACCTCCCAAGAGTAGACAGAAAGGAACTCCTCCTTCCTGGTTGGGTAAGCTGGAACACAGTCTCTCCTTGCCTGCAGAATAGACCTGAAACATTGGCTTTTCTGGTGTCTCATGGTTGCCAGCTTTCAGACTGAAACTTACACTGTCAGTTCTGCTGGTTCTCAGATCTTCATATTCAGACCAGAACTACACCATTAGCTGTCCTGCTATCCTGGGTCTCCAGCTTGCCAACTTTAGATCTTGGGACTTCTCAGCTTGTGTGTGTGTGTGTGTGTGTGTGTGTGTGTGTGTGTGTNTTTTTTTTTATTAACTCTCTAGTTGAATGAGACTTAAAAAGGGCTGTCAGTTCACAAACTCATCTTTCTGAAAGCTACATGGCAATTTTGGCAACTTTCCCAGGTGTTCCTGTAGCTGTTTAAACTCAGTTAAAATTTCACATACAATAATGGATTCTATTAATCTTTTTAAAAGACAGTCACTTTAAATGACATGGCAGTTAAATGAGATTAAGAGTGATGGTACTCTATCAATATACAGAGTGAAGTTAGAAGTCTTTGCACTATATCTCCATCCACTGAGGTCACCATCATGAAGATAAACTATCTTCTTTTCGCATAGGATGGCCCTTGGTGACATTATCTGAACCAGGATTTGATAATGGATGGACCTCAGGTATAAATTATTGTGAATGTACATAAAATTTTAATGTTTATTCCTTCTTTCAATACAATTTTATTAAATATCCGCAATGTTTTGAGGATAGCTATATCACTAAAGAATTTTTCTAAATGTGTTCTATCAGATATTTGTTGTAATGGATGGTCTTTGCAAAAATTTTTTAAAGTCCTTTGGTCAAATAATTTTGGCAAATTTTTTATACCCCTTTTAGAAATGTACACCCATATTAGCATACTAAAGTTTCAAATAAGCCAAGCACCAAAGAAATATACTTAACTTTGCTATATCCAGCTCCTTTCACACCTTTTTGACTGGAAAAATTACTTATGTCCTCTCTCATCGAGTTATACCACTGACCAATAGATTCCTCTGTGGAAAATAAACCTATCTGACTTAGCATTGTCTCAGTACAGCTTACAAAGCCTTGTCACATTCTGACAGGTACACATTCTGACAACACACAATACAGTTTCTCATAGGAGATGGTGCCCTGTTTGCATGACAAGCAGAATATCAGTATTCGTCCTTACACATGATCTGTTCAACTCTGAATAACTCACTTTAACTCTCTGGACCAAATTATCTCCATTGCACAAAAGTGAAATAACCATGGACTTGTATTCTAATGATAAGGATTAGATCTTATTATGTCTTGATGTTTTCATTGCCAACTTTGAGAATCAGGATATATGTTTATAATACTATTAGGATGAAATATAAACTCGAGTACACTTAAGAAGTTATGAACACAAGAGAAGGGAAGAACATGTTGGATGTGGCTAACCTCCAGTTGGTGCAGCTCACTGAAAGAGCTATAGCCCTCCCAAAGAGACATCTGAAGCATTTTAGTGATTTCTCCCCCACCCCCGTTTTCTTCAATACAGCCCATGGGATTCTCTAGGACAGAATATTGGAGTGGGTAGCCTTTCCCTTCTCCAGGGTATCTTCCCAACCCAGGGACTGAACCCAGGTCTCCCACATTGTAGGCAGATTCTTTACGAGTTGAGCCACAGGGAAGACCCTTCAATATAGCACTAATAATTTATTACCATTCAGTCAAATGTTTTGGGAGTTGGCTACGCATGTCTCTGAAACAACTGGGAAAAAAAAAGACTGACTTGGGTAAGAGAAAAAAATATGAAATGTCATAATAAGTAAAAGCTTTTATAAGTTTTTAAGGATCTAGTGTAAAAACGGACAAATGAATTTATCTGGTGATATTTAATATAGATTTTATTTAAGACAGCTGTTTTATGGAAGGCCAGTGAATTAAACAATACTATTTCAGAGGTTATGAACAAGAACAAGGGATTTCTACCACTTTAAGATTCTCTTTTTAATGTAAGAATGATTCTTTTCTATTTATTACAAAGAGAGGTAAAATTTTACTTGGGTTCTGTGTCTGCAACTATATAGCTATTGTGACTTTGGATGATACCACTTTACTTCTGCGATCTTCATGCTTTTTACACAGTCTAACATATATATTTTAGGCCTAAAAATCTCTTATGTTATGAAACAATGTGGATATGTCAGAACTGTGGTCAAAATGACTATAAGTCAGTTCAATACACAATATTTTCTACTTGTCCCACTTGAAAATATGTGTTTATCATGAGGTTATTTGAGAATACCAATTCATGGGTAAGCTCAGTTAATAACCACTTTGGGCAAATGTGCTTTGGGGGAATACCTGATGCAAGTGGCTTTGAATATATAGTTCAGAGATTGCAACAGTCTGATGAGTCAATGAATATGAGCAAGTCACAAAAGTGACATCACAGCTCGTGGTATAAAACTGAGCTTCATGGTCCTTTTTCAGAGCCAGAGGAAATATCTCATAGAAAATATTGTAGAGAAAGTATATATTTGAGCTGTCAAAATAACAATCTAGACACATTTTTAATCACTTCCTGTTATTAAGATGAAAGGACTAGTTTAAAGGTGCAATATATAATAGATTGCCTAGTTCTAAAACCCTATGCTGCCTCCTTCTAGTTATGGACTTAGTAGAAATTATCCTCATTCTCTGTGTTACAGTTTTATCATTTGAAAAATTAGAATACTAGTAAGTATTTTATAAGACTTTTATGATAAATAAATGTTAAAATGCATGTAAAATAGTACCTAGCTTTTATAAAGAGTGCTCAACTAATGTTAGCAATTTTTAAAATTAATATTCGGAATTGCTGTTTTCAGTAAAGGTAGAGTAGCTTGATTCATACTAATCATCCTGCTAATGACAATTGAAAACTTTAGACAGACATTAAAACAAGGATTATAAAACAATTATTTAAAAGTTGTGGGGAAAACCAAAAGAAGGTGGAAACTACAAAATAAACATTATCTAACAGCAAGAGAAATAAACTATGTGACTCAAAATTAAATAGCTTGAGATCATCTGTTTTACTGGAATGAAGAGACAGAGGTTGGAATTTGGAGCTGCTAAAATGGCTGGAAATTGAGGGAAACAGTTCTCAAAGGAAGATATCACAGAGGGAAAGTACCAAAATTGTGTATAAATTCTGCTTAAATATTAGCTGATGTGTAAACTGTGCATATGCAAGGTGATAGAAAAGGAAGACAGGAGGAAGGATCCTACTGGGCAAATAAAGACTTAAATAGAAATTTCTACAACCTATTGTTAGAGAGACATTTGGAGTTCAATTCCCAACAAATTAAAGAAAGTTGGTAAACATTTTGGATTTTCCTTGAAATCCCAGAAGACCCATGCCTTAAGAAGGATCCAAGGCTACATTCTAGTTCTAGGAGTAAAGCCNCTATTTCTTCCATCAAAATTTTGTAGTTTTTAGTGTATAGATATTAGCCCTCCTTGAGTAAATTTATTTTTAATTAATTTGTTGCTTTTGAGGATACTATGAATGGTATTATTTTCTTTTTAAAACTGAGGTATTATAATTAACATATAACATTATATTAGTTTTAGGTGTATAGCATAATAGTTGGATTTTTGTGTATATTGCAAAGTGATCACCTCAATAAGTCTAGTTAATATTCATCACCATACATAGTTACATAAATATTTTCTTGTGATGAGAACTTTTAAGATTTACTTTCTTAACAGTGTTCCACTATGCAGTACAGTATTATTAACTATAACTGTTATGTTTTGCATTATATCCCCTAGACTTATTTATTTTATAACTGGAAGTTTATACCTTTTGACTCCCTTCGCCCATCTCACCTTCCCCTAACCCCTGCTTCTGGCAGCCACCGAACTGTTTTCTGTATCTGTGAGCTTCGTTATTGTTTTTAAATTTCCACTTGTAATTCAGATGATATGGTATTTGTCTCTTAGTCTGACTCATTTCACTTAGTACAACACTCTCATTGTCCATCTTGGTTGTTGCAAATATAAAGATTTCATTCTTTTTATGACTGAGTAATATTCCATTTTATGTATAAACTATATTTTCTTTATGTGTTGATTTGTCAGTGAAAACTTAGGTTATTTTCATGTCTTAGCTAAATTGTGTTGCAATGAATCATGTATGCATGTATCTTTTCAAGTTAATGTTTGTATTTTCTTTGGATAAATGCCCAGAATTGTTTACTATGTTTCTTTTTCAGGTATTTGTTGTTAATGTGTAGAAATACAACTGGTTTCTGTATGTTGATTTTATGTCCTATAACTTAACTGAATTTGCTTATTAGTTCTAATAGTTTTTGATGAAATCTTAAGAGTTTCCTCTATATAAGATCATATCCTCTGCAAAGAAGGAAAATTTTGCTTCTTTTTCAATTTAAATGCCTTTTATTTATTTATTTTTTTTAATTACTTTATTTTACTTTACAATATTCTATTGGCTTTGCCATACGTCGACATGAATCCACCAAAGGTGTACACAAGCTCCCAATCCTGAATCCCCCTCCCACCTCCCATCCCACAATGTCTCTCTGGATCATCCCCGTGCACCAGCCCCAAGCATCCTGCATCAAACATAGACCGGCACCTCGTTTCTTACATGATAGTATACATGCTTCAATGCCATTCTCCCAAATCATCCTACCCTCTCCCTCTCCCTCAGAGGCCAAAAGTCCGTTCTATATGTCTGTGTCTCTTTTGTTGTCTCACGTACAGGGTCATCATTACTATCTTTCTAAATTCCATATATATGTGTCAGTATACTGTATTGGTGTTTTTCTTTCTGGCTTACTTCACTCTGTATAATAGGCTCCAGTTTCATCCATCTCATTAGAACTGATTCAAATGTATTCTTTTTAATGGCTGAGTAATACTCCATTGTGTATATGTACCACAGCTTTCTTATCCATTCATCTGCTGATGGACATCTAGGTTGTTTCCATGTCCTAGCTATTTCATTGATCTGGCTAGGACTTCCAGGACTATGTTGAAGAGGAGTGGTGAGAGAGGGCACCCTTATCTTACTCCTGATCTTTGAGGAAATGCTTTCAACGTTTTACCATTCAGTATGATGTTAACTGTGGATTTGTCATATATGAGCATTATTATGTTGAGGTATATTCTTTCCATACCCCATTCCTTGGGTGTTTATATTATGGTAGGGTGTGAATTTTACCAAATGCTTTTCTGCATCTGTTGAGATGATCATATCATTTTTATCTTTCATTATATTAATGTGACATATCACATTTATTGATTGCATATGCTGAACCATTTTTGCATAAGATTCAGTTGATCATAGTGTGTGATCCTTCTAGTGTGCTGTTGAATTTTGTTTGCTGGTATTTTTTGCAAAATTTTGCATCTATACTTATCAGACATATTGGACTATAGGGTTTTTTCCCCTTGTAGTATCAGTCAGTTCAGTTCAGTTGCTCAGTCGTGTCTGCAGCACGCCAGGCCTCCCTGTCCAACACCATCTCCCGGAATTCACTCAGATTCACGTTCATCAAGTCAGTGATGCCATCCAGCCATCTCATCCTCTGTCATCCTCTTCTCCTTCTGCCCCCAATCCCTCCCAGCATCAGAGTCTTTTCCAATGAGTCAACTCTTCGCATGAGGTGGCCAAAGTACTGGAGTTTCAGCTTTAGCATCAGTCCTTCCAAAGAAATCCCAGGGCTGATCTCCTTCAGAATGGACTGATTGGATCTCCTTGCAGTCCAAGGGACTCTCAAGAGTCTTCTCCAACACCACAGTTCAAAAGCATCCATTCTTCGGTGCTCAGCCTTCTTCACAGTCCAACTCACATCCATACATGACCACAGGAAAAACCAAAGCCTTGACTAGACAGACCTTAGTCGATAAAGCAATGTCTCTGCTTTTGATTATGCTATCTGAGTTGGTCAATTATCTGCTTTTCAAGCAGAATAGTGCTGGCCTTGTAGAATGATTCTGAGAGTGTTCCCTTCTTTTCAATTTTTGGAGGAGTTTAAGAAGGATTTACCTTAATTCTTCTTTAAGTGTTTGGTAAAAATAAAGAGAGAAGACTCAAATAATTAAAATCATAAGTAAAAAAGGAGACATGACAACTGATACCGCAGAAATACAAAAGAGCATGAGAGACTATTGTGCCAGCAAATTGGATAACCTAAAAGGCATGGCTAAATTCCCAGAGACATACACTTTACTGAATCATGTGGCAATATGGAAAATCTGAACAGAACTTTTCAAGTAAGGAGACTGCATTAGTAATCAGAAATTCTCAACAGGAGCAAAAGGGCCAGGATCAGATGGTTTCACTGGTGAATTAGACACAGTATAAGTTTCTGGTGAAAGTAAGTCATCTTTTCACACTGTGCAGTGGTTAGTTGTGTCTGACTCTTTGCAACCCCATGGACCATAACCAGCCTTCTCTGTCCTTGGGGAGTTTCCAGGCAAGAATACTTCAGTGGGTTGCCACTGAAGGAGGTTGCCACCCTCCTTCAGGGGATCTTCCTGATCCAGGAATAAAACTGGAGTCTCCTATATTGCAGGTGGATTCTTTACCAGCTTAGCTACCAGAGAAGCCCCTTAAAGTCATCTTTAAGTTATACCTAGTCTTTCCTGGATTTCCCTGGTGGCTCAGACAGTAATAGCGTCTGCCTACAATGCAGGAGACCCGGGTTTAATTCCTGGGTTAGGAAGATCCCTTGGAGAAGGAAATAGCAACCCACTCCAGACTCTTGCCTAGCTCTGCGTCTATAGAGATAGCTTGAAAGGAACTAAAACATTGAGCTCCAAATATGTACTATGTTCTGTGTTAAGAACTTTATATATTTTCTACTTACTCTGTACAAGAATCTGTTGAATAAAGGTATTATTTTACTGCTTTTATATGGGAAATTAAGTCTGAGAAAAGTTAAACAGCTTGCCCAAGGCTACACAGATGGCATTGAATGAAGCCATAATTTAAACTCTAGCCTAACTTCTAAATTTATAATTTTTAGTACTTCTCCCAGTCCATCCTTTTTATAGTTGTTCTTGTTGTTTGTTTTATGGAAAATACCTAGGTTTCTTGATTTTGGAGAGAAGCCATATTTTGATATATAAATTAATTTAGGCAAAAGTGATGACATCATGAGTAATAAACTTCTAGTGTATTTTCCACCAAATTTTATTGAGGAGAAAAATTACCTGCCCTAGTGTTTTAAGCTTCTAATAATGTAACAAAATGGGTACTTCTTCGTAATTCAGTATTTTCCCTACTTCTGCCTGCATAACTATTATCTCTCAGTATATCATGTTAGTTTATATTTTTCATTGCATTTCTAAAGCAATAGTGAATACAGCTTAACAAAATAGCTGCAAGGTACATATGAACTAAAGAATAGAAAGGTTATAATTCTGTTTCAAAAATCTTTTCTCTTATGGGCATTTCTTTCCTTTTATATTTGAAGATTTTTGTTTTATTCTCCAAGTTTTCACTTATGCCTATTTTTTATTATTTAAAGCAATTTCCTTGATAATTTTCAAATTATTAGGTGAGAAGAGCTGTTTATTTCTCATTGTTATTATGGGCTTTGACTTAGACTGTTAATAACAATGAGAACATTTAGGGTTTTGAACATTTTTATCTGAAAGTCAGAAAATGGTTGTTGAATATCTTTTGCTAGCTTGGGTTCTTTTGCTGTTTCTAAGTATATGTAATTTCTCTATGCAGTCTTTCCACCATAGCTCCATCAGGGCATCTAAAATATTATGTGTTGTTTGGTAGGGTACAAGGATATGTACTCTAAGAGGGTGAGCAAGCTAGGCAGGAGCTACCTCTCCTTGTAAGACTGTCTTGAATATTGAATCACTTTCATCATATTCTATTAATTGAGCCATGTCACAGAAGACTGCCCAAGTTCAAGAGAAGGGGACATAGACTCTACTTCTTAACAGGAAAGTGACGAGATTCTACATGAGCATGTGGAATAGAAACAGATTACAAATATTTTTGGAAAATAAAATCTTCCATAAAAGTGCTACTACTGAACGCATGTGAAAGACTAAATTTTTCCACACTGAAAAAGGAAAGATACTTAATATTTGTAAGGACATTCTGTGAACTTGTCACTTTATATGATTGACTTTATTTATTGCTTTCAACAATTCTCCTTACTTTAAAAATGATGATTCAAGCTCTAAGTATGATGGAATTTGTCAAAGGCCACCTAACTTCTAAATGGGAAAGCTAGAATTCAATCCAAGTTTTTTCTGACTCTAAAACCCATAATTATTTTTATTTTTATGTTCATTTTAGCAGGCAGGAGTTATGGGGGTAAATGCTCATTGGATGTTGTATCACCTTAAGTTGTTTATTAACTAGAATATTATTCTTTCTAAAGTATTTTAGTATTTCATATCCATAACGATGTATCTGTTTAATCAGCAAATAAATGTTTAGTGGTAAGTACAATGTATTGCTTAGTATAATAACTATATTTATAATTATAATACCTGTTTATCTGCCTTATAGTAATTTGTTTATATATATATTAAAAATCCCTTGATCAGGCTATGGTTTCCTTGATATCAATGAAAGTATCTAATTCCTATGTGTGCCAACAACGTGCAACAGTAAAGCATACTCATAGTTGCAAATGTTTGATGAAGGAATGAACTGTACTATTGGATATACATGATAGAGTCTTGTTTTCCAGGTTATTTGTTTCACCAGAAAACTACTCCCTGTCTGTAGTAGAAAAATTTGTATAGAGAGGTCTTGTAAGAATATGAAATTCAATTAATTATCTTTGTATAGTTTAAGACAGACTTGAATAAAGGTAGGCATTTCTAACAGAGGGCAAGTCTTTAAGAATAATATGACTCAAATGTGTCATTTTAGTGTGGAGAAACTGGGATCTGGAGAAATCATGTAAGGATTCCTTAAGTTCATACACCTACTTAAAGTCCAAGAAAATATTCTAACCTATATTTACTTGCTCTTTCACTCTTTCCAATTCATTATTAATCTAATTTTAAATAGGTTACTTTTGTTATTGTTCAGTCACTAAGTCTTGTCTGACTCTTTGTGATTGGACTGCAGTGTGCCAGGCTTCCCTGTCCTTCACTGTCTCCTGAATTTGCTCAAACTCATGTCCATTAAGTCAGTGAAAATTCACATGTTTTCATCAGTTTTTGAAGATATATTTTTAATTTGGGTTATGTCTCTGTAGAATCAGTCTTAGATTACATCCCAAGATATCATTTCACTCTGTATTACTGATTTTATGAAATAGTTCTCTGCAGAGAAAAATAGAAGTAACATTAAATGGAAAGTCACATTTTTATATTTACTAGCTCTGTATCTTTGAGCAAAGCATCAAATATTTCCTAGTCTCTATTCATTTATTTATGAATTAGGTAGTTGTAAAGGTTCTCATTGGAAAACACCCTGATGTGGGAAGGATTGGGGGTGGGAGGAAAAGGGGGCAACAGAGGATGAGATGGCTGGATGGCATCACCAACTTGATGGACATAAGTTTGGATGAACTCCGGGAGTTGGTGATGGACAGGGAGGCCTGGTGTGCTGTGATTCATGGGGTTGCAAAGAGTTGGACATCACTGAGTGACTAAACTGAACTGAACTGAAAGGTTCTCAACCTGGGTCATTACAACCCTGTACAGTTGTTTTGAAATGTGTACCTTGGAGGTAGGAAGAGAGTGGTGTGTTTTCACCTTGACTGGAGACATTCTTGGCAGTTAGTGGATAAATCCCAAGTAAAATAAGTACCCTTCAAATATGTGAGACCAACTTACACAATGAAACATTTTCTTGACCAAAATGACAATAGTGCCTATATTGAGAATCAACGATTTTTTTTTTTTTTAATTCTAAGACTAGATTTTTCTAATTCAGAAACTTCATGAGGCAAAATGCATGAGAAAATGTGTCTTAGTCTCAGCACATGATTAAAAAGTAAATAAAAGAATGTTTTGCCTTGGGGAGAAAACAATTAGCATCTTTCTTGTTTGTTTTCTTTCCCTTCAATGTGAATAAATCATCATGCCAAAATTTAGACTTTGAGGAAGACCATAAGTGAATTACCTTGCAAAACAGATCTCTGAGTCAAGTTCTAGGATGAATTTTGGAGCAATCCATTTGAGTCAATGTTGAGAGCTCAGCATATATATAAATGAAATTATTCTCCCTTTAGACAGTGTAAGTAGGAGAGAGAGAGAAATTATGATAGAAGAAAAGGTTTGAAAGGTGCAGTGTAGAGCTGCCTTACCAGCTCATTAATATGTTTTAGGGAGAGGACAATCCAAGGACATGTGTATCTCCTAATCGTATATAAATCAGGTTGGGACTAGCGCTTAATGGAATTGGATGTGAACTCTCAGAACATCTTTCAGGAGACTGAGCAGGCTGTGCTATTTATGGTCTTTAGGTGGTAAGGATGCTGACACATCCTTTTATTACTAGAACTTAAATATATTATCACTGTGTCTTTATCCTGGTGGGTATGGATTGCAAAGAGTCAGACATGACTTAGCAACTGAACAACAATAACAACACAGATTGGAAAGTAAGAGAAAATATATTATTCTTTTGTTTTAAGCAAAGGCATGCAAGAAGATCAGTTGCTATTATACCATAGAAAGTGGAGTCTAAATCTTCATTTTACTCACAGTCACATTTTTAAGCTTTCAAATATATTTGAGATTGTGTCAATCATTGTTTCATATGTTTTAGCCCTATTGCCTCAAATTTTAAATATTTTTACTTTAGGTACTCTAGCTTGTTTTCCTTGTTTATAATGCTGAAAACAATCCTAGATTCATGGTCAGAATTCCTTGAGTTAATTCAAAAAACCACATGATTTCTGGGAAAAGCTTTGTATAGGTTATTCCTTCGAGAACTGTGGCAGAGCAGAGATGGGCTTAAATCTGGTCTTTTGGTCACTTGCCAACCACTTGACCCTAGGGAAGACAGGATCTTGTAAACAATAGGTTCTGGAATGTCAGTTTCTCTTCTAAGCTGTGTGAACTCTGCTTCATTTATAGAGCTTCACAATGATAGCCCCCATCTTTTGAGTTCTGACCATTTAAAAATCTGTTTTATTTTTCATGATTTTTTAGAATTGTATGAGTGGAATTGATGTGATTCAATAAATACTAGTAGTGGACAATAAAATGTTTTTAGAAAGAAATTAATAGCTCTATGTTATTAAGAGCAGAAGAAAAGTTTTCTACGTTGAATTTAAGTGATGTCTTCCAATGTTTAAAATCCAAATCTTTCCAGTGTAATATTGCTTCTTGTTTTTCCTTTTGTTTGTCTGAATCTTGGACTTAACCTATAATACATGAATATGTGCTGCCAGAGAGTTATTCTAATATTGTTGCTGATGAAGAATATTTATGGTCTGTTTCTATACAATAGTCTAAGAGATGAGTGGAAGCAATTTACTTTAGCACCCCAATCAATACACGATTGATTGCATTTATTTTATTTCTATGACTCTTGATTTTTCACTGTAGTTTTTATGTGATATCATTGCATTCTATTATCATTTTAACTTTTCCTTGAGACAGAATAAAAGTTTCTCTCTTCTGAGCTATAGTTTCTCTCTTTTTGAGCTAAAGTTTTTCTGTTTTGAGTTAGGTCTCTTGAAATCATTAGGTTTTATGTGAACATTCTTAAAGAAAAAGTTTTTTCATTCATTCTTTCATTACCGTGACCTGCAAAATCTAACATCATCTCGTCCCTACCCTTCCCTATAGTTTCACCTTCTGCCATTCTCTCCTTAGATTCCTATGTTTTAGCTCCACAGGCCTATTTCGTGTCTTTGGGCTTCGACCATCTCTTCCTTTTGAATGCTCTGCCTCTCGATTTTCATGGAATTGACTCTTCATCCTTCAGATCCCACCTCAAGTGTCACCTCCACAGATGTCTTCCTAACTAATGAACTGGAAATAGACTGTCCGTCAGTCACTATAATGCCATCCTCATTTATTTCATTATAGCATCAATCAATATTAGAGACTATCTTTTTCACTTATCTGTTATTTGTCAGGCTTCCTTCTACCCAGAAATAAGTTCAATAAGAACAGGATTGTTCACCACAGGGTCCATGAGACATAGAAACATGCTGACGTGTAATAAGTCTTGATAAGTATTTGCTCATTCAAAGAATGAGTTAAGTTATATGATAGTGAAAGCTAATAGTGCACACAGTTTCTTTTCATTTAAAATGAATGGACTGTTACTCTTAAAAGGAACCCTAGATGACATCTTACTGAAACTTTGATTTTCTAAATAAAGAGACTGAGATCTGTAGAGGCAGAGTGACTTGATTTCACACAGCTAGACAGTAAGAGACACGATAGATTCAGAGGTCCACAAACATATATCTGTATCTAGTCTAAAACTTATGAAAACCCGAAAGTTTTGTGTAACTTTTTCAACAAAACTCACTTAGTAGCAAACACTCAGCATAAGCAAATATGAGGTGATTTATAGTTTTTTATATATATCCTACTTTGTATCACTATTCATATATTTTTATTGCAGAAATACTGATGCATCTGATTATAAGTTTTTCCTCCAGATCTTGTTAGGGTCTATTATTTAATACCTGGTATATATACTGTGAACCTTTCTAAAATTCAAACATTTCTGAATTCTAAAACACAATTGACTCTCAGAATTTCAGATCAGATAGGATAGACTTGTATTTCAATGATATATGTTTTCCCACGGAGATATCAGGGGACTAAGCAGTTTAGCCATATGCTGCTGCTGCTGCTGCTAAGTCACTTCAGTCACGTCCGACTCTGTGCGACCCCATAGACGGCAGCCCACCAGGCTCCCCCATTCCTGGGATTCTCTAGGCAAGAATACTGGAGTGGGTTGCCATTTCCTTCTCCAATGCATGAAAGTGAAAAGTGAAAGGGAAGTCGCTCAGTTGTGTCAGACTCTTAGCAACCACATGGACTGCAGCTCACCAGGCTCCTCCATCCATGGGATTTTCCAGGCAAGAGTACTGGAGTGGAGTGCCATTGCCTTCTCCTTAGCCACATGAGAAAGTAGCAACATTATTGGATTAACAACCTCATATTGCAGATGAGGAACCTGGGATATTGAGTGAGGTGCACAAAACTATATTAGCCACAGAGAAGCACATCTCTTACTCCTAGTCCAGAAAACTTTCTATCATAAAGAGAAAAGGACGGTAAAGAAAACCATACTTTACTCTCTTTTCTGGATCATTTCACATAAATCACCTGGTAATGTTCATAACAACAGCCTGAAATGGGTACTAATATTGTTTTCATATCTTAATGAGGTTCTTTGAGAAGTACATATGTTATCCAAGGTCACACAGGTATAAATAACACATTAGGAATTTTGACTCAGAGTAGTCTGGCTGTAAAAAAAACCTTTAGTTACAACCATGGCTTCTAATTTGTGAAGCTTTTCATGAGACTAAAATATCATATGATTACTAGAAATCATTTATGTATTACCAGTTCTTTTTCAGTTGTTGAAAATGAATCAAATTAAGTTCTCAAACAATAGAAAGGGACTTAAAATTCTGTAGAGGTGGGCCACTTTTTTTTCTGTTGGAATGTTAGGGTTTCAAGATTGTTTGCTGAGCTCCTGTGCTTGTTATGTGATAGTAAATTAAGAATACTTAGACATTCTAAATATATTAATTATCCATCTACTCTGTTACCAACAGCAAATGTCAATTGTTGAATAAAAGAAAATAGCACTGTTTCTTAACCTGGAGTAATATACGCTTCACAAAGGAAACATAATTCTAGAACTCCCAAATTTGAACTGAATTATTTTTGTATTACTTAAATATGCATAAAATGAAACTGTTTAAGCTCCATATACTAATAGCTCCTATACAACTCTTAAATCAAGACAGATTTATATCTTAAATTAATCAAAACTACAAAAAATGCAATCCAAATGAAAGTCATTAATTTAGTGTGACAAATGATGTTTGTTGAAATTAAATCATTGTCTTGCAATATCCATATGCTAATAACTACTTCTGCATTGTTCTCTTTAATTTAGCAAGGCATATTACTGTAAGCTATATAAGGGCTGTTTTGCTGGGACTTTTCTTTATTGTCTTTATTGTATTCAAACAACTGTGAAATGTTAGTCCATGTAGTGGTCCTTGAGATCACTCGTACTTCATTTGGCTTGAACGCTTCATTACTTAATAAATCCTCCTCTGTTTCTTTCTTGATCTCACAAATCAATTAAAGCAGGACTATTTGGCATCCATATGGCTATAAACACACACACCAATGTGGAAACTAAAATCTCAGCACCATACTCAAGTGCTCATTCAGGTAAACTAGCATATATATTACGTTAGTATCATCAGAAAGAAAAACACAAAGTTAAGGTTAGTTACCATGAAGAAATTGAGGACCTTCACAGACACCCAGGAGTCCAAGGACCCTAATATGACAAACACTGGACTAACATATGAGCTTCCCTGGTGGCTCAGACGGTAAAGAATCCATCTGCAATATAGGAGACCTGGGATCGATTCCTGGGTTGGGAAGATCCCCTGGAGGAGGGCATGGCAACCCACTCCAGTAATTCTTTTTTTTTTTTTAATTTATTTATTTATTTTTAAATTTAACTTTACAATACTCTATTGGGTTTGCCATACATCGACATGATTCTTGCCTGAAGAATCCCCATGGACAGAGGAGTGTGGCAGAGGAGTCCATGGAGTTGCAAAGAGACAGACACGACTGAGCGACTAAGCACATAGCAAAGAGATTCAGTTATACATATACATGTATCTAGTCTTCAACTTCTTTTCCCATTTAGGTTATTACAGAACATTAAGCAGAGTTCCCCATGCTATACAAGGCTCAAAAGTTCTTTGTATAGCAATGTCCCATTGCTAAGTCGCTTCAGTCATGTCCAACTCTGTGCTACCCCGTAGACGGCAGCCCACCAGGCTCCCCCGTCCCTGGGATTCTCCAGGCAAGAACACTGAAGTAGGTTGCCATTTCCTTCTCCAATGCATGAAAGTGAAAGTGAAGTCACTCAGTCGTGTCCAACTCCTAGCAACCCCATGGACTGCAGCCCACCAGGCCCCTCCATCAATGGGATTTTCCAGGCAAGAGTACTTGAGTGGGTTGCCATTGCCTTCTCCGAATGTCCCATTATGGGTAGGGCAAAGATAGGTTACAGCTTCTATTCCTGTACCCATGGCAATTATTGCTGAAGACACATGGGAGTTTTTCCCCTGTTAAACCAAGCTGTCCTTGGAATTATTGCCAATGCAATACTCCGGATAACCAATAATAGCTGGAAGTTGATTCATGAGATACATTTATTTGAAGCTGTGTTCAGATCAGCATACTTAATTTATTCCTCCATATATTTGACCCTTCTCATGGCCATATTGGTAAAGCCAAACCTTTGATCCCCAGGAAGGAGAACAAGGCTAGAATATTCATATTGTTAATTATCAGATGCATAGAAGAAAACTGAAAACATTGTAACCAACCTGAGGCTAAACATGGAGGAGTTACAACTGTCAGATAACCCTTAGTTGTAAATTCAGTTATTCAACAAATTTGTATTAAGTACATACCATCTGCCAGATCCTATACAAGAGATATTCACATCCCATAGTTCATTAAAGCCATATGTGAATCAAGTATCATTAATTTCTATTTATCAATGAGAAAACTGGGATTCAGAAATATTAATGAACTTACCTGTTGTTGGAAAAATTTTAAGTTGGTGGACCAGTATTCAAATAAGTCTGTGAAATTCCGAATTAGTATTCCTGCTACTTCATTCATTCACTAAATATTTAGTGGGAGATTATGTTAGTGGATTAAATGCTTTAGAGGCTTCTGAGCTTTCAGGACTGAGTGATAAGAGTTAACCCTTAGAGCCTCCATGCCCCACCCCATCCCACCCCCTGGGCTGTCCTGGAGCCCAGGTGTGAGTTCTGTCAGACAGCAAATTCCCCCTGGCTGTCTGGTTTACATTTGGTAAGTGCCTGTGTTTCCATGCCACTCCCCATTTGTCCCGCCCTCTCTTTAGGGAGCCTGTGTATACCTATGGCTGATTCATGCTGATGTATGACAGAGACCAACACGATTACCCTTCAATTAAAAATAAATAAGTTTAAAAATTAACCCTTATAGTATTACCATGAGGACCAAATGAGTAGATGTTTTGAAAAGTAAAATAATTCTACAAACGTCAGTTATTGCAGGCTTATAGTGAATGTATACTGTTTGCCTGATGTGTATTGCTGAATTATTTAAATTTCTAACAGTACATTCGTCTAAGCACACTTGAAATTAAGGTGAGCAGACAGAAGCCATTAGGTGTTATTAAAGAAATGCACAGGCTGTGTTAGAAATAGAGGAAAAAATTCTCAGTTCTTAGGAATGAGATATTAAGAAGTTGATCTTAAATTTGTTTAAATGATAGGTGCTTTGCAAAGAGCCTGCCAATGTGAATGGACTTAGGAATCCCCTTAGGAATATGATGAATATCTGCCGTATTTCCCAAGGCATCTTCGCATCTCTATATGTGTACAAGGTTTATGGCTCTATTACCTAAGTGCTTAGGCAAACTCATTTTTCAGCTCTAGGCATGAGTTTTCTTTTTAGAGACAAGGTGACATCCAATTATGTGGATTCTGGAATGTTAAATTGAAACCATTATCCTGACAATAACTAATTTGATGACTAGAACCTTTCATATAATTCCAGCTCTTCCATTCACCAATTGTTTAGGCTGTTTTGAAACTACTGCTGGTGTTAAGTCGCTTCAGTCGTATCCGACTCTGTGTGACCCCATACACGGCAGCCCACCAGGCTCCCCCGTCCCTGGGATTCTCCAAGCAAGAACACTGGAGTGGGTTGCCATTTCCTTCTCCAATGCATGAAAGTGAAAAGTGAAAGTGAAGCTGCTCAGTCGTGCCAACTCTTAGCGACCCCATGGACTGCAGCCTACCAGGCTCCTCCACCCATGGGATTTTCCAGGCAAGAGTACTGGAGTGGGGTGCCATTGCCTTCTCTATTTGAAGCTACTACTAATGACTAAAACAAAGAAGAACAAGCAAAATCTACAGCAAACTTTATTAAGGGGAATCTTTTCTGTATTGTTATTTCCATACTTTCATTAATCATCAGGTAGGAATAGGAACATGCTGCTCATTCTTGTTACATGGATATCCAAGCTATCAGATAATCTAAGTTTTATGTCTAAAGATGGTTATTTTCCTCATTTTGCAAAAGATTTTAAAGTTATATAAGATCAGAGACATGTCTTTTTGAGCATGTTGCAAGTCAGATTTAGAATATGTAATAAACAGAGCATTTTCTATCTTGATACTTTTAGATGAATAAATCTAAATGGAGAATAGAAATAATAAAAATCTTCCTTGACGTCACTGTGGTAAATGATACGCGAATATCTGCCCAACAATCAGGAGGTTGATCATGTCCCTCACAGACGGGGCAAACATGTTTCTACTTTATGGTGTGGTACTACGATCATTGATTTGGCCCAGGGGGACTGAATAAAGTCTTAGCCAGTCAGCCCCTCCTTTCCTGATACTAGCAGTTGAGATCAAGGGATCATCTATTTAAGCTTCTGGTTCAGACAGAAAACTGAAATGATGCAAGAACTCTGTACTCTCACTCTGAACACAGAAATTCCAGAAAAATCTAATAATAATAATATGATTAAAGAAATAAAAGTAGGGACTTCACTGCTGATCAAGTGACCAAGATTCCATGCTCCCAAGGCACTGGGCTTCCCTGGTGGCTCAGATGGTAAAGTGTCTGCCTGCAATGCGAGAGACCAGGGTTTGATCCCTGGGTCAGGAAGATCCCCTGGAGAAGGAAATGGCAACCCACTCCAGTAGTCTTGCCTGGAAAATTCAGTGGACAGAGGAGCCTGGTGGGCTATAGTCCATGGTGTCGCAAAGAGTCCAACATGACTGAGCGACTTCACTTTATTTCTTTTCTAAGGCAGGGGGCCTGGGTTCAATCCCTCGTCAGGGAGCTAGATTCCACATGCTGCAACTAAGACGTAGCACAACAAATAAACTAATAAATATAATTTTTAAAAGAAATAAAAGCAAACTCTTCAAAGAGCAAAAACAGAGAGGACCCAACTCTGAGTGGAAAGTGAAATTGGGATAACAAGAGAGATCATACTCTAGGCCAAAGCCCATACATTTTGGGCAGCTGGAATTGGACTCTTTACATGAAATAGAAAAGTCCTTATGATCCAGGGAGACACCCTGAAGGCAGGCTGATAAATCCAGTTTTGGAAGGTATAATAGCAACATCTGATGTGCCTTCTCGGATTCTTTTTGTTCCATTGTTTTGGACCCCCAACAAATACAATACTATCATTAGGAACAGGATATATTTCTAAAAGTAAATTCGGTGACAAAAATTATAATATATCAATTTAGTATGATAGGAGGTAATTAGAATAAGCAGCAAATATAAGAGAAAATAGAAATAAAATGATTCGAAAGCAATTTTTAAATCCTGCTGCTTAGTTGCTCAGTTTTGTCCAATGCTTTGTGACCCATTGGACTGTAACCTGCCAGATTGCTCAGTCCATGGGATTTCTCAGGCAAGAAATACTGGAATGGCTTGTCGTTTCCTACTTCAGGGGCTTTTCCCAACCCAGGGGTCAAACCTGCGTATCCTGTGTCTCATGGATTGCATGTGGTTTCTTGACCTGCTGAGCTATCGGGGAAGGCCAGTTTTAAATAAATGTCTTTCAGTTAAAAGCTTGCTTGTGCTGTCTATCTACCAAGCCACTGATGCCCCTCATCTCATCATTGACAGAAGCATATCTGGGCTCGAGAGGTGCTACCAAGTTGCCTGCTGTCTAACAAACTTAATACACTTTATAGAACCTAACTGCCACGCAGCCCCCATCTCACATCACTCTCTGATCAATGAATGCCATCTGAAAGATGCTGGAGGTCATCGTGATGGAGCCGAAGGCAAAATTGGCTGACTCATAGTCTTGACAGGGACAAGAACCCAGAAAACCACATGGATGACACTGAAGTGAATGAAAAGCTAATGGGGTTAGCTTTATGGGGATACAACTGGGCAGGAAGGTCAGGATCAGCTGAGGTCCTTTTCCCACCCAGACACTGAAGTTATATTGATGTGTTTCTTCATTAGTAACCACGGTAGGATGTAAGACCTCCAAGAAAAAATGACCTGGACAACAAGCATTTCTGTACAAACATCATTCTGACTGGAAACAAAAATCATCTTCTGAAGGAGGATTATATTATGCTGAACTAGCCAAGATAGAGTGAGAGACATTAAACCTGTGTCTAGAGGTATGGCAAATCAGATGGGCACTTTGGGTAACTGGAATTTTTGGTAAACCAAAAATAGAGTGAGAGTGTTTTCTGAAATCACCACAGGTGGTTTGCAAGCAGGTTATGAAAAGAAAAATGCTGCATGCCTTGTTTTGTGATACTTCACTTCAAAAGAGTTCTTATGTAGCTAATTTTTGATGTGTTGTTTATTACTCTTAGTATATGATTACTGGCCTTTTTCATTTATCTATAATCTATTTAAGATGACAAATTAGAGGTTGTTTTGCTACTCTATTTAGAAGAAAACCATGATTGTTGGTGCTTCTATAAGCAATCCATCTGCCCCATCAGGGTCCCTATATTACCACTCTAACATTTCTTCCCAGCACAGCCACTTGACCAGGTATCAATTAAAGAAATTTCTTAATTTTCGCTCCTTTTAAGAAGGATAAATTGCTAGTAACTTTTGTGAATTAGGCTTTAACTACTTTATAAATAACATGTCTTGCCTATCATTTACCAATTTTAAGGCACTCTGATGGATTATCAGTTCAGAATCTTCTTTCTAATCATATTTTATGGGTTATGTAAATTTTGAAAATGTGCATAGCCTGAAAGGCCCAACCAAGTCTGTGTCACTGTAGCAAAGGGAGAGGTGTGATTTTATGTTAATTGCCTTATTTTTATCGTATAATCAATGCCTCTTAATGTGTGCTACCAGCAATAAATATATCTACCTCAGACTAGGTGTAATAATTTTGTAAAATTGAATATAATACTGATATTGTCATCTCTGTAGGAAATTATGAAAAGAAGAGTAGATCTACTTGGCCTAGGAATAAGGAAATCCAGTGACTGAAAACAAACACATCCTCTATAGGTTAGTTAAATGATAGATAGGTCTTAAAAATTAGTAAATTGAAACAGAGGTGTGAATCACTCAGAATATAATGAAAGAGGTTAATAGAAAATGTAAGGGAGAAGTTAAGAGACATGGATAATAGAAGGAGAAACAGTGTGTACATGCTAAGTCGCTGTAGTCCTATCCGACTCTCTGTGACCCTATGGACCGAAGCTGGCCAGGCTGTTGTACAGATGGCTAACAGGCATGTGAAAAGATGTTCAACCTCACTAATTATTAGAAAAATGAAAATCTAAACAACAATGATCTGTTGCTTCACATCCATCATAATCAGTTCAGTTCAGTCACTTAGTCGTGTCCAAGTTTTGTGACCCCATGAATCGTAGCATGCCAGGCCTCCCTGTCCATCACCAACTCCCGGAGTTCACCCAAACTCTTGCCCATCGAGTCAATGTGCCATCCAGTCATCTCATCCTCTGTTGTCCCCTTCTCCTCCTGCCCCCAATCCCTCCCAGCATCAGGGTCTTTTCCAATGAGNGATGAACAAATACATTAGAAACCTGATTTTTAAGTTTCAATTACAAATTAATAAATGAATTTAGGCTTTCTTAGTGTGTTTTCATTTTCATAACCATGTTTTATTTTAAGAATGATTCCAGAAAATTTTGATTGGTAACACAGAGTGATTCAGTGGAAATATACATATTTTTGCAAAATCAATGTATTTTAATTAACACAGCTTAATTAAAATATATTGAGGTCCTGGTTCCTAAAGTTTCATTAATTTACTGATCGACTGTCACCAAGGTATTACCTGATTCCCTTCTGAAAAGTTAGGGTGTAGACCAAGTAAACTTCAAGATTCCTTCCGGTTTAGATTCTCTCTGATGCAAACTTACCTGCTGAGTCAGCAGCTTGGTTGTGGGGATTATGGCGAAGATGATGATGGTCACTTTGATTGAGGATTTACCATGTGCTATGAAAATGTAGACCTGTGTACAGTGTGCCTTCACCTGAATCATCTGAATATACGTATCTCCAAGGTGATCCTGAAATTAAGCTGATAAATATAGTTATTCTGTCTTCCTAAAAATTCACATTTTCTACTTTCACTAGGAATGTGTTTTTAATCTAAATGCAAAGAGGATTATCATAATAATTTAGGTTGTCTCTGGAAGTGTTCACGAATAATGGTACCATAGTTCCTCTGCAGACGCCTTACTGGAGCAGGCTGTAGAGTAGATAAAGGGGTTACTCCTAGGGCTTCTACTCCCTGGTGGCTCTGACTCCGATGTGACCTTGGGCAAAATGCTTCAGATGAGAGGACCGATCTGTTTGTCTTTGTTCTCAAATCACAAGATAGTGCAGATATGTTTCCCTCCGATTTGATTCTGTGACTGAATGTTTAAGAATTATTGTGGGTGTTAGAAGTTTCCAATAATAGGGATATGTTACCATAGACACATCCTTTAAATATGTCAGTGGTGCATTATTACACAGCAGTACTTAAAAGCTTTCAAAAAAGTTGTGTTTATGAGATCCTGAAATTATTTAGTTGTGAAAGACACTTAGAGGTTTGACTTTCAGCTGTGAAGAGGTCCTGAGATGATCCTTCACAGTCTTGTGACACATTATTATGGGAGTCATTGCAATTTCCTATAGAGACTATTTAGAAAGTAAGTGATGAAAGCTGATGACTCTGTCTAACTACTCTGAGATAGTCTTTTGGGTTTATTAAAGATGAGAACTTGACAAGGCAATTTTAGTTGAAATAGATCATTTTTACCCCCCTTGCGTTTGGGGAGTAAAAATGATCTACTTCATTTTTAATATATATGTTATCAAATGTTGATTATTTTGTTTGGGAAAATCAGCATTAAAGAAAACAAAATAGAAGAATCCTTGGTCATCTTTCCCATGTTCTTTCAGCTTATCACTGCCACTGTTACCTCTTTCAGCACACTGTGAGGAATTGAAGTAGATAATTTTAAAATATATTTTTGTATAGGAAATTCTGTGATTGAGAGGAGCGACTATAGCCCATGTGTACATATATGCATCTGTGCCTTGCTCTGTGCTAAGACGTGTGGTGTTTCTTGTCAAATATTTATTGAAATGCTTGCCTGGCATTATTCTATGCATGCAAGAAACACAAGGATGGAAAAAACAAGGCCTCTGAAGTCAGTGTGAACATGTAAGTTTGTTATTTTAGTATCTTCTTTTTTAACATTAGGAGACAGGATCAAAAGAGCAAAATAATTTCCCCAAGGTTACCTATCCAATAAGAGGTGAAGGAGAAATTGTACTCACAATTTTTGACTACATCATGCAATTCATTTTGCCTCAGTTATGTCCATGGCAATAGAAACGTAGAGTCCACTATCTTGGATTCAAGTCCTGGCTGCATCACTACAACCTTTGTGTGACCTGGAGCAAATTATTCTGTCTTGTGGGACCTCAGTGTTCTTGCCTATACAGTCAGCACAATAGTATGCTGACCCCAAAGGGTGGTTAAAGATTGTGTGAGATGATGATTAGAAAGTTCTTTTTGAACTATGGTGTTGGAGAAGACTCTTGAGAGTCTCTTGGACTGCAAGGAGATCCAACCAGTCCATCCTAAAGGAAATCAGTCCTGAATGTTCACTGGAAGGACTGATGTTAAAGCTGAAACTCCAATACTTTGGCCACCTGATGCGAAGAGCTGACTCATTTGAAAAGACCCTGATGCTGGGAAAGATTGAGGGCAGGAGGAGAAGGGGATGACAGAGGATGAGATGGTTGGATGGCATCACCGATTCAATGGACATGGGTTTGGGTGGACTCCGGGAGTTGGTGATAGACAGGGAGGCCTGACATGCTGTGGTTCATGGGGTCACAAAGAGTCAGACACGACTGAGCGACTGAACCGAACTGTGCTTAATTGGCCCATTGTGGGTACTAGGTAGTAGCTGGTGCTGTTGTAGGCATTAATAATCTTGGTGGGAAATATTGGAAGCTTTTGTGGTTCTCAATTTGTTCATTTGTTTCCTCAATCTGAAGACTATAGGACTGTCAGTGGCAGGGGCTATTGGAATAGTGATGCTGTGGGCATGGGGCTGGGATGTGATTGGAGAGGGATTGATTAGACAACATGCACTTGGAAGATCTGATATGAGGTGGGCTGGGATGAGCAGGGCTCTGGAGTCCTTTCTTTCATTTCAGGCTTAGTCCTTCAGATTCTGTGTCTTCATAACTGACTGCCTACCATGCTTCTGTTTGAAATGTTTGAAAAACACTGCCTTTAATGGAAGTTGCTGAGGGGATATATTTAGAGATTTTCAAATTCTTTTATTTGCAGTTATTATTTGAATCATCATTTAATCATTTGACATTATTTTTGGTACTTGATAGGGATTTAATAAATGCTGATAAATGGAAATTAACTAATTAATAAAATATTTACAAAGAGTCTTATATGTTTATATATACATATATATGCATAGATACATCGGCTTCCCCCATGGCACTATTTGTTAAGAATCTGCTTGCCAATGCAAGAGATATAAGAAATGTGGGTTCAATCTCTGGATTGGGAAGATCTTGTGGAGGAGGGTTTGACAACCCACTCCAGTATTCTTGCCTGGAGAATCCCAGGGACAGAGGAGCCTGGCAGGCTATAGTTCATGGGTTCACAGAGTCGGACATGATAGAACCGACTTAGCATTCATATATATATATATATTTATATACATACAATATACACATACATAAATACACACATATATACACATGTACATACATACATACATACATATATGTATGTATATGGCTTCCCAGGTGGTGCTAGTGGTAAAAAACCTGCCTGCCAATGCTGGTTAGACATAAGAGACATGTTCCGATCCCTGGGTTGGGAAGATCCCCTTTAGGAACGCATGGCGACCCACCCCAGTATTCTTGTCTGGAGAATCCCATGGACAGAGGAGCCTGGCAGGCTGCAGTCCATAGGGCCACACAGAGTTGGACACAACTGAAGTGACTTAGCACATATGCATGTATGTATGCACACACACATACACACACACATGTGGGTTAGAATTAGGTGTAGAGAAATTAAGCAACAGCCAGAACTAAGAGTCAGTTAGATGCAGGAGAAGGGTTGGAACTATGAAATTCTGGCTGGATGCTAAACCTTAAAAATCTGGCTAGGCTGATCACTCTGTCTTGCATTTACACAATGCATTTTTCCTACAAATTTCTTTCACAATAAAAAGTCTAGTGAGGTGGGTAGTGCAGGCATGAGCTGCACTGGTGTGAGACCCTAGCTAGTGGAATTTTTGTTCCCCCCATGCTATCAAATATGCATTCTATTCAGGTGCTGAAAATCCTTTTCATCTAAGCTTGTGCAGAGTGTGTGACAGGCACCTACCAAGCAGAACGCCACAAAAGCCTTATGTAAAGACTGCTCATCTCCAGCCAATTAAGGAGGCATAGAGCCTGAGCCTGCTCTCCTCACACTGCCCAAAGTCCCATTTCAATCCTATATCTTTCACCAAAGGAACAGAGTGAATTCTCCACAAGGGGAATACTGCTTCATAAATATTGAACAGTGCTAGTTATGTCTGACCTGAGAGAAACCTCAACTTGTTAGAAGACTGTGTTTATCAGCCCTTAGCTCCAGAGTATTGTATATCTAGAACTCTGCAAAGTTTGTGAACGATAAGAAACTTGAAAATGTCATTGTGCTGGTTATCATCTTCGTCATCATCAAAATTCAATGTAGTACTTCTTTTCTTGGAGTGAAAAGAAGAGATGATGGATGCACAATTGAGGGTTATATCCTTGGAAGAAATGTTAAAAGTATTGTCATGTGGTTAGATAAATAAGTTGTTGTTTAGTCACTAAGTCCTCTCTGACTCTTGAGACCCCATGGACTGTAGCCCACCAGGCATCTCTATGCATGGGATTTCCCAGACAAAAATACTGGAGTGGGTTGCCATTTGCTTCTCCAGAGAATCTTCTCCACCTAAGGATCAAACCTGTGACTCCCGCATCGAGATTCTTTGCCTCTGAGGCACCAGAGAAGCCCAGAGAAATAAATTAGAAGATTGTATTTTAATGTAAGGAGGATGAAATTCAGAGAATATTCAGTTTACCTCTGTGTAAGTGCAAAGAACAAACATTGAAATGCCTTGATTTCGTTTGGGGAGAATATGGAATTCAGAGCATATCAGAAGCAATTTATGATAGTGTAGGACTTGAAGGGAAGACCTGTCAGGTTTATGAGGGAATACTGCAGAGACATTGTTGGGAAATAAAAAGAGCATGGGATCTAATAGAATTGGGTTCAGCTCTTCACTGTGACATTCGCTGCCCGTGTCCTTAGATAAGCTATTTGCCTTCTCTAAGATTAGCATCTTCATTGCAAAGTGTGAACAATAAAACCTTCCTTAAAAAAATGGGATGATATATGTGAAATGCCTTGCAAAGATCTGACATGTGGTAGAAACTCATTAAATGCTTATTCTTTCCCGTTGAAAGTATTTCAGGGCCTGTCCTTAAACTCACCAACTTATAAGTCTTTTCTTAGCCAGTTCTTATTTCTCATTGTCTATACATTTTCAAGTTCCTTACTTTTTAAAATTTTGGTTAACTTTATTATACTTGTTTCCTGTCTTTATTATGATATAATTGACAAATACCATTATATGTCAAGTGTACAACATAATGATTTGATGTTTGTATATATTGTGAAATATTATCACATGGGTCTACTTAACCTATATCACCCACATGTAGTTGTTACATTTTTTATTTTTCCTTGTGAGAACTTTTAAGACCTACTCTCAGCAACTTTCAAATATAAAACACAGCATTATTAACTGTAGTCACCATCCTGTACATTATATCTCCATGGCTTATTCATTTTGTAACTGGAAGTTTGTACCGGTTGACCACCTCTATCCATTTTACCCATCTCTCGCCACCTATATCTGGCAACCGACAAGCTGTTCTCTGTATCTGTAAGTTTGGGTTTTTGGGGGTTTTTTTTGGTTGTGGTTTGTGGGTCTTTTCGATTCCACATTTAAGTGAGATTTTATGATATTTGTCTTTCTCTGTATGGCTTATTTCACGTAGTCTAATGCCCTTAAGGTCCATCCATGTTGTCAGAAATGGCAAGATTTTCTTTTTTTATGGCTCAATGTTTATTCTGTTTATTTGAGCCTTAAAAAAGAAAATCTTGCCATTTCTGAAAGTCACTCAGTTGTGTCCGACTCTGCAACCCCATGGACTATACAGTCCATGGAATTCTCCAGACCAGAATAAATGGAATAGGTAGCCATTCCCTTCTTCAGGGGATCTTCCCAACCCAAGGATCAAACCCAGGTCTCCCGATTGCAGGAGGATACTTTACCAGCTGAGCCATAAGGGAAGCCTCTCTCTCTCTCTCTCTCTCTCTCTCTATATATATATATATATATATATATACAGAGCTTCCCAAGCCAATCGTGGCCCNCAACCCAAGGATCAAACCCAGGTCTCCCGATTGCAGGAGGATACTTTACCAGCTGAGCCATAAGGGAAGCCTCTCTCTCTCTCTCTCTCTCTCTCTCTATATATATATATATATATATATATATACACACACACATATATATATATGTATGTATGTATATTATGCCATCCTTTCTTTATCCATTTAGGTTGCTTCTATGTCACAGTTGTTGCAGTAATGCTGCAGTGATCCATATTTCTTCTTTTTCCCTCTGCTTCTCCCATACTCAAGAGAATATACACCCTGTAACTTTCTGCAGTCAAGTGTTTCTCCCACATGTTGATCAAGTTTTCCTTTTTCTGTGATTCTGTTTTGGACCACTGAGTAATATCATAATCTCCCTGCTCTGAGCATCCATGGATGTTTATTTCTGCCTCTAATTTATACCATATTACTGCAGAGTTTAAAATCATTTAAACTTATTTAACAAACATGGTACCAGATATTGTGCTAAGTTCTAGGAATCTGCAGGTAAAAAAGACCCAGGCTGTGTATTTAATAATTCATAGTCTTCTTGGGGAAACTGATCAAAGATAAATAATTATAACTTAGTATGAGTGCTTTCAGGTGCATTTGCAATGTACTACTGATGCATGTCCTTTCATCCAAGCAAATTAAATGCTCTTATACAATAGGGGCCCCTTTCATATTCCTCTGTAAACTTCCTTACTGAGGACATCTAGCTGGGTATTAAGTAATTATTACACATTCATTGCTTTGAATTCTTTACAGAGTTTTAATATTATATAGTCTTTTTAGATGCCTGAGAGGCAATATTACCCAAAACCAATCACCAGTATGTTTCTTTGTAAAACCTAAATTTCATGGAATCCTAAGAACAGAAACAGACCCTTGATTCATTTAGAATCTATCCTTTTCATTTGTTAAGTGAAAGTTTCTAATCATTTAAGTAAAGTCAGGCTAAATATAATCTTGTGTTCGGTGGAGAGGCAGTCTGATAAGCCAGGCCCCAACAAGCAGCCAGTGTGATAAGTAGATGCCTCTTACCTGTAGTACTAGCTAAAAGTCGAATATCAAAAGCAGGCCTAGGGGAGACTGTTATGTTTAAACTGAAATCCACTATAGGTTCATTGTCAGGCAAAGCTATCTGGGAGATCAGTGCTTGGAGCTTGGCTATGTGGTCAGTTATGAAGGACCATGCTTGTTTTGGGGGAATTAGCAAGGTTTGAAGTGGACAAGCAGTATACAAATTCTGTAGCTAAAAATAGTGGACCTAGAAACCCTAGGTACTGACCCCGGAATTTTGCAGTCAAGACAAGGTCCTTTAAAGACACTTAATTCAAATAGCCAGCCAGAGCTTACAATAGAGTGCACTCCATGTTACATCACCCCAGTGTTTTGTTGACACGGAATTCCTACTTCCTCTCAGGCACATCTGTATCTTTTTTGGCTGCATACTGAGCTAACTTTGGGGACTGGAGATAATGGTGATTGAAAGATCACAGCTTATTAGCTTAATGTTTGCTTAGCCTTTTGCTTGAGCCAAGCACAAACAACCCAGAGGCAAATTTGGAAGCCCTAAGTTCCAAGAAAGAGTTTTCTACCAATGGAGCTAATAAATGCTGTAGGTTCTTATGGGATTCTACAATTAGCAAGTGTTACGTGATCGCAGCGCTAGGCTTCCATGTCAGTAATATAAGTATCTTCCTACAAGACTCTCCCACTACTATTTCTCTCCATAATTTGTTCCTATGGGTTCTCTGATTGATTAATAAACTTGAGCTTGTATGTGTTCAGTTGCTCAGTCATGTCCAACCCTTTGTGACCCAATGGACTATAGCCTTCCAGGCTCCTCTGTCCATGGGGTTTTCCAGGTTAGAATACTGGAGTGGGTTGCTATTTCCTCCTCCAGGGGATCCTCCCAGCCCAGGGATTGAACCCGTGTCTGCTGTGGCTTCTTTACCACTGTGCCACCCAGGAAGCCTAGACTTGGGCTTGGTAATGGAGAATTGAAACTCATTAGGATGAGGCCTTTGCTGTTAAGTCGCTTCAGTCATGTCCAACTCTGTGTGACCCCATAGACTGCAGCCCACCAGGCTCCTCTGTCTCTAGGATTCTCCAGGCAAGAACACTGGAGTGGGTTGCCATTTCCTTCTCTGTAGAATGAGGCAGAATAAAAGGCCACTGAAAGGGATGTTCAAGGGTCACAAATCATAATTTTTCCAAAGAGAAGTCCTAATATTCAGTTCAGTTCAGTTCAGTTCAGTTGCTCAGTTGTGTCTGACTCTCTGTGACCCCATGAATTGCAGCATGCCAGGCTTCCCTGTTCATCACCATCTCTCAGAGTTCACTCAGACTCGCGTTCATCGAGTCCGTGATGCCATTTAGCCATCTCATCCTCGGTCGTCCCCTTCTCCTCCTGCCCCCAATCCCTCCCAGAATCAGAGTCTTTTCCAGTGAGTCAACTCTTCACATGAGGTGGCCAAAGTACTGGAGTTTCAGCTTTAGCATCATTCCTTCCAAAGAAATCCCAGGGTTGATCTCCTTCAGAATGGACTGGTTGGATCTCCTTGCAGTCCAAGGGACTCTCAAGAGTCTTTTCCAACACCACAGTTCAAAAGCATCAATTCTTNCGTACTCCTTTTCCTATTTGGAATCAGTCTGTTGTTCCATGTCTAGTTCTAACTGTTGCTTCCTGACTTGCATATAGGTTTCTCAAGAGGCAAGTCAGGTGGTCTGGCATTCCCATCTCTTTCAGAATTTTCCATAGTTTATTGTGATCCACACAGTCAAAGGCTTTGGCATAGTCAATAAAGCAGAAATAGATGTTTTTCTTGAACTCTCTTGCTTTTCCATGATTCAGAAGATGTTGGCAATTTGTTCTCTTGCTCCTTTAAAACCAGCTTGAACATCTGGAAATTCATAATTCACATATTGCTGAAGCCTGGCTTGGAGAAGTTTGAACATTTCTTCACTAGTGTGTGAGATGAGCTCAATTGTGCAGTAGTTTAAGCATTCTTTGACATTGCCTTTCTTTGGGATTTGAATGAAAACTGACACTTTGGTAGAAATAGCTAAATTATTAACACTATAGTGCAAGAATATAATGTCTTATAATGTTAAATGTTGGATTAAGCTTTCCTTTACTGTAGCTATTATTATGGTACCAAATATTTTCAAGTCAAAGTAGATGCTTACAATAAATTGTGTCTTGTACAGAAGCAAATTGTTTTTTGATATCTCTGCAAGTAAAAATAAGGAGGAACTTTTTTTCCTTATAAAAGTTATGACTTAAGTGAAATTAAATAGGCAAATGTGAAATATAGTCTTAGAAGAGGACAAGATGGCAGAGTAGAAAGATCCTCGACCTCCAAGCACTCACCAAAACTACACTCCACATAGAGAAAATATCTCTGATACTGTTCTGAGATAGTAAAAATATTTTCTACAATGAAATTAATAGTGAAAGCCACTCAGTCATGTCCAACTCTTTGCAACCCCATGGACTGTAACCTGTCAGGCTCCTCTGTCCATGGAATTCTCTATGCAAGAATTACTGGAGTGGGTAGCTGTTCCTTTCTCCAGGGGATCTTCCCAACTCAGGGACTGAACCCAGGTTTCCTGCATTGCAATCAGATTCTTTACTGTCTGGATAGGAAATGTGGAGACATGATCTGGCCCAAACCATGTCTGTTTAAACTCTCTCTGGGTAAAGAAATGCTGGCAGGCACAAAGTTTTATGGTTGATTTTTGTTTGTTTTTATGTTTGACTTACTTTCTACCTACCTGGCCAAACAATGATGAGCACCATTTACCACTCACCCCATCTAACTAGCACAACTCACCACACTTTGGGTGTTTCTGTAAACCTTCCCTACTCAGTACTTCTGTAAAGCAACTTCTTGTCCTATTTCATCTGCAGTCAGCCTCAGCTGTCACCAGGATACCACTAAAATAGCTCCTGCCCCAGGAGATGACCCAGCACATGAGACCACCTGAACAGTTGCACCAGGCTTTACAGCCAACTGTGTCAGGGGCCAGCCCTGTATGCTAGCAAACCTATAGTTATCATTGCTCAGTGAAAGCAGGAGGGTGCACACAGCCCACCAGAGGACATTTCTGGAGTAATTGGCTCTGCTGACAGGGAGCACTGAGCTGCTAGGCCCTGTAGTATATCTTTTATTAAAAAAACTGCTAGGCCCTGTAGTATATCTTTTATTAAAACAACAACAACTCTTTTAAGACTAGGGGATATAGGTAATCTACAAAATGTATAGATAAAATACAGAGAGAAAGGAAAAATAAAGAGACAAAGAAGTATGTTCCAAACAAAATAATAAGACAAAACCTTGGGAAAAGAACAAAATGTGATGGATAAATCAATCAGATAAAGAGTTCAAAATAGTAATCATAAAAATGTGAATTAAATTCAAGAGAAGAATTAAGGGACATAGAAAATAAATAAGGAGATAAAATATATAGTAAAGAACCAATTAGAGCTAAATAATACAATATATAAATGTAAAACACACTACAAGGGATCAACATAAGATTTGAAGGTTCAGAAGAATGGATAAGAGACCTGGAAGACATGGTAGTGAAAAATCACACAATTGAAATGGCAAAAAGAAAGAAAGAAAGAAAGAAAGAAAGAACAAAAACGTGAGATGGCATACAATGCCTCTGGCCAGTCTTGCCATTACCAACATTTGCATTACAGAGTTCCCAGAAGGAGGAGAGAAAGGGTCAGAAAACTATCTGCAGGAATAATGACTGAAAATATTTCTAATTTGGTGAAGGAAACTAATATCCAAGTTCAGGAATCCGAGTCCCAAGCAAGATGAACTCAAAAGATCCTTATTAAAATACATTATAATCAAAGTATTAAAAGCTGAAAATTAAGAGAGAGAACTTAAAAAGAAACAAGAGAAAAGCAGCTAGTTTCACATAAAGGAGACTCCAAAAGACTATCAATTAACTTTTCAGGAAAAACTCTACAGGCCAGAAATGAGTAGCATAATATATTTAAAGTGCTGAAAGAAAAACTTGCAATCAAGAATAAAGATTTTTATTCAGAGTTGAAGGAGATATAAACAGTTTCCCATATAAGCAAAAAATAAAGGAGTTCACCAATAAATTGAAATGTTGAGCAGACTTCTTTCCTTTCCTTTCTTTCTTTTCTTTTTTTTTTTTGGCCATGCTTCAAGGCTTATAGGATTTTAATTCCCTAATCAGAGATAAAGCCCAGGCCTTTGTCAGTTAAAGCACAGAGTTCTAACCCCTAGACTGTCAGGGAATTTCCTAGAGACTTGTTTAAACAACAGCAACAACAACAACAAGCTATAACTAGAAATACACAAAATTAAGAAAAAAAAATCAGTGTTAATGGCAAAACTAAAGAAGAAGTGGTGTATCAAGCACCTATGTAGCTAGTATAAGTTAAAAGAACTAAATTATTTGTATCTAAAGTAATTAGTTAAAGGATACAGAAAACAAAAAAAGTATAAAAGTATAAATGGTGATATTAAAATTGGTAAATTTAGCAGAGGGAGTAAAATATAAAGCTTAAAGAACTTACTTTAATTTAAAAATGAATTGGTATATACACAGATTTCTATATAAGAACCTCAAGATAACAACAAACCAAAAATCAATAATGGATGCAAACACAAAAAAGAGAAAGGAATCCAAAAACACACTAAAAATCTCAAATTACAAGAGATGAGAAAAAGAGAAGAAAGTAACAGAGAAGAACAAACAGTTAAAAAAAAAGAACTAAGAAAATAATAATAAATACCTAACTACTAATAATTTAAGTGGAAATGGACTAAATCCACCAATCAATAGACAGACCTGCTGAATGACTTTTTGAAAAAAGATCAATATGTACAGTGTCTACAGGAGACTGACTTCAGCTCTAAAGATGCACAAAGGCTGAAAACAAGGAAATTGAAAGAATATTTTCCATTAAAGGATATTTTATTAGATTAAGGAATTAATTTCGTATTTTTAGGAACATGTATTATTTCATAATAAATTTAATAGTCTACCCTAAATTATCTATTATAATCAAAAACTTGAATTACCTACAGTTCAGTTCAGTTTAGTC
>SJYV01033609.1:272304-362982 GCA_006410875.1 Neotragus pygmaeus
TTTTGGGTGTTAGTTCTAAAAGGTCTTGTAGGTCTTCATAAAACCGTTCAACTTCAGCTTCTTCAGCATTACTGGTTGGGGCATAGATTTGGATAACTGTGATATTGAATGGTTTGCCTTGGAAACGAACAGAGATCATTCTGTCATTTTTGAGACTGCATCCAAGTACTGCATTTTGGACTCTTTTGTTGACCTTGATGGTTACTCCATTTTTTCTGAGGGATTCCTGCCCACAGTAGTAGATATAACGGTCATCTGAGTTAAATTCACCCATTCCAGTCCATTTTAGTTCGCTGATTCCTAGAATGTCAACGTTCACCTTTACCATCGCTTGTTTGACCACTTCCAATTTTCCTTGATTCATGGACCTGACATTCCAGGTTCCTATGCAATATTGCTCTTTACAGCTTCGATCTTGCTTCTATCACTAGTCACATGCACAACTGGGTATTGTTTTTGCTTTGGCTCCATACCTTCATTCTTTTTGGAGTTATTTCTCCACTCATCTCTAGTAGCATATTGGGCACCTAATGACCTGGGGAGTTTCTCTTTTGGTATCCTATCATTTTGCCTTTTCATACTGTTCATGGGGTTCTCAAGGCCAGAATACTGAAGTGGCTTGCCAGTCCGCTCTCCAGTGGACCCGGCTCTGTCAGCCCTCTTCACCATGACCCACCTGTCTTGGGTTGCCCCACAGGCATGGCTTGGTTTCACTGAGTTAGACAAGGCTGTGGTTCTAGTGTGATTAGATTGACTAGTTTTCTGTGAGAATGATTTCAGTGTGTCTGCCCTCTGATGCCCTCTTGCAACACCTACCATCTTACTTGGGTTTCTCTTACCTTGGGTGTGGGATATCTCTTTACGGCTCCTCCAGCAATTCACAGCCGCTGCTTCTTACCTTGGACGAGGGGTATCTCCCTACCACCACCGTTCCTGATCTTCAATGTGGAATAGCTCCTCTAGGCCCTCCTGCACCTGCATATGTGTATTTTCATATTTGGTTATTTTTAGTGATATTTGGTCTTGTTAAGGAAGACAATTTAATTGTAAAACATTGCTTTAGACAGGACAGGACAAGGGTGGTGGTAATAGGGGTACATGAGGTATTAACTCCCAGTTAACCTATGATCTCCATTTCAGTTGAGATAGTTCAAATGCTAAAAGATAATGCTCTGAAAGTGATGCACTCAATATGCCAGCAAACTTGGAAAACTCAGCAGTGGCTATTGGACTTGTAATGTTAATTTTTATTACAATCCCAAAGAAAGGCAATGCCAAAGAATGCTCCAACTACCACACAACTGCACTCATCTCACATGCTAGTAAAGTAATGTTCAAATATCTCCAAGCCAGGCTTCAACAGTACGTGAACCGTGAACTCCCTGATGTTTAAGCTGGTTTTAGAAAAGGCAGAGGAACCAGAGATCAAATTGTCAACATCCGTTGGATCATGGAAAAAGCAAGAGAGTTCCAGGAAAACATCTATTTCTGCTTTATTGACTATGCCAAAGCCTTTGACTGCGCGGATCACAATAAACTGTATAAGATCCAGAAAAACTTGCGCAGACACTTGCCTCTTCCAAATAATTAGTGAATATCTCATATTTGAGGCAAATTCTCCCTTTGTACGGAATTTGTAACTATGTGGCTTGTAGCTCTGATCACCAGGATTACTCTTTATTACTTGGGAGATTTGTAATTCACCTCAAATTAATTTCTGGTTCATGTCTCAGTAGGCTGGTATTTCCTCCTTCTTGAAATAAGTTCTAACTCTGTTATAGTCCTTTTAGGTGTTCCTGCTGCTCTGCTAATAGCTGGAACATGTTGTTTTCAGTTGTCTGGTTCCCTTTCTCCCAAGATTCTGAATATTTGATAACCACTTATTCAGAAATCTGAGCTCAGCTCTATATGGATAATTCCTCTACACTGCTTAGTACTGATTCCCAAAATCTTAATTTTGTATCTTCATCTCTGAATGAGTTAGCTGCTTACACACTCAACATCTGTATAACCTCAGTGTTTTGCTTTTGCCTCTTCGATATTCTTAATACCTGTTTAACATACTTCACTGGTGGCTCAGACAGTAAAGAATCTGCTTTCACTGTAGAAGACTTAAGAAACAGAAATTCCATCCCTGGGGGGGAAGAGCCTCTGGATAAGGGAATGGCTACTCACGCCAGTATTATTGCCTGAAGAATTTCATGGACAGAGGAGGCTAGGAGGCTAGGAATCTACAGTTCATGGGGTTTCAGAGAGACAGACACGACTGAGTAACTGACACTTTCAACATGTTTCCGAGTTATTTCTATAAAGTTTTTCTCTGTAAGAAACACTGGTCTGATATATCTTCTTACTGGGTTCCGACCAATAAACTGAATTAACTCTAAGAGTAAGCTCAAAAAACAGGCAAGCAATAAAGAATTTGAAATGAATGCAAATATCTTGTCAATGGGAAGTGGGATTCCCCTAACCCTAAGCATGCAGAAAGTGAAGTGAAGTGAAGTCACTCAGTCGTGTCCGACTCTTTGCGACCCCATAGACTCTAGCGTACCAGGCTCCTCTGTCTATGGGATTTTCCAGGCAACAGTACTGGAGTGTATTGCCATTTCCTTCTCCAGGGGATCTTCCCAACCCAGGGCTCAAACCCTGGTTTCCCGCATTGTAGACAAACGCTTTACTGTCTGAGCCACCATTAATCAAAGTATCACCTGTGCTTGAGTGCTTGACTGTGATTAAGTGTTTATAAGGCAAATGCCTTCAGGGACCAAGTTGTTGCTCTCTCAACTGTTATGGAAATAATGATAATTATAAGGATTAGGAGATGGGATGGCTTCTTTTAAGTGCCCTAGAGTGCTTACATAATGAAAATGACAAGCACAAGTTTCTAATTTCTGAGCTTGAATAGTGACATGAAACTAGAGACCTACAAGGTGGCCTTAAAAGCACTCTTATTTATTCAATGTTATATGTCCAAGTCAAGGATGATAAAAATGAAATGCAAAATATAATCATACTGTTTGTAAAATTACAATATCAGTGGAGTTAACAATCTCACAAAATTTATTATGTGACATTTAGGATATTTTTGTGAAAAAATGAATCCCTCATACCTGGAATGGGAATATTCTTATGATCTCAGATAAAGATGGAGCAGTGTTTACACATTCCCATGTGGTAATACTGAGACCTAAATAAGTCTTGGAGATAATGAGGGTGGTTGAAGGTGATATGTTTTGTGGAGACCAATCTTCATTTTCAAAGAAATTTTCTCCATGCCAGTCATGACACTTATTGTCTGAAAGAGACTAAAAAGTTATTATTGATAATTCTGACATTTCAAGATATTCTTTAATACAACCAGTGTCCTCCCTCCAGACCCCTGACTTCAAATGAGAAAATGTATAGAAACTATATGAAGTGCAGTTTATAGGTTGCTATGACTCAGATACGACTTAGAGATTAAGCAATAGCAATGCTTATAATCATATGTTGACTTACATGAACCATTTATGAAAAAGCAAAGTGGCACATTTTACAGAATTATAAACATATACAGATTTATAAACATGTCATATGTTACTACGTGGTCACAGCTTCATGAGATGTGAAAAGATGTGACTCATTGCTTGATCATATAAGATGCCTCTTGTACAGAAAAATCATGCATCAGAATTATCTTTTGAAGAGAGAAAAGGAAAAAAGAAAACTTATTTGACAGGTGTCCTCTCTCTTTTGTTTCCACTGATTATAATCTGTTTCAGAGACAGCCAATTCTCCAGCACTTACAGATTGCCATTCCCTTTGAGAAGTTTCTGGGGAAGCCAGACTTGACACATTTTAGCATAGTGCTACATCTAAATATAAAAGGTATGGGAAGAGTGAAAATTTCTTGAGTCTGTTTGGATTAGTCCCAGGCATTATTAGTATTATGAAAACCATGCAGAACCGTAACATTAGCTCCTGTTAAGACATTCTTGCTAGCTGTAGCTTCAATAATTCTAGTGACTGAAGTGATAAACATGGTAACTGATGATTGGGAAGACAGGAAATGTTAAGATAATCTAAGTAATGCATAAATGCATCTTATAAAAAATTCATGAGAATTTTGTTAATGTTTTTGTTCAGTATTCAACTCATATCCAACCCTTCATGATTCCATGAATTGAAGCACATTGTTCCTCTGTCCTCCATAATCTTCCAGAATGCACAAATTCACTTTCCTTGAGTCAATGATACTTGGATGCAATCTCGAAAACGACAGAATGATCTCTGTTCATTTCCAAGGAAAACCTTTCAATGTCACGGTAATCCAAGTCTATGCCCCAACCAGTAATGATGAAGAACCTGAAGTTGAACAGTTCTGTGAAAACCTACAAGACCTTCTAGAACTAACACCCAAAAAAAGATGTCCTTTTCATTCCACGGGAGTGCAATGTAAAGTAGGAAATCAAGAAACACCTGGAGTAACAGGCAAATTTGTCCTTGAAGTACACAATGAAGCAGGACAAAGTCTTAAAGAGTTGTGCCAAGAGAATGCACTGGTCATAGCACATACTCTTCCAACAACACAAGAGAAGACTCTTCACATGGACATCACCAGATGATTGACACCAAAATCAGATTGATTATATCCCTTGCAGCCAAATTTGAAGAAGTTCTATACAGTCAGCAAAAGCAAGACCAGAAGCTGACTGTGGCTCAGATCATGAATTCCTTAATGCCAAATTCAGATTGAAATTGAAAAAAGTGGAGAAAAGCATTAGACCATTCAGGTATGACCTAAATCAAATCCCTTATGACTATGCAGTGGAAGTGACAAATAGATTAAGGGACTAGATCTGATAGATATAGTGCCTGAAGAACTATGGATGGAGGTTCATGACATTGTATAGCAGACAGAAGTCAAGACCACCCCCTAGAAAAATAATGCAAAAAACCAATATGGCTGTCTGAGGAGGCCTTATAAATATCTGAGAAAAGAAGAGAAGCATAAAACAAAGGAGAAAAGGAAAGATATACCCATCTGAATGTAGAGTTCCAAGAATAGCAAGGAGAGATAAGAAAGCCTTCCTCAGCAATCAATGCAAAGAAATAGAGGAAAATAAAAGAATGGGAAAGACTAGAGATCTCTTCAAGAAAATTGCAGATAACAAGGGGGCATTTCATGCAAAGATTGGCTTGATAAAGGACAGAAATGGTAGGGAACTAACAGAAGCAGAAGATATTAAGAAGAGGGGGCAAGAATACACAAAATAACTGTACAAAAAAGATCTTCATGACCCAGATTATCATGATGATGTGATCACTCACCTAGAGCCATACATCCTGGAAAGTGAAGTCAAGTGGGCTTTAGGAAGAATCACTATGAACAAAGCTAGTGGAGGTGATTTCCAGCTGAGCTATTTCAAATCCTTAAAGATGATGTTGTGAAAGTGTTGCACTCAAAATACCAGCAAATTTGGGAAACTCAGCAGTTGCCATAGGACAGGTAAAGGTCAGTTTCATTCAATCCCAAAGAAAGGCAATGCCAAAGAATGCTCAAATTACCGCACAATTTCACACATCTCACATGCTTGTAAAGTAATGCTCAAAATTCTCCAAGCCAGGCTTCAGCAATAAGTGAACCATGAACTTCCAGATGTTCAAGCTGGTTTTAGAAAAGGCAGAGGAACCAGAGATCAAATTGCCAACATCTGCTGGATCATGGAAAAAGCAAGAGAGTACCAGAAAAACATATATTTCTGCTATATTGACGATGCCAAAATCTTTGACTGTGTGGATAACAATAAACTGTGGAAAATTCTGAAAGAGATGGGAACACCAGACCACCTGACCTGCCTCTTAAGAAATATGAATGCAGGTCAGGAAGCAACAGTTAGAACTGGACATGGAACAACAGACTGGTTCCAAATAGGAAAAGGAGTACATCAAGGCTGTATATTGCCATGCTGCTTATTTAACTTATATGCAGAGTACATCATGNGACTCGATGGACGTGAGTCTGAGTGAACTCCGGGAGATGGTGATGAACAGGGAGGCCTAGCATGCTGCACTTCATGGGGTCACAAAGAGTCAGACACGACTGAGCGACTGAACTGAACTGTTCATTGAAAGGACTGATGTTGAAGCTGAAACTCCAATATTTTGGCCATCTGATGTGAAAAACTGATTCATTGGGAAATAACCTTATGCTGGGAAAGATTGAGGGCAGGAGGAGAAGGGGACGACAGAGGATGAAATGGTTGGGTGGCATCACCAACTCATTGGACATGGGTTTGAGTGGACTCTGGGAGTTAGTGATGGACAGGGAGGCCTGGCATGCTGTGGTTCATGGGGTCACAAAGGGTCATACAGGACTGAGTGACTGAATTGAACTGAGTCAATGATGCTATCTAACCATCTCATGCTCTGCCACCACCTTCTCATTTTGCCTGCCATCTTTCCCATTTTCAGTGTCTTTTTCAATGAGTCAGCTCTTTGAATCATGGTCCCAAAGTATTGGAGCTTCAACATCAACATCAGCCCTTCAAAATGTGGATTCAGGGATGATTTCCTTTAGGGTTGACTGATTTAAGCTCCTTGCAGTCGGACTCTCAAGAGTATTCTTCAAAACCATAGTTTGAAAGTATCAATTCCTTGGTGCCCAATTTTCTTTATGGTCCAACTCTCACACCAATACATGACCATGGAAAAACCATAGCTTTTACAATATGGACATTTGCCAGCAAAGGATGTATCTGCTTTTAAATACACTGTCTAGATTTGTCCTAGCTTTCCTTCAAAGGAGCAAGCAACTTTTGATTTCATGGCTGCAGTTACTGTTCTCAGTGATTTTGGAGCCCAAGAAAATAAAATCTTCTTCTGTTTCCATTTTTTCCTTTTCTATTTCTAATAATTGGTGGGACCAGTTGCCATGATATTAGTTTTTTGACTGTTAAGTTTAAAGTCGGCTTTTTCACTCTCCTCTTTCACTTTTATCAAGAAGCTCTTTAGTTCCTCTTTGCTTTCTGCCATAATGATCATGTCATCTGCCTATCACAGGTTGTAGATATTTCTTTTGACAATCTTGATTCCAACTTGAGCTTCATCCATCTTGGCATTTCACATGTGTACTCTGCATATTAGTTAAATAAGTCAGATGGCAATGTACATTCTTTTTGTACTCCCTTCACAATTTGGAACCAGTCCATTGTTCCAAGTCCAGTTCTAACTCTTGCCTCTTGACCTGCATACAGGTTTCTCAGGAGATAGGTAAGGTGATGTGGTTCACGTCTCTTTAAAAATTGTTCAAGTTGTGATCCACACAGTCAAAGGCTTTTGCTTAGTCAATAAAGCAGAAGTAGATATTTTTCTTGAATTATCTTGCTTTCTCCATGACTCAGCAACATCTCTCTGGTTTCCCTTACTATTCTAAAACCAGTTTGAGTATCAGGAGGTTCTTGGTTCACATATTGCTAAAGCCTAGCTTGAAAGATTTTGTGCATTACCTTGTTAGTATATGAAATGGGCACCCCTGTGCAGTAGTTTGAACATTTTTTGTTTGAACAAGAAGGTCTTGTCCTTCTTTGGGGTTGGAATGGAAAATGATATTTTCTAGTCCTGTAACCACTGCTCAGTTTTCCAAATATACTGACATGATGAATGCAGAACTTTCACAGCATCATCTTTTAGGATTTTAAATAGCTCAGCTGCAATTCCATCAACTCCACTAGCCTTGTTCATAGTAATACCTCTTAAAGACCACTTGACTTCACATTTCAGGATGACTGACTTTAGATGTGTGACCACAGCATCATGGTTATCTGGGTCATTAAGACCAGGTGGCTGTGAGAGCCTGTACACTAAGCGTAGGTGGTTGTGAGAGCCGGCGCACTAAGTGCAGCCGAGAGGAGCTACCCCACGACTGAGGTGAGGGGCAGTGGCCTAGAGTACCAGGCTGCAATGGCACAGGAATGGCCGAGAGGAGCTACCCTGCATCTGAGGTCAGGGACAGCGGCTGGGAGGAGACAACCAGCATCCGAGGTCAGGGATGGTGGCCGAGACCCCATGTCCAAGGCCAAGGGCGGCCGGGAGGAGACACCCCGCATCCGAGGTCAGGGGTGGTGGCCGGAGGAGCCATCCCATGTCCGAGGTCAGGGGTAGCCAGGAGGAGACACCCCACATCCGAGGTCAGGGGTGGTAGCTGGAAGGAGCCCATGAACAGTATGAAAAGGCAAAATGAGAGGATACCAAAAGAGGAACTCCTCAGGTTATTAGGTGCCCAATATGCTACTGGAGATCAGTGGAGAAACAACTCCAGAAAGAATGAAAGGATGGAGCCAAAGCAAAAACAATACCCAGTTGTGCATGTGACTGGTGATAGAAGCANCCCAGGTCATTAGGTGCCCAATATGCTACTAGGGATCAGTGGAGAAATAACTCCAAAAAGAATGAAGGGATGGAGCCAAAGCAAAAACAATACCCAGTTGTGCATGTGACTGGTGATAGAAGCAAGATCCGAAGCTGTAAAGAGCAATATTGCATAGGAACCTGGAATGTCAGGTCCATGAATCAAGGCAAATTGGAAGTGGTCAAACAAGAGATGGCAAGGGTGAATGTCGACATTCTAGGAATCAGCGAACTAAAATGGACTGGAATGGGTGAATTTAACTTAGATGACCATTATATCTACTACAGCGGGCAGGAATCCCTCAGAAGAAATGGAGTAGCCATCATGGTCAACAAAAGAGTCCTAATATTAATAACTGCTAATGTATGTTGAATAGAGTTGACGTTTCAATCTCAATATTAAACAAATAATACATTTAAAAATTCACTTTCCTAAACACCCTAGTAATAAAGGTACTTCTAGTATTGCAATATCTTCCATTTGCCAGGGAGCCACTGGGACTCAAGCACAAATTCATCTCATTTTAAAGCCTAAACTTTACTACATCCCTATACACAAGCACATGGTATCTGGCGTTCATGAGTCCACTTGGAAAATTAAGCACCAAAGTCTAGGAAGTATGGTTTCTCTTGCTGATTTGTGGCTTTTCAGAAATGTACACCACCATCGTATTATGACAACAGAGATCTTAATTGCTAATCTTTACATATATTTTATACTTTAAAATGTATATATTCAGAACACCAAATTTCCGCCAGTCCTGTTGCTCCATGCAAGGTACTAAGACCCTTTCATCATGTGAGCAGAGAGATACATAAACAACTCAATATAATGAAAGAATACAACTCCCTGGGAGTACAGAGGAGTGACCCGTTTGACTGAGAGGGTGAGGAAAACTTCAAAGAGGAGGGGATATTTGAGTCAGACTACAGAAGAGTTGGCCTCTGCCTTCTAAGACTGAAGAAATCAGCTCAGAATAAAAGTACTTGAGATGGACCTATGCAAATTACTGAAAGGCAGACCATAGAAATGATATTCTTTTTTATAAAGCACTGCTTTATTTTTAAATACCAAATGGCAACCCACTCCAGTATTCTTGCCTGGAGAATCCCATGGACAGAGGAACCTGGCAGGCTACAGTCCATGGGATCACAAGAGTCAGACACAACTTATCGACTAAACCACTGCCATAAGGTAGAGTAGATTTTATAGAAAGGCTAATAAACTAAATGAGGTAAGAAAATGAATGCAATTTACAACCATGAAGTTATAATTAGTAAGCATGTAGTGATACAGCAAAATATACTGAGGCTGTACCATGTTTGCGGAGAAGGCAATGGCACCCCACTCCAGTACTCTTGCCTGGAAAATCCCATGGACGGAGGAGCCTGGTGGGCTGCAGTCCATGGGGTTGCGAAGAGTCAGACATGACTGAGCGACTTCACTTTCACTTCTCACTTTCATGCATTGAAGAAGGAAATGGCAGCCCACTCCAGTGTTCTTGCCTGGAGAATCCCAGGGACGGGGGAGCCTGGTGGGCTGCCGTCTATGGGGTCACACAGAGTCGGACACGACTGAAGCGACTTAGCAGAAGCAGCAGCAGCAGTACCATGTTTGTTGTTGTTGTTTAGTTTCTCAGCTGTGTCCGACTGTTTGTGAACCCATGGACTGTAGGCTGCCAGCCTCCTCTGTCCATGGCGATTCTCCAGGCAAGAATACAGGAGTGGTTGCCATGCCCTCCTCCAGGGGATCTTCCCAACCCAGTGATCAAACTTGCAAGTGGATTCTTTACCATGTGAGGCATAGTTTTGAGATAGTATAGTATAGTGGTTAAGAGCACAGATTTTGGAGCTAGGAAGCCTATACTTGAATCATTTCCTATCTGAGCCTTAATCCTTCTGTCTTCATGTTCTTCATCTATAAAATAGAAATTCTAATTTCATCGCTCCCTTAGAGTTGTGAGGATAAAACTGGTTAATTCATATAAAGAGCTCAGGATAGTAGTTGTCACATATTCAACAGATGTGTTCAGTCTCACAGTTGTGCCCGACTCTTTGTGACCTTATGAACTGCAGCATGCATGCTTCCCCATCTCTCACCATCTCCTGAATTTTGCCCAAGTTCACATCCATTGCGGTGATGCCGTCCAGCCATTTCATCCTCTGATGCCCTTTTCTCCTTCTGCCCTCAATCTTCCCCAGCATCAGGGACTTTTCCAATGAGTCAGCTGTTGGCATCAGGTGACCAAAATACTGGAACATCAGTCCTTCCAATGAGTATTCAGGGTTGAACTCCCTTAAGATTGACTAGTTTGATCTCCTTGCTGTCCAGGGGACTTTGAAGAATCTTTTCCAGCATCACAGTTCAAAGGCATTAATTCTTTGATATTCTGTCTTCTTTATGGTCCAGCTCTCACAACCGCATGTGACCACTGGGAAGACCATAGCCTTGGCTATACGGACCTTTGTTGGCAGAGTAATGTGTCTGCTTTACAATACACTGACTAGGTTTGTCATAACTTTCCTGCCTGGATGCGGAAGCAATCATCTTCTGATTTCATGGCTGCAGTCACCATCCGCGGTGATTTTCTAGGTCAAGAAGAGGAACTCTCACTGCTTCCACCCTTTCCCCTTCTATTTGCCATGAAGTAATGGGACCATATGCCATGATCCAAGTTGTTTTTTTTTTTTTTTTATTTTTAGTTTTAAGCTGGATGTTAACAGATGTTAGTTATTATATTTAAAAAAAGAAAATTAGTGTCTGGATTTTAGTATAAAGATACATGAAAAGATCCCTTATTTTCTTGAGCCATTGGTTTGAATTGCAACTGATTTTAGACTTTGCCTTTGTGAAGACTATTATCTTTTACATTTTGAGGGAAAAACAACTCTTGAAAGTTTGCTATTTTCGAATCATACACTCCATTTAATACACTGTTTTCTGTCATGTTAGGTAAACTGTCTAGGACTCATCTTCCTTATCTGTTTCTCATGTTGGTTGGACAGACTGTGTTGTAAAGTCCCATTTAGCCTGAATTATAACTGATTCTCTGAGTTATGCTTCCTCCTTTAGTACATGCAAGTAGCAAATGACCAATGTTACTATTCCTATTTTAGAAAGAAAGAACTAGAAACATAGAAAGGCTAATTATGTCCTAGAAAGTTACAAACAGAGGCAAAATTATGACTTTTGATTATGGGCTTAGCTTGTGACATTGGTCAAAACTCATTTTAGTAGAAGGAAAAAGCAGTGGACATTGGCGCCTAACCCACTTGTGTTTACATTTGACCTGGGTTCATGTCTAAGCTGTTCTGTTTCCTACTGGCAGAACTGTGAATAATTTATATTACTTAATGAGCTTCAGTCTCCTTTTCTATAAAAACAAAGCTAACAATACCAGTGTAATTTTCAGGATACATCCTGCCTCAGTGTGAGCTTCTTTGTTATTTTTTCCAGTTGGTATTGCCTCCCTCATGAAAAGTTTGCTATTTGAGCTTTCTATACAAACATACACCTATGTTGATTTTCAGGAGCAGTGTTCTGCATTTTGCTCTGCTTGAGATTATTACCAGAGTCAGAGACACTTTAAGTAAAGTGTTTGGGCCGGTAAAGTCATTTCTCAGGCTTAATAGGGAGAACCGTGTAGACTGATGGTGACAGTTGGTATTAAGAGCTACCTAGGATCCTCAGTGAGCAGCCTGATGCCTGGTTGATTGTTTTCAGAGTCTTCCTCAGAGGCTCCTCTTCTCCTAGAAACATGGAATGTCCCCATTCCCTGGTAAGCATTCTCCTGCTCTATTCTTTCAGAACCTCAGGATTAAATTTCAGCTGTTACAAGTGTTTATTTCTACCAAGGTCAAATAATGTCTTTAACCAGCTGGCAAGCCACAGATAAACAAATGGATGCAATGTGCCCATTTATAAGTTATTCCCCTATCAATATTTCTTAAATCTTTGGTACTTGGTGCCTCTGTGAGCTGGTAGAGTCCTGGCAGATGTCCAAAGAAATATAAAAGTGCTAAATACTCCCAAACTCTGGAAACAACCAAGCTCAGATTAGCAGCTTCATTTGTAGGGCAAGCAAGAGGTATTTGCATCAGCCATTCTTTTTGTCCAGATACATCATAGCCTTGTTTTCTGAGGATAATTTTTTTGAATTCAGTTTATAAAATTAGATCTATAATCTTTTTAGTTCTTCTCAGTGCTTTATTTCCTAAACAAAACAAAACAAAACAAACCCTCTAAGAGCTGCCCTTTTGCACGAAGTTTAAAATCCTTTACTTATTCCCATTTATTGAGAGGCTGTATAGTTTTATGACTAGGAATACAGACTTGGTTCCCTGGTAGCTCAGATGGTAAATAATCTGCCTGCAGTGCAGGAGACACGGGTTCTATTCCTGGGTCGAGGAAGATCCCCTGGATAAGGAAATAGCAACCCACTCCAGTATTCTTGCCTGGAGAATTCCATGGACAGAGGACCCTGGCAGGCTACAGTCCATGGGTTTGCAAAGAGTCGGCCATGACTCAGTGACTAACACACACACACATAGACACACACACACAGATACACACACACACACACACACACACACACACAGATTTGGGTCCCAATTGTTAAAATTCCAGTCCTGCCACATACCAGCCATGTAACACTGGGCCAGTTACTTATCCTCCCTGGGCCAAAGTTTTCTCATCTGTGAAATAAGAATGGTAAGATCAAGAGTTGTTCAGGTCAGTTCAGTTTAGTCACTTAGCCGTGTCCGACTCTTTGTGACCTCATGGACTGCAGCATTCCAGGCCTCCCTGTCATCACCAACTCCTGGAATTTACTCAAAGTCATGTCCATTGAGTCAGTGATACCATCCAACCATCTCATCCTCTGTCATCGCCTTCTGCCTTCAATCTTTCCCAGCATCATAGTCTTTTCAAATGAGTTAGTTCTTCACATCAGAAGAACTAAGTATTGGCCAAAGTATTGGAGTTTCAGCTTCAGCATCAGTCCTTCCAGTGAATATTCAGGACTGATTTCCTTTAGGATGAACCGGTTGTATCTCCTTGCAGTCCAAAGGACTCTATCCGTACTTGTCAAGTATTTAGAACAGTGATTGAAACAGAGTAAATAATCAGAAATGTTACTCTTGAGCACCTGTTATGTGGCAGGCATTAAGCAAATACTGCAATACAAAATGAGTAAATTCCTTTTTCTAGAAGCATATAGCCATAGTCAGCAAACTATGGTCCATAAACCAAATTCAACCTGTTAATACAGCTGTGTTCCTTCATTTACAGATTATCTATGACTTTTATGTAACTCAATAGCAGAATTGAATAGGTGCAACAGAGATCATGTGGCCTGCAAAACCAAAAATATTACAAACTGGCCCTATATGGAAAAAAGTTTCTCATCTTTGCATAGTGGAGGACACAAACATATCAACTAATAAAGGCTTATGTAGTGGGACAGATAGTTTATCATAGTACATAGCATGCATTTATCAATTGCCTGTCCTGTGCTTGGTAATGTTCCAGGAGCTAGAGATAGATAGTAAATAAAACAGGCAAAATTTTAATCCACATGGAACTAGGAGCCTGGGGGGAAAACAGATAATAAAATAACGAGAGAAATAAGTAAAGCATCACAAAGGTGAAGAGAGAATCCTAGTACTTGCGGCTGTAACATCGCCATATCTGGTGGGTTTGTGGCCACCTGTAATCAGGCCCCACTCATACCCATTCTATCTTAATTCCTGCCCCAAGCTTAAGTAAGCCCATCCCTTCACCAAACCTAGTGTACAGCATGTTGCTAGCATAGGGCCTTGCACAGAATAAGTGCTTAATGAAGATTTATGGAATGAATAAAAGAACCATCATTCTTTTTCCTGTTTACTTTGGCTGGATAATCCTCTCTCCTTTCCTTGATTCCATTCATTCTTCAGTGCTCAGGTCTGAGTTTTTTCCTCCTCTAAGATGCCTCCCTGATTATTCTTTCTTGATCTCTGCATTCTTAGAACTCACTATTTTCTCATGGAAGACCCTGTTTTGTGTCTTTGGTGAAAAGCATCTACTGGAAAAAGTAGGGGTCCAGGTAGAGGTCCTAGGTGAGACTTGAGGTTGTTCTTATTGGAAGGATAGGATTAGTTAGAGTAAGTAGAGGATTGCAGATGAGAACTTTGTGGAGAGTGAGAGTGATTAAGACTAACATAGATTATCACTCACATGGCAAGGAAAAGAGCAATAAAATCAAGCAGAAAGGAATATGTGATAATAGCTTGTGCAGGATACACATGAAGTAAGACAGACTGGAAGAGTGTGCTCGTAGAAGACAAAACTGCATATGCTGAGGCCTAGAGGTAAGAGAATTTGGGAGAGTTGACAAATTTGAATCACTTCAGATGGCTGGAGCAGAGCATTGAAGGAGGGCAGTAGTGAGAAATAAGGTTGTATTAGAAAACAAGGGAGCTTACTTATAAGTAAGCTATGGAAATAGGAAACTATTGAAGGTCTTTAAGAAAGGAGTGGTATGATTAGTGTGGGCTTCTCTCATAGCTCAGTTGGTAAAAACTCCACCTGCAATGCAGGAGACCCCAGTTCAATTCCTAGGTTGGGAAGATCCCCTGGAGAAGGGATAGGCCACCCACCCCAGTATTCTTGGGCTTCCCTTGTGGTTCAGCTGTTAAAGAATCCACCTCCAATGCAGTATGATTAGTGCAGATTGCCTGCAGTGTAGAAAGTAAATTAGAATGGAGCATGATTAAAGGGAAAATGACTACCTCATGCCAGGTGCTAAATTTTTATTATTCCATTTAATATTCACACCTGCCCTGCAAATTAGGGATCATTATTTCTATTTTATTGATGAGGGGAGATAAGATTCAGAGAGATTAAGTGAAAGCTAAAATGTGGGTGAGCTGAGATGAATATAGCCTACACTTTCTGGCTAATCCTTAGTATCTTCCCCAGTACAATGTGGTAAGGAAAGTTTGAGAAGGGGAAGAAGTAGACATAATTGGACTGCTACCCTGAGAGAAGAGTAAAAGCATTTAATTGTTAAATTGTTTACCCAAAAAGACACATTAGTTGACTAGATAAAAAAGGAGGGAAGTGCATCCTAGAAAGCTACATATGGAAAATGAGAGCATGACTGTGACATTAGGTATTTAGCAGATGATATAGCTAGAAAAATAATAGTGGTATTAAAGACCTAGAAATATATTCTGGGCATAATATTCTACAGACCTAGAATATCAAAACCATAGAAAATATTTGGATGGAGCAAAACAGATGAACTATGGAATTCCCTCAAACCCCACCTTAAACAATGACATGAGTAGATTTGTTTCTTTAAAGAGATGATTTTTGGGTTAATGTAAAAATACAGGGAATGGTATAAGGCTACCATCAGGAAGATCAGGAGGATATTATAACGGTTTGGGAAAGAGTTATGATGATCTAAGTTAAGTTGGTAGCTGGAGACATCAAGGGGAGGTGGGGTTTCATGAAATCCAATTTACAGGTGGAATGAATAAAGTGAGGAGACTAACATTCTAGGACTGAAAGCGCTTTGGGAGACTGGTAAGAAATACAGTCTGAGAGGATGAGAAGGCTCAGCTCCTGGAAGCTGTTGGAGACAACTGAATTTAAAATTTAGAATAAGTATAAAGGCAAGTGGGAAAATTGCCTTTTGGTCTGAATTGGTTTCACATTGTAGGGAGAGACTCTATAACTCTCACTGTGCCCTTTAAACCATGTGACTCTGGGGCTGTTAATGCATAAACATAAAACTGTGATAAGGACCTTAAAAATTAGCTTGACTATTTTCATTGCCATTCTCCAATCCATTATTTAATTTATTTCTAAGCAAATGGATAGAGGCCTAGCCACAGATCCCTGACTTTGTGAACAATGCTTTTTACACTACACTGCAGCACTTAACTCTTGGTGAAATTTGGAATTGAATGATGTTCTGGATTTATTCTTGCTGCTGCTAAGTCACTTCAGTTGTGTCTGACTCTGTGCGACCCCATAGACGGTAGTCCACCAGGCTCCCCCAGGCAAGAACACTGGAGTGGATTGACATTTCCTTCTCCAATGAATGAAAGTGCAAAGTGAAAGTGAAGTTGCTCAGTCGTGCCCGACTCTTAGCGACCCCATGGACTGCAGCCGACCAGCTCCTCCATCCATGGGATTTTTCAGGCAAGAGTACTGGAATGGGGTGCCATTTATTCTTAAGAACCATGAAAAAGGTCATGCAAGTAAACCCTTTAGAGATGGTGATGCACTTTACCTCTTAGATTCTTCTAGATACTTAATGGCTGATAAAAAGTACATTGGGAAAGAAGTAAACATAATTGGACTATTACCCTGAGAGAAAAGTAAAAGCATTTAATTGTTAAGCTGTTTATTCCAAAAAGACACATTAGAAGCTTTTTAAGGATACCACCTCTGGGTGATGAATACTTGAGAGAATATTTGTAATTATTCAGTTTCCTAAATTCTTATATTTAGTGATTGCCTTCCCAATAAGTAAAGCTCAAGTCAGGCATTTTCAAGAGACACAGTAGCAGTGTTTAACTCATCAAGTTTAAGTGCAGGAAGAATGAAAGTGGATTTATTTCTATATTAATGTCATACCCATGTATATTTCAGAATGACATACCTATAATTATGCATTTTTAAAATGAGTCACATATATTTTTGTGTGTCTTTTTATTAAGTCTTTCATATGCTTAAAATGAAAAGAATTACACATAATTATAAATATATAGAAAATAAACCTTTCAAATACATACTTTAATACATGAGGATCTATGCATAGCTAAAAATTGAATACTGATCAGCATTTATAACAGGAAAGAATAACAAGCAAGTCAAACATTTTATTTCTGTTTATGCTCCAGTCTTAATAATTAGAAATTTCCTTGGTTACAAACTTGCACTAACTGTCTAGTATTTCATTTACTCCTCATAAAAGCACTATGAGCTTGAAAATAAACATTGATCTGAATTGGTGAAGTTCAGACTTTTAATGCTATATGTATCATGAGTTTGAGATCATACAAACTTCATTTCTTATACGTAAAGTAGAGATAACTCTTACCACATAAGGCTGTTGTAAGGATTAGAGATTATGCTTTAAAACCTCTCAGTACAGTTCCTGGCATATAGTGAGAACTTGTAAGTGGTAATGGAGACTTGCAGTGTGAATAGAAGCGTAGTTTGTCAAGTGTCAATTATTTCCTGATTGTGTTTTTAAGCTTTGATAAAAATGTACGTCTGGCAAAGATAAACTGACCAGTAAGCCGTGTTCATGACCAGGCTGTCCTTCAACCCCATCCCCACCCCCTCCACTGAGACAGAAATGTAGTAATCATAGTCATCTGGTAGAGAGGACCTTAAACTATTTGGAAAAAGGCAAAATAAGCACTCTGGAGGGAACCAAGAGTAGAATAATGAATGCAGAAGATAGGATAAGTGAGGTATAAAATAGAATGGTAGAAATAAATGAAACAGAGGGAAAAAAGAAAAAAGAATTAAAAGAAATGAGGACAATCTCAGAGACCTCTAGGACAGTGTTAAATGCCCCAACATTCAAATCATAGGAGTCCCAGAAGAAGAAGACAAAAAGAAAGACCATGAGAAAATACTTGAGGAGATAATAGTCAAAAACTTCCCTAAAATGGGGAAGGAAATAATCACCCAAGTCCAAGAAACCCAGAGAGTTCCAAACAGGCTGAAAGTGAAGGTCTGGAAAAAAATATTCCATGCAAATAGAGACCAAAAGAAAGCAGGAGCAGCAATACTCATATCAGATAAAATAGACTTTAAAACAAAGGCTGTGAAAAGAGACAAAGATGGACACTACATAATGATCAAGGGATCAATCCAAGAAGAAGATATAACAATTATAAATATATATGTACCCAACATAGGAGCACTGCAATATGTAAAACAAATGCTAACAAGTATGAAAAGAGAAATTAACAATAACACAATAACAGTGGGAGATTTTAATACCCCACTCACACCTATGGATAGATCAACTAAACAGAAAATTAACAAAGAAACACAAACTTTAAATGATACAATAGACCAGTTAGACCTAATTGATATCTATGGGACATTTAACCCCAAACAATGAATTTCACCTTTTTCTCAAGTGTACACAGAACCTTCTCCAGGATAGATCACATCCTGGGCCATAAATCTAGCCTAGGTAAATTCAAAAAAATCGAAATCATTCCAAGCATCTTTTTTGACCACAATGCAGTAGNTTGATATCTATGGGACATTTAACCCCAAACAATGAATTTCACCTTTTTCTCAAGTGTACACAGAACCTTCTCCAGGATAGATCACATCCTGGGCCATAAATCTAGCCTAGGTAAATTCAAAAAAATCGAAATCATTCCAAGCATCTTTTTTGACCACAATGCAGTAGATTAGATGTCAATTACAGGAGAAAAACTATTAAAAATTCCAACATATGGAGGCTGAACAACACGCTGCTGAATAAGCAACAAATCACAGAAGAAATCAAAAAAGAAATTAAAATATGCATAGAAATGAATGAAAATGAAAACACAACAACCCAAAACCTATGGGACACTGTAAAGCAGTGCTAAGGGGAAGGTTCATAGCAATACAGGCTTACCTCAAGAAACAAGAAAAAAGTGACATAAATAACCTAACTCTACACCTAAAGCAACTAGAAAAGGAAGAAATGAAGAACCCTAGGGTTAGTTGAAGGAAAGAAATCTTAAAAATTAGGGAAGAAATAAGTGCAAAAGAAACAAAAGAGACCATAGCAAAAATCAACAAAGCCAAAAGCTTTGAGAAGATAAATAAAATTGACAAACCGTTAGCCAAATTCATCAAGAAAGAAAGGAAGAAAAATCAAATCAACAAACTTAGAAATGAAAATGGAGAGATCACAACAGACAAAGCAGAAATACAAAGGATCATAAGAGACTATTATCAGCAACTTTGTGCAAATAAAATGGACAACTTGTAAGAAATGGAAAGATTCTTAAAAAGTACAACTTTCCAAAACTGAACCAGGAAGAAATAGAAAATCTTAACAGACCCATCACAGTCATAGAAGTTGAAACTGTAATCAGAAATCTTCCAACAAACAAAAGTCCAGGACCAGACGGCTTTACAGTTGAATTCTACAAATAATTTAGAGAAGAGCTAACACCTATCCTACTCCAACCCTTCCAGAAAATTGCAGAGGAAGGTAAACTTCCAAACTCATTCTATGAGACCACCATCACCCTAATACTAAAACCTGACAAAGATGCCACAGGAAAAGAAAACTACAGGCCAATGTCACTGATGAACATAGATGCAAAAATCCTTAACAAAATTCTAGCAATCAGAATCCAACAACATCTTTAAAAGATCATACATCATGACCAAGTAGGCTTTATCCCAGGGATGCAAGAATTCTTCAGTGTCCGCAAATCAATCAATGTAATACACCACATTAACAAATCAAAATATAAAAAACATGTGATTATCTCAATAGGTGCAGAGAAAGCTTTTGACAAAATTCAACATCCATTTATGATAAAAACCCTCCAGAAAGCAGGAATAGAAGGAACATACCTCAACATAATAAAAGCTATATATGACAAACCCACAGCAAACATTATTCTCCATGGTGAAAAATTGAAAGCATTTCCCCTAAAGTAAGGANAGAAATTAAGGAAACAATTCCATTCACCATCGCAACAAAAAGAATAAAATACTTAGGAATATATCTACCTAAAGAAACAAAAGACCTATATATAGAAAACTATAAAACACTGGTGAAAGAAATCAAAGAGGACACAAATAGATGTCCTCTTCTGATCCATGTTCATGGATCAGAAGAATCAATATAGTGAAAATGAGTATACTACGCAAAGCAATCTATAGATTCATTGTAATCCTTATCAAGCTACCAATGGTATTTTTCACAGAACTAGATCAAATAATTTCACAATTTGTATGGAAATACAAAAAACCTCGAATAGCCAAAGCAATCTTGAGAAAGAGGAATGGAACTGGAGGAATCAACCTGCCTGACTTCAGGCTCTACTACAAAGCCAGTCATCAAGACTGTATGGTACTGGCACAAAGACAGAAATATAGATCAATGGAACAAAATAGAATGCCCAGAGATAAATCCATGCACCTATGGACACCATATCTTTGACAAAGGAAGCAACAATATACAATGGAGAAAAGACAATCTCTTTAACAAGTGGTGGTGAGAAAACTGGTTAACCACTTGTAAAAGAATGAAGCTAGAACACTCTGTAACACCATACACAAAAATAAACTCAAAATGGATTAAAGATCTAAACATAAGACCATAAACTATAAAACTCCTAGAGGAGAACATAGGCAAAACACTCTCCAACATAAACCACAGCAGGATCCTCTATGACCCACCTCCCAGAATAGTGGAAATAAAAGCAAAAGTAAACAAATGGGACCTAATTAAAATTAAGAGCTTCTGTACAACAAAGGAAACTACAAGCAAGGTGAAAAGAAAACCTTCAGAATGGGAGAAGATAATAGCAAATGAAGCAATGGACAAAGAATTAATCTCAAAAATATACAAGCAACTCTGTACTACAGCTCAGTTACAGAAAAATAACCGACCCAATCAAAAAGTGGGCCAAAGAACTAAACAGACATTTCTCCAAAGAAAACATACGGATGGCTAACAAACATATGAAACGATGCTCAACATCACTCATTATCAAAGAAATGCAAATCAAAATCACAATGAGGTATCATCTNTACCAGAAAAACAAACAACCCAATCAAAAAGTGGGCCAAAGAACTAAACAGACATTTCTCCAAAGAAGTCATTCAGATAGCTAATAAACACATGAAAAGATGCTCAACATCACTCATTATTAGCAAAATCACAGTGAGGTATCATCTCACGCCAGTCAGAATGGCTGCAATCCAAAAGTCTGCAAGCAATAAATGCTGGAGAGGGTGTGGAGAAAAGGGAACCCTCTTACACTGTTGTTGGGAATGCAAACTAGTACAGCCACTATGAAGAAAAGTGTTGAGATTCCTTAAAAACCTGGAAATAGAACTACCTTATGACCCAGCAATCCCACTGCTGGGCATACACACTGAGGAAACCAGAATTGAAAGAGACATATGTACCCCAATGTTCATCGCAGCACTGTTTATAATAGGCAGGACATGGAAGCAACCTAGATGTCCATCAGCAGATGAATGGATAAGAAAGCTGTGATACATATACACAATGGAATATTACTCAGCCATTAAAAAGAATACATTTGAATCAGTTCTAATGAGGTGGATGAAACTGGAGCCGATTATACATAGTGAAGTAAGCCAAACAGAAAAACACCAATACAGTATACTAATGCATATATATCGAATTTAGAAAGATGGTAATGATAACCCTGTATGCGAGACAGCAAAAGAGACACAGATGTATAGAATAGTCTTTTGGACTCTGAGAGAGAGGGAGAGGGTAGGATGATTTGGGAGAATGGCATTGACACATGCAAATTATCACATGTGAAATGAAGTCCAAGTCCAAGTTCAAGTTTGATGCATGATACAGAGTGCTCAGGTCTGTTGCACTGGGATGACCCAGAGGGATGGGATGAGGAGGGAGGTGGGAGGGGGATTCAGGATTGGGAACATGTATACACCTGTGGTGGATTCATGTCAATGTATGGCAAAACCAATACAATATAGTAAAGTTAAATAATAAATAAAACTGGGAAAAAATAGATCTAAAGTAAGAAATTAAACACATCATGATGGAATGCCACCAATGTTACTGAACCCAACCTTTTCTTTCAATGATATACATTTTGTCTCCCACCTGCAAACTTTCCTGAGAATTCATGTTTTATAGGCCTGGCTTTGGGGGCATAAGTAAAAGTATATATAGATACACACAGTGGCATATGGGCTCAGAGGGTGTGTGTGTGTGTGTGTGTGTGTCTGTGCTAATGGGTTCAGGTAAGGGAGCAAGAACAAAGAAATGGACTGACTCCCAAAATGAAAGAAGACATCCATTTGGTTCCCCCTGTGTACCCAATGCCTACTATGATGTCTGGCACAAAGAGCACTAAGTAGGTGCTCAGCAAATCTTTGTTAATGAATGCCTACAGGTTTATATCTACCTGTGTGCCTGAATCTATTAAATCAGCCTCCCTCTTTCAGTAGGTCTATTTGTCATTCATGGTTTTTGTCACTGCATAAGTTAGGAAGAACAGGAGATCTATGTTTTATCTATTTTCAAAAGATCCTTGTTTTACTTTTCTCGTAAGGAGACTGAAATAGCCATATTGCTCTGACTAGGGTTTCAAATCAGGCAACACCCACAGACAGCCAAAAGATTTTTTAAAATTAATTCTCTCATAATTAGGAGTTCTTAGAACACTGAAAAAGCAGTATGAAATCTAGCAAAGATGAAGAATATTCTTAGCACAGTGCAGAGGCTCTGAACTTTAAAAATGCATAAATATGTGTGACAGTTAAGCATGGTGGAGTCTATTTGAGAGTCATCCACGTATAAATAATCAGAATACATTGTTGGAAACATTTACTAAAAGGTCTATTCAGTATGACCCTTCTAAACGTGACCCCTTGAGTAGCAGCAGCAGAAAAAATAACAAAAGCAGTGACAATTTATCAAATCCATATATTCCATATCAGGTGCATTTGCTAGGTATCTTTCATACTTTATTTCATTTAAATTGTACAGCAATCCTATGAAGTGGGTTTATTTTTCTCACTTTATACATGAAGACATTTAGGCTCAGAGAAATTATATACCCTACCAAGGTCCTGTAACTTGTCACTGGTGGTTTCGAAGTCAGTCAGATGTTCAGACAACAAAGATAGATTGAAAGAAATAGATATAAATATAGACAGATATAGAGATATAGATATTCTGTACCTGCCAAGTTCCAGGCTTAGTTTATAGTAGTGGGCAAAAGAGAAATGATCTTCACCCTGTTGGATCTTGCACATTTAAGCTGAGGTATTTCTGACTTCAAAACCCCTCAGTTTTATATTATTCTACCCTGAAAATGCTACTTTTAGGGGAAAGCCATGTATTTAAATAAGCTCGGTGTGCATGCTAAGTCGCTTCAGTCATGTCTTTCTCTTTGTGACCCCATGGACTGTAGCCCGCCAGGCTCCCCTGTCCATGAGATTCTCTAGGCAAGAATACTGGAGTGGGTTGCCATGCCCTTTTCCAGAGGAGCCCCCCAACCCAGAGATTGAACCCACATCTCCTGCCATGGCAGGGAGATTCTTTACCACCAGCGCCACCTGGCAGGCTGTTATATAAGCTAGGCAGGTAGTTTACAAAAGTTTCTCTTTTCACTGGAAAACAGAACATTTGAGACCAACAAATAGAAAAAATCTCACTTTCAATTGACTGTCTCCAGCCCTTGCTTTCTTTGGTCTTGTCTCCTGTCTGCCATATTTTTTCTGCATCAGGGTTCATCTCTGGACATAATGTGTTAGATTACAGAAAAGCAGGCAGGTAGCAAATTGCTTTCAAAGAAAAGACACTGAAGAGAAAGTTATATTCTGAAATCTCAACTCAGAGTGACTTACTATGCAGCAGAGAGAGGGAAAGGGGTGGGGGGAAAATGTAAACAGAACAGAACAGAAGTTAGTCTGCAATGGGAAGGTCTTCCAGCAGCGTGGGAGAAGTATTTGCCATGGCAACACTTGCATCATCCCGCAGTGGTGGCAGGAATGCCTCGAGGGGAAAAGAGGACACCTCTTAAAATCCTGTCTCCCTTTTACTAAAGCTGAAAATCTCATCAAAGAAAACTGGATGCAGAAGAGAGGAAACTCCTTTCCCTTGAACTTGAGAGTTGATTTTAGAACAGACTAAATTTTCTAATGGACTCTGCTTTTTCATTGTCACCTGCCATTGTTCTAGGTCAAGTTACCTAACACCATTTGCTTGTTAACACCTTTGTCTAGTGAACAGTGTGCTTAGATCCAAGGTACCCAGATAATTTATTCAAATCAGGATTTTTTTGAGAATAAAAATTGTGCATGCGTGCTCAGTCATGTCCGACTTTTGCGACCCACTGGACTGTAGCTCACCAGGCTCCTCTGTCCATGGAATTTTCCAGGCAAGAATACTGGAATGGGTTGCTGTTTCCTACTCCAGGGGATCTTCCTGACCCAGGGATCTAACCCACATCTCTTGTGTCTCCTGCTTGGAGGCAAATTCTTTACACTGTGCCACCTGGAAAGCCCCTAGGGTGAAAAGAAGTGCTATTCATTACACTGGGGCAAGGAGGACAAAGCCATGCTAACCCTGATAAGTTGGAACAAGTGGTCATATTACATAAAACTAATCCCCACTTTATGCAAATATTTGTGAAAATAAAGGCGGCCCAGAGGAGACTGGTGTGTTTAGGATGGTATGGCCATAAACAAGGCTGGCCAAATGAGAATAAGCAGAAGCTGTTTATTTAGAGCTTTCTGTATAGTAAAAGAATAAGTCACTATCATTTGGGATTATTTAGCAGAAACTCCAAAGGATTTTTTGATATTAGGAAAAAGTGTGAGTTCAGATCTGCTCCAATTGTAGATCGTTGGCATGGGGAAGCTAGAGATGCAGGCTATTCTATGTGATTACAGTGAATCTTAGGCTTTTACTGGTCCAAGTTGGAAGCAGGGGCAAAATTCAGGGAAGCTTTTGGTCATTAACAAAGTCCTGGCTATTTTGGGCCAGTTGATGCAGAGGTGGTGTGTGAAAGATCTGTTGCTATATTTGGTCTGGCCATTGTCCGGTTGTACATCCAGTCTCATATTGAATTGCTTACTTATTTTCATGTCTTTGAAGAGTTTTAAGGGCACTTTATCAGAATTGTCTAAGATCACTTCTAATGTAATTTTGTGTTTTTAATAATTATTTATTAAATTTGTATCACTTGTACATAACTATTATTTTATATCTTATGAGTCATTCTAACTTATCTCCCTTTGAAGGGAAATTTTAGCCTGTTTTTCTACAAACCTTTCATGCAACAATAATCTTGAATGTGTTTAATTTTATTTGGGGGGTTACTTGTAGAGATGCAAAAATGCACATATACAAAGGGCTTGACTTTAGATAAACTGCTCATTAGCCAGATTTTCTTCCAGAAAATGAAATACTGCCCCTAATAACCTTGTTACTCTTATTTCTACTTAATCTACTCACACTTAAACACCCCTGGCCCAAATTAGAAAGGATGGTTGGTGGTTTTGAGAATGAAGTAACAGCTGTAGATGTGACCAGCTTTGAACTCTCCCATGTGCATTTTGCCAGGGGAAGAAAACTTAACACATTTATGAACCTTAATTCTGATCATATTCTAGTTNACTGGGGCAAGGAGGACAAAGCCATGCTAACCCTGATAAGTTGGAACAAGTGGTCATATTACATAAAACTAATCCCCACTTTATGCAAATATTTGTGAAAATAAAGGCGGCCCAGAGGAGACTGGTGTGTTTAGGATGGTATGGCCATAAACAAGGCTGGCCAAATGAGAATAAGCAGAAGCTGTTTATTTAGAGCTTTCTGTATAGTAAAAGAATAAGTCACTATCATTTGGGATTATTTAGCAGAAACTCCAAAGGATTTTTTGATATTAGGAAAAAGTGTGAGTTCAGATCTGCTCCAATTGTAGATCGTTGGCATGGGGAAGCTAGAGATGCAGGCTATTCTATGTGATTACAGTGAATCTTAGGCTTTTACTGGTCCAAGTTGGAAGCAGGGGCAAAATTCAGGGAAGCTTTTGGTCATTAACAAAGTCCTGGCTATTTTGGGCCAGTTGATGCAGAGGTGGTGTGTGAAAGATCTGTTGCTATATTTGGTCTGGCCATTGTCCGGTTGTACATCCAGTCTCATATTGAATTGCTTACTTATTTTCATGTCTTTGAAGAGTTTTAAGGGCACTTTATCAGAATTGTCTAAGATCACTTCTAATGTAATTTTGTGTTTTTAATAATTATTTATTAAATTTGTATCACTTGTACATAACTATTATTTTATATCTTATGAGTCATTCTAACTTATCTCCCTTTGAAGGGAAATTTTAGCCTGTTTTTCTACAAACCTTTCATGCAACAATAATCTTGAATGTGTTTAATTTTATTTGGGGGGTTACTTGTAGAGATGCAAAAATGCACATATACAAAGGGCTTGACTTTAGATAAACTGCTCATTAGCCAGATTTTCTTCCAGAAAATGAAATACTGCCCCTAATAACCTTGTTACTCTTATTTCTACTTAATCTACTCACACTTAAACACCCCTGGCCCAAATTAGAAAGGATGGTTGGTGGTTTTGAGAATGAAGTAACAGCTGTAGATGTGACCAGCTTTGAACTCTCCCATGTGCATTTTGCCAGGGGAAGAAAACTTAACACATTTATGAACCTTAATTCTGATCATATTCTAGTTTAAGAGTCTAATTAATTAGTAGTTTAAGTAAATCTTTATGTCTTTACAAGATGAAATGTTGTCCATAGGGGTCTGTTGGCTGAATTTGTATCTTTGGTGTAAAGTGTAAAATTTTCAAAGTCTTAACAGTTTAATTTATTAGTGGCAGCTAGTGATCAATAATCAAGGAAAAACTCTTGATTTTGTGAGCCGTATTTGGTACTGGAATGCAACAAAATGGTAATTTTTGACTTTAATTATTTTCTCTGCTGTAGTTCTTAGTGTTCTATAGCAATAAAATCTGTTATATTATTTATCAAGAATAATAAATAATGATTACTATTTGACTGATCTTTGTTGGCTATCTAGGAACCTTGTATTAGATACTGCAGAGACAATAGCAGAATAAGGCAATATCACTGTTTATAAGAATGTTATGAGTTTTTGAGTTAGATAAGCTTTTGATCTATAGTTTTGTATAGGGTACTTAATTTTTCTGTGCCTCTGTAACTGTTGGTGTAAAATAGTGATGATGCTTCATATAGTTATGAGGAGAAACATAGGCTATTTGGTGCTACCTTTTCTTGGAACTGAGCACAGAATTGACACTCTGGAGACTGGATTATAGCTGTTTTATGACTTTGAGCAACTAATTTCCTTTGTCTAGGTAGTTTTCTCATCTATAAAATCAAGGGATTCTATCAAGTACTTTCCAAGGCCCCTGCTACCTCTCAGTTTTTCAGTTTCTAAGCACACAAGACACTAAAGAGATTGATCTATTATCAGTCTTTCACTATATTTTGAAACTAGTCTTATATTTCTAGTATAACATAATAATATTGTTATTTTTTTTAGCATTCTAGCCTCATTTTTGTTTTCTGTTGCTGTTTTGTCTCTATTGTTCTACCAAGTAAATGTCAAGTCTCTTCGCTGATTAAACAAAATTCCTGTATCTAACCTATTCTAGTGAAGCCAATCTGCCTACCGATCTACAACTAAATTCCTTGAGCTGGTAATTCCATTTATCTCTCACATTTGCTCCCATAGACTTCTACCAATTTCTAGTCTAACCTATAATGTCTAGAAGTGCTGCAATTTATAAAAATACTTAATCCTCTTAAAAATCTTTATAGTCAGAATTACAATCACTATTTTACACATTTTAAAATGAGGCCAAGTTAAAGATAAAGGGAACTGTTCAGGGACATATCTAATTAATGGAAGTAATGCCAGGAACTCTTATATAGGGTTCTAAGCCGAATAGTCCTTATACAAAAGCTTTATTGACCCACTTGTTTTCTTCTTTAGTAATTATTGTGAGTGTCTAGCTAGGTGACAAGGATACTGTGTTCCTGGCTTCATAGAAATTAAAACCTGACAAGGAAAGCAAACTTTAACTGAGTAAAGAGCTAGTTCTAAATTATTATAAGACTGCAAAAATAAAGAAAATGGGGTAAGCATATATAGCAAGTGGATAAAAGTTAGGAAAGGGTTGCTCTGACTATAGGCTATCTAAGCTGAGAGAATAGGTAAGTATGTTTTCGTTTTAGCTAGACATCAGTTCATGTGAATACAAGTAGAAGGGAAAGCCTTCCACACTAGGATTTTTCAGTCTCAGCACTGTGGGGGGTTTAGCAGCATTGCTTACATCTACCTATTAGATAGCAATAATGCCCCCCCTCCATTATAATAACCAAGTCGGGTAGAGGCAAAAATCATCCCTGGTTGAGATTAGTTATTCTAAACATATGGAAAAGGAGCTGTGAGAGAGGTATGCCATTTTCAAGGAACTGAAATGAGTTGGAACATTGTGACTGGAACATGGAGTATGAAGTGAAAACTGGTTCTAAATCAGATAATGTTCATACCATACAGGAACATGAAGTTAATTATTTGGAACTGTATTTAAACAGCACTGGGAAACCAGCAAAGCTTGTGTAAAATAAAGAGTGGTGTGATTCAGATTTATGTTTAGAAAAAGTTCACTTTCAGGGTTCTGCACCAAAAATGGATTAGAGAGGCTAAGTATATATGTGAGGGAAACATTTAAGAGGCTCCTGAAGTAACCTTATAAGAATTTCGACTATTACTATGGAGATGAAGAAAGCAGTATAGGTTCTAGAAGTATTTAAGAGAATTAGTAGTATTTGAAAATTGGTTGGCTGCTGAAAGGATAGAAAAGAAATTATCAAGGAAGACTGCTGGATTTCTGAGTTATGAACTGGGTGGATGAAAGTATTATTCAATAGTAAAACAGAGAAACTAAAAGAGAATGGAATTCTAAGCAGAAATTCAAAGTTTAGTTGTGACCGTAGTGAGTTCAAAGTATCAGTAACATTCAACTACTCAACAATCAGTTGGATAAGTAGACCTGGAGCTCAGGGAAGAGAAGTGCATTAGAAAAATATCTGGAGCCATTGTTATAGGAGTGGTAATAAATGCCATGGAGATGAAAAAGAAAACCTAGAAAAATCAGGAGGACCTAGATCTGAATCAGGCATATAAAAGCATGAGGCGAAAGGGAAGAGCCAGTAAAGAGACCGAGAATTTGAAGTGAGAAGGCAAACTGAGGATGTAAGCCAAGAGGTCAGGGTGTTTCAAGAGGGGAGAGAGCTCAGCTGTTGGGAATCCGGCAAGAAGTCTGGTAGGGTGAGTTAGAGAAGTGATATTGGATGAGTGTTGTATTGGTTATGGTGTCTGTTTTCATGGCGTGGTGAGAGTGTAAGCCCATGTATTAGAGTCAGAGCTGCTGTGGAAAACAAGGAAATGGACAGAAAGTGAGGGGCTGGCTTTCCTAAATAGGTTGTTTGCAAAGGAACGAGACAGGACAGTAACTTGATATGGAGTTATGAATAGTGGAAGAAGTTTTTCTTTTAATTTGTTAAATATGGGAGATGCTTACATGTATTTAAATTTTCACGAGAAAGCAGAAGGGTGTAGGATTTAACAGAGAAGAATATTTGCTGGTGCTTCTGAAAGAGAGGGAGGGTTAGGATACAGCTTGCACTTGGAGACAGTGACCTCATGTCGAGAAAGTCACACTCCCTTTGTAACAGGAGGGAAAAAGACGTTGAGGGTAGCCATCAACTTATAGGATACTATAAAGAGAACCAATACACATATTATAAGAATAGCAGGCAAAGAGAAAGAAAGTGACAGAAAACTTATTTTAAGAACTAATGGCTGAAGACTTCCCAGTCTGGGGAACAATAGGGCATTTGATAGATATATGAAGTTCAAAAGTCTCCAAAAGGTTCAACTGAAAGAAATCTTTACCAAAACACATATAACCCAACTGTCAAAAATTAAAGACAGAAAGATGTTTGAAAGAAACACAAGCTAAGAGGCTCAGATAATAAAAGGGACTCAGCTAATAAAAGCTCCATAAACTTAGAAGATTTTTCAGTGGACACTTTTCATGCTAGGAGAGGATGGGATGATAAAATCAATGTACTGACAGAAAAAATAGCCAGCCAAGAATATTTCAGCCAGCAAAGCTATTCTTCAGATACTTTCTCGGACAAACAAAAGTTGAGGGTGTTCATCACCATTAGACTTGCTTTACAAAAAATGCTAAAGGATTATTTAATCTGAAATAAAAAGATGTTAATTAGTGATATTAAAATATATGAAAGTAAATTCACTAGCAGAAGGCAGATATAGTCTAGATCAGAAGATTCTAATGCTGTCATAGGAATATATAAATCACTTTTAGCTCAAGAATAAAAGTTAAAAGATAAAGTTTCAAAATATCCATAGCTACACTAATTTATAAATGGATACCCAATATAAAAATATATAAATTGCAATATTCAAAAACATAAAATGTGTGAGGAGATAAACAGGTATAGTTTTTGTATTAAGTAAAAAATAAATCGCTATCAGCTTAAAATAGCCTGTTATAGGAATTCCACTGGTTAGAACTCGGCATTTTCACTGTTGGAGCCCAGGTTCGTTTCTTTATTGAGGACCTAAGATCCTGCAAGCCACACAGCACAGGAAACAAAAAATAGCCTGGTAACCAAAATAAAAAATCTATACTAGATACACAAAAGAGAGAGAGAAAAGAACCATACCACTTCATCAAATCGCAAAGGGAGACAGCAAGAAAGGAATAAAAGAATTACAGAACAACCAGAAAACAGTTAACAAAATGGCAATAGTAAGGCCTTATCTGTCAGCAATTAATTTAAGGATAAATGATTACTTTAAGGATAAGGATAAATGAATTAAAATTTTGACTCAAAAGACATAAGGTGATTGAATAGACAAACAGAAAAGAGACCCAACCTACTGCCTACAAGAGACTCATATTAGTTTTATTCACATAGGCTCAAAATGAAGATATGGATAAAACTATTCCATGAAAGTTGAAACACAGAACAGCAAGGATAACTCGACTATATCACACAAGATAGATTAAGTCAAAAACTATAATAAAAGACAAACATTATTTAATAATGATAAGGGGATGAATTAATCAAGAGGAAATTATAACTGTCAATATATATGCACCTAAAATTGGGCCATGTAAATATATAAAGTAATATTAAAGTAAATGTTAAGATCTAAAAGGGGAAATAGAAATAAAATGCAACCTACTGTGACTGAGTCATAAAGAAAGAAATAGAAAATCTGAACAAACAAATAGCAAGTCAAAGAAATTGAAACAGTAATCAGAAATCTCCCAACAGATAAAGTTCAGTAGTAACAGCATCACTGGTGAATAATATTAAATGTTTAAAGAAAAATTAATAGCAATTCATCTCAACTCTTCCAAAAATTGAAGAAGACTCCAAACTGATTTTACAAGGCCAGTATTACCCTGACATCAAAGCCAGACAAGAACATTATAAGGAAAAAAAAATTATAGGCCAATATCCTTAATGAATATAGATGCAAGAATCCTCACAAAATATAGCACATTAAAATGTTATATACCATGATCAAATTGGACTTATCCTCAGGGCACAAGGATGTCTCAGCATACACAAATCAATAAATGTGATTCATCACACTAATAGGATGAAAAGAAAACCTTATGATCATGTTAATGTATACATAAAAAGAAATTGACAAAATTCAATATCTTATCATGACAAAAACTCTCAACTAATTAGGAATAGAAGGAATGTGACTCAACATAATAAAAGCCATATAGGACAAGCCTACAAGTAACAGTCAATGGTGGAAAGCGGAAAAGCATCTCCTCTAAAGCAAGACAAGGTTTCCTACTCTTGCTATTTCTAATCAACCTAGTACTGGAAGCCTTAGCCCAAGCAATTGGGTAAGAAAAAGAAAAGATATTCAAATCAGAAAGGAAGTGGTAAAATTTCCTCTCTTGGCAGATAAAATGATCTATATAGAAAAACTTAAAGACCACACCAAAAGTTGTTAGGTCTAATTAATGAATTCAGCAAAGTTGCAGGATATAAAATCAACATAGAGAAATCAGTAGCATTTTTCTACACTATTAAAAAAAATACCTGAAAAAATTTCAAAATCAATCCTATTTATAATAGCATCAAACACAATAAAATGCTCAGAGATAAGTTTAATCAAGGAGTGACTGATCTCTACACTGAAAACTATAAAACGTAGATTAAAGAAATAGAATAAGGCAAAAATAAATGGAAAAATATGCCTGCAATTCATGAGACCTTAGTTTGATCCTTAGGTTGGGAAATGGAGAAGGAAATGGCAACTCACTCCAGTATTATTGCCTGGAGAGTTCTATGGAGAGAGCAGTTTGGCGGGCTACAGATCATGGAGTTGCAAAGAAGTTGTTGATATTTCTCCTGGTAGTCTTGATTCCAGCTTGTGATTCATCCAGCCCATCATTTCACATGATGTATTCTGCATATAAGTCAAATAAACAAGGTGACAGTAGACCCCCTTGTCATGCTGTTTTTCCAGTTTTGAACCAGTCTATTGTTCCATGTCCAGTTCTAACTTTGCTTCTTCATCAGCATGTAGATTTCTCAGGGGACAGGTAAGGTGGCCAGGTACTCCCATCGGCTTAAAAGTTTTCCGCAGTTTGTTATAATTCACACAGTTAAAGGCTTTAGCATAGTCAGTGAAGCAGAAGTAGATGTTTTTCTGAAACTCTCTTGCTTTATCCATGATCCAACGAATGTTGGCAATTTTATTTCTGATTCATCTGCCTNTTAAAAGTTTTCCGCAGTTTGTTATAATTCACACAGTTAAAGGCTTTAGCATAGTCAGTGAAGCAGAAGTAGATGTTTTTCTGAAACTCTCTTGCTTTATCCATGATCCAACGAATGTTGGCAATTTTATTTCTGATTCATCTGCCTCTTTGCAACCCATCTTGTACATCTAGATGTTCTCAGTTCACATACTGCAGAAACCTAGAAACAGACAAAGAGACCAATGCAACATGATAGAAAGACCAGAAATAAATCCCTCGCATATATGCCCAACTAATTTTTAAGAAGACAGTAAAAACACAGTGGAGTCTATTCAATAAATGATGTTGGAAAACTATATATCCACATGCAAAAGAATAAGATAAACCCTTATATTATACCATATATAAAAATCAAATCAATATAGATTAAATATTTGAGTATAAGCCCTGATATTATAAAACTCCTAGAGGAAAATATCATGGAAAAAGTCCTTGACTTTGATCTTGGCGATGATATTTTGGATATGATACTAAGAGCACATGCAACAAAAGCAAAAATAAACACATGGGACTGCATCAAGCTAAAGAGCTTTTGCAAAACAAAGGAAAAGTCAACAACACAAAGGTAACCCTTGAAAGCAGAGAAAACATTTGCAAACTGCATCTGATAAGAGGCTAGTATCCAAAATACATGAAAAAACTCATATTACTCAATCAAAAAGATAAATAATCCAATTAAAATGAGCAAGCGGCCTAAAATAACTTTTTTCCAAAGACTTACAAATGGCCAACAGGTATATGAAACAAACGTCCTACTTCACTGATCATTAGGGAAATGCAAATCAAAACCACATTGAAATAAATACCTCATATCTGTTGTGGCAGTTATTATCAAAAAGTCAAAAGATAACCTTTTTTGGTGAGAATGTGGAGAAAAGTGAAGCTTTATACACTGTTGATGAGATTGTGAATTGGTGCAGCTATTGTGAAAAACAGTATGGAGGTTCCTTAAAAGATTAAAAATGCATCTATTGTGTGATCCAGCACTTTCACTTCTGGGTGTATATTCAAAAGAAATGAAATCAGTATTTTGAATAGATGTCTGTGCTCCCATGTTCATTGCAGCATTATTCACAATAGCCATGATACAGAAGCAACTGATCAACTATCATTGACATTGTTTTGCTAAGAAGTTTACCAAGAGTTTTCAACAGTCCAGAATATTATGTCACTAATAGCAATGTTGCTTCAGATATTTGAGGAACCAATTCAGTATATCCATGTTTGTCTAAATGTGTGGGTGCGAGTACATGACCATTTGACTGTACCGCTGATGGAGTTTTCCCTGAGCATTTCCATTGAAATATACTGTGTAAACATTTCCATTCTTTTACTTATTTCTTCTTTATATTGCATTATGTTGAAAATTTAAAACCTCCGTAAATATAGGTTATATTGCTTATTTTCTATCAAGATAGTAATTGAGACATTAAGGTGTTTGTATACAAATGGAGTGTTATTTCTGAAATGATTAAGACTCACTATGCAGGCATTGTGATCTTGAGAAATTTGCTCTGGACTTTGAAATTGGAAGACCTAGTATTGGAGTTCTACCTCTAGCTTCTGTTTAAATCTAAACAATTCATTTAATCACTGCTATTTTTTCTCATTGGATGCAAGAAGTAATGCCAGCATCTTCAGGCCTTAAGTCAGAGTCAAGAATCAAATGGAATTTATTTCTACTTTCTGAAGTGAAGCAAAAGTGTACCCCTAAGCATATACAGTAGCATGTATGTCAAAGGGTTGTCATAGTCATGGAATAAACATTGCACAGCCTTCTTGGCTTATTAAATCTACTGGTCAATAACTAATACAAAATATTACTTTATAATAAATACAAAGATACTGTTGAATTTAACATCTATATAGATTTTTAAGATAACTGAGATATTAGAGGCATTCTATTTTGTTCGTATACCTCCAAGGATAATAAATGAATTCTCGTCTGCCGTTATGGACACTTGTGTGGAAAATCCTAAGAAGTTTAAAGTGCTTTGTAATTTGTAAATCAGTTGTTATTATCTCAGAAAAACTCCAAGAAAGAAAGTCCAATGATACAAAATCAACTCAAAGTTGTAATGAGATAAGCAAACTTCCTGAGAATCCCCTTTTGGGCCAATTGGAAATCCCAGGAAAATCCTAGAAGGTTTACAAACCCCTGCAGTAAGTTTTCTAGGTAGAGATTAGTCAAGAGAAATATTAACAACTTTTTGTTTGTTTGTTTGTTTCTTACCTCTATCATTGTCTTCTTTACACTAAAATCTACCGCTGATAAATTATTATATACCAGGTACTAGACTAAGCAGTTTGGATACCTTATTTATTTTAGTCCTTCTAGCATCCCTGTAAAGTATGCTTGTTATCTTTACTTTCCAGGGGAATACTCTGGCAGAGAGAGGTTATGTAACTAGCCCAAGGTCACACAGCTAGCAAGTGGCAGAAAGGATCTTAATTGTGAGGGTTTTTTGTTTGTTTTTACTCCAAGGCCTTAGAGCTGTTAGTTTCTAAAAGGGATAGAATTCTAAGTTCCGAGGTGTTGTAGGCACTTCTCACTCAACTGGCATTCATCTTGGAGTGTTGAGCCTCCACTCCAGAATTATCTCACTTGCACCTATAGTCATTTTCTCTTTATTATCTATAGTCTCTCCTCTCTAAGGCTGCTTCCTCTACCTATACACTGGAGTCTACCCCTTCCTATTTTCCTGTGAGCCTTAGGTATCCATTTTCCTCTCTTCCTCTTTTCAGAATAATGGCTCTCAAACCTGAGCTTATATGAAAATCACCTGGAAGGCTTGTTGACACAGATTCCTGAGCCATATTCTTCGTTTCTGATTTGATAGATCTGATGTATGATGTGAGAGTTTTAAGTGCTAACAAATTCCCAGCTTAGACTGATGCTATCCCCAAAACCACACTTTAAGAACCACTGCCCAAGACTCTACAGGGCTTCCCAGGTAGCTCAGTGGTAAAGAATTCTCCTGCCAATGCAGGAAAATGCGAGAGATGTGGATTCGACCCCTGAGTCAGGAAGATCCCCTGGAGAAGAAAATGGCAACCCATTCTAGTATTCTCGCCTGAAAAATGCCATGGACAGTGAAGCCTATTGGGCTACAGTCCATAGGGTTGCAAAGGGTAGAACACGACTGAGTGACTGAACATGCATGCCTAAAACTCTAGAACAGAGATTGGCAAACCACAGGCTAAGAAATGTCTTTACCTTTTTAAGTGATTGAAAATAATCAGAAGAAGAATAATATTTTGTGACATGAGAACATTATATGACATTTAAGTGAAGTGAAAGTTGCTCAGTTGTGTCTCACTCTTTGCGACCTCATGGACTTAGTCCATGGAATTCTCCAGGCCAGAATACTGGAGTGGGTAGCCTTTCCCGTCTCCAGGGGATCTTCCCAACACAAGGATCAAACCGGGGTCTCTTGCATCACAGGCAGATTCTTTACCAACTGAGCTATGAGGGAAGNTCCATGGAATTCTCCAGGCCAGAATACTGGAGTGGGTAGCCTTTCCCGTCTCCAGGGGATCTTCCCAACACAAGGATCAAACCGGGGTCTCTTGCATCACAGGCAGATTCTTTACCAACTGAGCTATGAGGGAAGCCCATATGGAATTTAAGCATTAAGGTTAATAAAGTTTTATTGAGACACATTATGTAAGATCTATCACTGTTTTCTCTCTACAGTGTCAAAGTTGAATAGTTGTGACCATGCTTATATGGCTCGCAAGCCTAAAATATTTACTCTCTGTCCCTTTACAGAATCGGTATTCTCAGGCTTAACTGCACACTGTAATCACCTGAGGAGCTTTATAAAATATTGATGCCTTAGTTCCACCCCCAGAGATTCTGATTTAATTGGTTTGGAGTACAACTTAGTGGATTCTTAACATTTAAACATACATATCTATCTTGGCTAAATAAAAAAAAACAAAAAGCAAGCAAAAGTACCAATTTTGCTTTGTCTGAAAGGACTAGATAGTTGGATCTTCTTATTTTGTAGATAAGGAAAATGTTCAGAGATATAATTTTTTCTATATCAATAGACATTATTGCTGTTATTATGTTAATAAATTATACCTGTATGTTTCTTTAATAGTTTTTTTTTNCTTCTCCATGACACTATGAATTAAATATTATTGCTATTTTATAAATCTTCATTTCACAAATGGTAAAAGAAAGAATCTGACATGGAAGTAATATTTTACAACTATTTGCTTGTGAGTACTACAGCCTAGATTTACTATATTGTTTCTAAAAATATGTAACCAGTTATAATTTCCTTTTACAATAGCAAATATTACCCCTGTTGAAGGCTCTGACTACAAATAGGGAATACTTTTAGGTGGAACATTGTCATTGTAGTTAATGCCTCATTTCCTGCATGTCTGAATTGGCAATAATAAGTCAGCTACCCTGGTACATTTAAGAAAATAAGGCAATAAATCTACAGGTAGAGCACATGTCTATATGGGATTGCTTTGGGATGGATAAGTATTTGTGGAAGTTTTAAGCAGGTCTGTAAGTGTAAGAGCCCTTCTTTGAAATATATAAATATTACCACTGTATCCCAAGTCAGATCTGAAGTCCTCACTGATTAACTTGTCAAGGAAACCTACATGTGCTTTTTCACTTGTAACTTCATTTTCATTTAACCCTTGCCTGTGAACTGTCTGAGATTTGGAACATTTTCAGCCTTTTTGCTCTGTCTCTCCTAGGCCATCCGAATACCTTAGAATGTATTAAGACAATAATATAGACATACAGTTGCTTTTTCCCACTATTTCTGATGAAAAAAAAAATGAACAGTACTTATTTACAGACTGAAAATTTGGTTTTTAAAAATCCCCTGAACCCACAAAGGAGAAAGTCATTTTAAAATTCTCCTGTGTTTTCCATGGCCTTGAGTTTCTATGTTTGGATTCATTTATTGGGAATAGCTGCAGGAAATGTGACCTGCTATGACCTCAGGAGAGGAAAGTGTTATTCAACTCAAATGCTTGGTTCTGTATTTAAAGCCATTAATACAAGTTGTGAAATAATGAGAGTTGGGCATCCTTGTCAATTTTTTAGTCTCCTGGAAATCACTGGTCGTGTTGCAAGTGCTTAAAATTTGTAATTACCTAGACTCATATGACAGACGGAACTGGAAATCAAATTAAGTGGATGCCTTCTCTTATGATGCTAAATAATCTCTAGCTTAAGACAAGATTGCCTTTTTCCTTCCTAAAAAAAGGCACAAACAATGACAGCCCAAAATAGCTGTTTAGTCAGAACTGACGACACTTTTCTGAATGCTTGTCATTAAGAGAGAAATAGAAAACCCTGCTTTTCTTTTTCTTTTAATTTCTCTGCCTTAAATACCTTGCTCCCTTCTGAAGCTGCTCAGGAGAAATGCCCAGTGCTCTGACTGCCTCAGCACCGCTGCAGGCTCCAGAGGGGAGGTGGCTTATGCAAAACACATTAAAGAAAAATCCTAAAAGTCACTGCAGCTTTTTCCAGTGAGTTATGCTGATCTTCCCTGTTGCTGTAAGCTGATGGAGAACGTCGTGGCAAAGACAAACCACTCTTGTTCCTTCTACTATTTTTGCTGCAGTGAGAACTGTTCATTTCTGCTTGCATTTAGCCAGATAGCTTTAGAATTCTAGCTGAGCATTAGGGCTTCCAAAGGCTGGAAATAAGAGTTTAGAACCTTAAATTGTACTTTGCCCTTTTGACTCAGTAAAAATTGAGTTAATTTGCAGCATCCGGTGTCTGAGAGGAATGACAACAGACAGGAGAGTCTGACGATGCTTTTGAATTAAGTTTTTTTTTTTTTACCCCCTTATGGATTCGTGGGGGCAGAAGCTTTTATTTTTCTCTCTCGCTCTCTCCCTTCCAGAACCAGCTGAACATATTATATTCAGCAGCAGTAGCTACTGAGTCTGTGGTTATGTTTTCCCCTGGAATCTTCTCTCTTCATTCCAATTCCATCTTCTGTTATCGATTGTCGTCTATCAATAAAGGTTAGTTTGGGAAAATTGGATGCATCATTTTATTAGTGAGCTTCTCAACTTTAAATATCCCTGGAAGATGTAACAGATATTACAGGACAGGGAAGTGAGAAAAGGTGGTACTTTTTAGCCATGGAACTGCAGATCACCCCAAGGGGACCCAGCTTACATTTTAGGGGACTTCAGAAGACAGGGATCCTTTGGTCTCGGTCCTGTTCCACACAGGGAAGCAGGATGAGATACATTTGCAGTGATTGGTAGTATTTGCCAAACAGGGCGCTGCATCAGAAGAGTCTAGAATATAGTGCAGAGCTCATATTAAACCTCCAAAGGGAAAAGGGTTTCCTCTTCGTTCACAGTCTGCTTGATGCAATCCCCTTGTAAAGTATCTAATAGGATAGCACCAGGGCTCTCCAGAAATATAAGTAACTCATTGGTTAAATTTCAGTTCTTCACCTTTCCCCCCCTCCTCCTTCCTGACTGAGCTCATTCCCCCCTCCCGTTTTTTTTTTTAAACCCAGTGATTTAAAATGCTAGAAGGAAAAGCAACTGAAGTCTTAACTTTCAGATGCTGAATTCTCGGCTAATTGAAATTACTGGGCACAATGCTNTCATTCCCCCCTCCCGTTTTTTTTTTTAAACCCAGTGATTTAAAATGCTAGAAGGAAAAGCAACTGAAGTCTTAACTTTCAGATGCTGAATTCTCGGCTAATTGAAATTACTGGGCACAATGCTATATATAGCCAATGAAGAGATTTCGAGCCCTCACTCCGTGCCTTCAAGACATGTCGTTCTGTAGTCAGAGAAAACAGAGATCAATGCATTTTCAAACTGACAGAGGGAACGGATGCTCCTTAGTAGCACATGCCCAGGATCGTGTGTGTGGGGCTTGCGCTGTGCTGAGAAGCTGAACACCGGTCCATATGCTCCTTATTTACTGCAATGTTCTTTGCATGCTACTGTGCACTCCGGACTAACGTGAAGGTAAGAGGCGCCGAGCCGGCAACTGGGCACAATATAAATGTGAAATCAGCTGCAGAAAATGTCTACCTTGTGTAGCTTCAAGACTTTTCGGATTGCTGGCTGAACAGGCAGATTATTACAGGTGGTTGCAAGGGCTTTGTTTTATTGTGGCCGTGCAGCCTCGCCGGGGGAGCATGTTGGAACGCTGCTGGGAAGTGACCTTCAGCTTTAACTGTTTGCAATTCAGGTTCACGCTCACACTTGGGGGGGTGCAGTGGGGGGAGGAAAAGATGAATATTATTGAAGTAGGCCAGAACCAAGAAATCAGAAGGTAAAAAGCCCTAGAGCATGCTTTTAGATTAGGATTTAAAGTCTTTCTTTTAAAAAGTGCTGTGAGCTGCCTGGTTTCATGCAGCTTAATTGTTTAAGAGCCAGGGATTAAATTCAGTGGCTGTAATGACATTAAGATGTGATCTGTGGGATACCTGACCATTCCGTTCATATAAACAAATTATTATCACTGGAAGTTGCTGATATTGATCGTACAAAATCTCAGCGCTGAGTGGGCTGCTGGCTTAGGCTGTGTGGGCACACCGCTGCCCTGACGTTGTCACCCTGTTGACATTCAGTTGCTGAAGCTAATGAGCAGCCAAAGTTAAGCTTAAGTTTTGGAGATTTGCCCCTTGTCTGGAAGGACTTTGTTATTACTGGAGAGGGTTTCTGACGCTGTGTTCACTGAGCACTGAGACAGCCAGACAGGCCAGCTGTGGAATTCCAGTTGCATAATTTAAGTGAATAATATCCTCTGTTAGCATTTTGAACTTGTATGTCTTATTGAAGAAAGGCCAAAAGGAATGTGATTGCCTTTCAGGAAAAAAAATATATATATACATACATACATATATATATATATTTATAAAGGCAATGAAGGCTTAATACCTAAAATAGAAATCTCAAAAAAAAAGTCAATGTAAAATATTTCCCCTTTTATTTTACTGCAGGAGTATTTGAATGTGTCTGGGTACTAAAGTTTCATTTTCTGTGTTTACAAGTTTTATTAAAAAACTCCCTGCTGCTCACTCTTTTGTAAACCTTTTTGTTTTCTATTTAATTTCAAACAGGTAGTATTTGAGTTTTGATGACCAATTCTTTTACAACTACAACCTGGAAACATTCTATGGACCATTTTGCAGAGTTCTATAGAATTTGCTTTCTACTACTTTTAAGATTAACTTCAACAGTCAGTTTTTCCCATGCCTATGATATGGTGAAAGTATGGAAAGAAATGTTTAAACAGCTAGAGAGCGTGCCCAAATATCAGCTGGATTTCCCCTTCACCGCCTCCTGTTCAAAGTTATTGGTATGGCATGCCTTGTTTCCTCAACCCAGTGAGCTGTAAATGTTTTCCCTCCTCAACTTTTCTGAAGAAGAAACATGTTCTCAGATATATCTCCATAAAAAAGTTAGATTAAGAGATGACTGTTTTGATATTTGATGTTATATTTCAGAAGTGCAAGAAAACCTGAGTCCAAAGTTCCTTTAAAATGAATTTGGAAAATCCTTTTTTTTTTTTTTTTTTTTTTTTTCTATTAACTACTGTCAGTGTTCTTTGTGGGCTTAGTTTTAATTTTTTCTCATTTAAGTTCATAAGCAAAAGAATGAAAAGAGTTTTACCNTTTTTTTTTTTTTTTTTTTTTTTTGCTATTAACTACTGTCAGTGTTCTTTGTGGGCTTAGTTTTAATTTTTTCTCATTTAAGTTCATAAGCAAAAGAATGAAAAGAGTTTTACCAAAGATATCTTAATTCAGATAACTTTTGGATGATAAATTCTTAGTAGTTTTGTAAATCTGTACTCCGATATAACACCTTCAATGGAAACTCAGATAACATTCGTTCCACATACAACATATTTAACCATGCTTTAGTAGTTTATCTTCAACTTTAAATATACTTATGCCTGTCAATAATTAGATCTTGTGCTTTCTTATGTACTTAATAATTTTATATTAGATTTATCTTTTCCTTCTGAAATAGCAAGTTTTGCAGAAGAGTTTGCATTTCACTTGGGTTCTGTATTTACCAAGTTGATGCAGTAAAGTCTTCCAAGATATTTTTCTTTTTAATTTTTGTTTATATTACATTTTAAAAGTATTTGCTTCTATTTCCATTGTGTCCAGAATAAGTTATTTTCTTGGTTATGATAAAGTTTCTTTTATAGTGTGTCACTTCTCACGTTGCCATGATTTGACATGATTGGTGTTACAGTGACCTAAAACTTTCAGGTGGTTAAAATTCAAAGAATAGCAAAAATTCTTGCTTATACTTTTCTGCACAGAAAAAGCCCCTGATGTCACAATCTTTTATTCTAGAATGATAGTTTCATTATTTGAACATTTATGACAGTACAATAAACACAATTTTTTGAGATAGTATGTTTTTAATGTTACAATCAAGATGTTAAAATCAAGGATTAATACACATACATAGAGATATCAGAATGTGACTCGTTTCACCGTTTACTCATTTATCTACCAAAAATTGTGAAGAACAATTATGATTTATGCGTTATGATTTCCCAGACTGTGATCTTAGTCTGGGAAACTAAGATCAATGAAAACAGTTTTTGCTCTCAAGAAGTTTCCAGTCTTGGAAAGCACACAGGCGTGGAAGCAAAGAAGTGTTTTGAAATATTACAGGACCAGAAATGGACAACTGTGCAGGGCACTGTAGTGACAAAACAAAATAGAACACTGGCCAGTTTTGTGTGGAGTTGTCAAGAAAGTTTTCACTGTGATTGAAGTCACCTAAGAGTTGAATCTTGATAGCTAATGGAGTTGTGCTAAGGAACCTGCAGTGAGGAAGGCATGCCTGGTAGAGAGAATGACAAAAGCGTGGAATCCTTTGGAGAGTTGCAAATATTTGGAATGGATAGAGTGTGAGGTCTTACAAGGCTGAACACAAACTACTGGGGTAAAACTAATAAACAGGAGCCAAAGCCAGTGTTGTGAGAATTGGCTGAACAATCACCTTAAACTAACTCCTTAGAAATTGTGTTAATTTGCCACCTATTTCTAGAAGGGGAACTTTCTACAGGAGGAAAGGAAATGAAAACTTCTAGACAGAGAGCATTATTTATATTCTGTGTTTTCTTGTTAGTGTAAAGATGTTGAGTTTGATAAACATTCATATCATGTTGGCTTGGATTTATCTTTTAACTTTTTTAAAGAAGAATATGATTAGAGCAGTTTAATCTGTCTACTTACACAAAAAGAACAATATGATCATTACATTAATTTTTCTTCCATCTCAAATTGCTTATGTTGTACAAAAGCTACCTCTTTGATAAGAAAACATATAGGAAGTTTGTTGCACCAGATGTCCTTCTTATCTAGAGAAAGGGATCTAGTTTTAGAAAGTAATGATACTGATGATAATAACTTATATCTGCATGATACCTCTCATTTTTGAAATAATTTTATGCTCATCACCTCATTATTTCCCTCCTTTCATTTTGCTGCTATAAACATACTCATATACACTTGTGAATCTATGATATCTGAAATATGAATGGTAGGCATTAGACCCATTTCACAGATAAGAAAACTAAGGTAGAGAAAGGAAATAACCAGTATCTATGTTCCACATGTGGCAGCAGTAGACCTAATATATAGCTTAGGCCTCCTGACTCTTCATTTACTGTTTATTCTAGTAAATCCTGCTGCCAAGATTCAAGAATTCTGCTCTTTTCATTTTGAAATTCCTTGAGGGTAAATATAAGAGCTCTTTAGGAAAAGAGCATAGCAGAATGATTTTAAAGTGTGGGTTTTGGGGATTCCAAGAGAACTGTTTAGTTCTATCTTCCCCCATTTATTTCCAGAAATTTTATGTATAAGAAATTATCTTAACCTACCTGAAGTTCAGTTATTTTTATCTGTAAAATAAGAATAATGATAGTTCTTAGGGATTATAAGAATTAAATGAAATAAGATATGTAAACACTGTAAAAATGTTCTTAGAATACATTAAGTGCTCAGTTAATTTAATTCATGATTGATAAAATTGAGACCACCAAATAGGAGCAAGACTTCAGAGTTGCCTTTAATAGCAATCATGTTAAGAAATTTGAACCCACTGAAAAGATATCTATAGTGGAAGAGAAACCTATATACATATAATACCCCTTCTCCCACCATTACCATAACCATCACAAACTCTTTGTGACCCCAAGGACTGTAGCCTTGGGATTTCCCAGGCAAGAATACTGGAATGGGTAGCCATTTCCTTCTCCAGGGGAACCTTCCTGACCCAGGGATTGAACCCCTAACTCCTGCATTGATAGGTGGATTCTTTACTGCTGAGCTATCAGTGAAACACACCATCACGTATGCTAACTTATAAACTCTATGGAACTGGGAACTGAGAGTTCAGTTTGCTTTGTTCATATCCATGTCATCAACATCAGGAAAAATGACAAAGGCATAGTAAGTGCTCAGTAAATACTTGTTAAATGATTGTACTAAGTCCCAGATTTATCTTAATTACTTAATCAGCTTCTTCCCAGATTTAATTACTACCTTAATGCTTGTTAAATTCTTTTGAGTAAAAGGAAACTACAGATTTTAAAGTCACATAGATTTTGGTTTGAGTGCTGAATTTGGGGATCACAAGCCACTTATACTCACTCATGTCCTTTGTATCTGTACTGCTGCAGCTAAGTTGCTTCAGTCGTGTCCAACTCTGTGCGACCCCATAGACGGCAGCCCATCAAGCTCCCCCATCCCTGGGATTCTCCAGGCAAGAATACTGGAGTGGGTTGCCATTTCCTTCTTCAATGCATGAAAGTGAAAAGTGAAAGTGAGTTGCCCAGTCGTGTTTGACTCTTAGGGACCCCATGGACTGCAGCCTACCAGGCTCCTCCACCCATGGGATTTTCCAGGCAAGAGTACTGGAGTAGGGTACCATTGCCTTTTCCATGCATCTGTACAGCCAGGTTGTAAAGTTAGGTTGGAGGTAATCAATAATTTAAGCTAAAACAATTTGTTGGATGCCTAAGCACCCTAGAATTCAGACATTTATCATGCTCATTTCTACCAGATTTACTCAGTGAAGTTGCTTTGTTCCAAGCACCCCATGGTTTTCTGCCTCTGAGCATTTGCTAGAATTGTTTCTTGCAATGGGAATCCCTTCTCCGCATGGTCATGCTTAAATAAATTCTATCCTCCCTTTAAAAAATAGTACAGGGTATCTGTCTTCCAAGAAGTTGATGCCAGCCACACTAATTCCCTTACATTATTCCCCTTTTGATTTTGTAAGTGAAGTTTTTTCCATCATTCATGGCAATGAATCTTATATTGCCTTATCCTGTCACTTGCATTATTATCCATTGCTAGCTACTTTTTGTTTGTTTGGATATTGTCTCACCCTAAGCACATTTTAAGCATTTTGAGGACAGGAACTATATATTAATATTTTATTCATTATCCTTAGTTTGTATTTTAGAAATTCAAAAAATAACTGATGGAACGATTAAAAGTTTAACTTGTAGAAACTATGTCTGCTTATATGCTGATGACACTTACTCTTTGCTAGATTTTATGATAGCCCCACATATTGATGCTTTTAATAAACATTATTTGTTATAGACAAGGCTTAGAATCATGAATCAGAGTGTGTAGACAATTTATAGAATATCTCTCCAAATCAGGGGTGGTCTCTTATCAGGTTTCCAGTTGAATAACCATCTCTTTTAGGAGGCCAATTATGTATTAGTTTCTCACTGGGCCCCTGTATTATGACCTCCAAATGGTTCTGCACCTACTCAATTATTAAGTTTATAATGCCTAAATCTACTCAAAATAGTGGAATTATAATTTTTAATGAGGGACTTTAATTTAAAACAAAATTTATAAAGAAATTAATAAACAGTAAAATAGCAAAATGAACAATGGCAATAATAGCTACCGTTTTTAAGATCTTGACATGAGCCAGGACTACACCAATAACTTTGCACCTGTTCTCTCAAAATTCTTTACAGTGGCTGTGAGAGAAGTATTATCATCATTATTTTGTAGATGAGTTAAACTAAAGTTTGGTGGTGGTGGTGGTGGTTTAGTCGTTAAGTTGTGTCTGACTCTTGTGACCCCCATGGATTGCAGCTTGCCAGGCTCCTCTGTCCATGGGATTCTCCAGGCAAGAATACTGGAGTGGGTTGCCATTTCCTTCTCCAGGGGATCTTCCTGACCCAGGGATTGAACCCAGTTCTCCTGCACTGTAGGCAGACTCTTTAATGACTGAGCTACAAGGGAAGCCCCAACTAAAGTTTAGGGAACAAAAATAACTAATCTAATGTTAAACAATATTAGGTGCTTATGAAGCCTACGTTTAAATTAGGTCTATTCTGCTCTAAACTTTTGAAAACCTTCCTAAATAGATAATAGAGCTGTGTGAAACTGTAATTTATGTGTCATCCATACCCCAAATCTTTTTTTAAGTAAAGTAAGGAATTAAGTAAATAATAAAATTGCATATGTTTTACTTAGTCTGGTTTTACTGTTTCTTCTTTCTTATAAATGGTGGTTAGAGTAAGAGCATGAGGCTTTTCTCTATATTCTGCATTTGTTCATTCACCAAATATTAATGAGCATCTGTTATGTGTCAGGTTAGTACCTAGACACAGAGGTATAGAGGGTGAAATAAAGTAGACAATAATCCCTATCCTTATAACATTTACATGCTTGTAAGCTAAGCAGACAATTAAAAACGCAGTTAAGTAAAATACATACTACAACTGATAAATGCTAAAAAAAAAAGCAAAACATGGAAGGGCCAGCAGTCAAAAGTGTGACTGTGGAAAGGGGCTGAAGTTAGTTTCAGGTGAAGTGGTTAGTGAGGGTCTGTCTCACTAGGAAGGGGACTTTTGATGAAAGACATAAAGGGTGTGAAGGGATTAACTATGTAGGAAAAGGTAGCAGAAAGTGAAGAAGCCTTGAGATGACATTTTAAGGAATGTCTAAGAAGCCATTGTGGCTAGCAAGAGAAAGTTCAAGAGAATGTCAGAGTGAGCTGATCATGTCAAGCTTTATAGGTTCAGCTTCTTTCAGTGAAATGGGAAGCTCGCAGGGTTTCAAGCGGAGGAGTCATAAGGTTGCTCAGGCTACTGTGTTTAAAAGAGACTTTAAGGGGACAAGGGTTAGCAGAGGAAGACCAATTAGTACTTCTTGTGATAATTCAGGTGAAAGAAGTCAATAGTTTGGATCAAGTTAGTGCCAGTAAGACTGGGGACAGGTTGTCCAGTTCTGTATATAATTTTCCTTTTGGATATTTATCTTCTTTCTCCCGTCCTGCCCTGATACCAAGTTCTCCTCAGCTGTGTGGGGCTGGTTCCCAGCTCCTCTGTATTTGAATAGTAGTGCTTTGGCATGTGGTCGCCATTGCAGTTTCCCTGTACTCATGTGCTCAGTCATGTCCGACTCTTTGCAACCCCATCAACTCCTCTATCAGCTGCCAGGCTCCTCTATCCATTGCAGTTTTAGTGCTTTTTAATCCTGTGAACATTTTGAAGGGTAGACTACGAAGACTTGGGTCACATATGTGCATTCAAGTCTCCTTTTATTTTTGGCTTAAGATCATCTGATCCTCAGGGGACCCCATCATAGTTCTCAAATAAACCTACCCTCTGAACTACGAGAGGGCAGGGATCATGTCTTACATGATTTTGTTGCAAATGATCAATAAATACTTGCTGAATAAATGAATGTTCACTGCTCAAACAACTGGATGTATTTTACAGAGTACCTCTTTGGATTAGGTATAATACCAGGAAATAAAAATAGACATACAACAAGGAGAACAAATTTTGCTTTCAACAAATTTATTTTCCAATGGCAGGTTATTGCCTCTTCTTATAGGGAAGCCTGGAGTGCTGTCATCCATGGGGTTGCAAAGAGTTGGGCATGACTGAGGGACAGAACTAATGAGAGTAAACAATAGTGTTTCTCCAAACTCAGAATCTCTGAAAATCTGGAAATGGCCCTAGGTGATTCTTATCATAAGACAAATTTGGGAAGCACTGTCTTATAGCTTATGTTTGGAATTAAAGCAGTGAGTCAGCAAGTTTGTTGAGCAACTGTTATATGTTAATATTTGCCAAAGTATATAACCAAAGTAGTCAATATTTAAAACTTTCTAGACTACAGTCCACAAAGAGTATAAATCAAAAATTTCATCTCTGTATAGCGGTGGGATGGAGGCTTAGGAGAGAAGGTGTGTGTGTGTGTGTGTGTGTGTGTGTGTGTGTGTGTGTGTGTGTATGACATTATGACTGATTTCTTGACTCCTGTTGTATGGCAGAAACCAACATAACATTGTAAAGCAATTTTCCGTCAAAGAAAAATAAACTTAAAAAATAAAATAACACAGTTACAAGATTGCAACTCTGTACAAGATTCACAAAGCACTACTTAACTTTATCAAAAGCTATGCATTTTGGTATTTTCTATTCTATTTTTACATTTTAAAGATTTGTTTCTTTCCTATAATTTTGATCAACATTTTTACTAAATGTATTATAATGATAAAAATAGTTGAAATATAATTTATACTGACTACTTTAAAACTGTTTTCTTCATTTACCTTATTATTGAACATGAAAGAGTACAGAGTAGCTCATAAGTCGCAATTTGAAAAACACTATAATGTGTTCCCCTCTTTGAGGAACACAGAGCCTCAGTTAGGAATATGTAAGTAAAGGGTGACAGATTACAATAGCCAGTCAACCATAAGCAGAAAACGTGTGGAAGTCCCGCACTAAACACAGGGAACCTGTCCCTATAACTTGGTTCACTTACCGATTAGTGTCCTCATTTGGGAATTCATGGTTCAGTACTTATTTCCCTCCCTGGTGGCTCAGACGGTAAAACGTCTGTCTACAATGTGGGAGACCCTGGGTCGGGAAGATCTGCTGGAGAAGGAAATGGCAATCCACTCCAGTACTATTGCCTGGAAAATCCCATGGACAGAGGAGCCTGGTAGGCTACAGTCCATGGGGTCGCAAAGAGTCATACACGACTGAGCGACTTCACTTACTTAGCCCTTGAGATTTTGCTTATCCATCTGCATAGCTTAGCATGCCTCCTAGCAGTATCTGGTATTCACAGAGTGCTTATGACGGGTCAGGCACTGTTCAAAATACTTCGAATCATCTAATCTTCCCTGTGACCCTAAGAGAAGTTTGGTTATTAAACCCATTTTACAGGTAAAGGGACCCAGTCCCAGAGGTATAGTTATCCAGTGCCCCACAGGCAGGAACTTATAGCACCAGAATAGATGCCAGACACAGGACCCAGTGCTTGGGACAGGCAGTACCTGGAAGGACACCTGTCTTACTCTTGACCCTTGCCCTGATACTTGGTACTCTGGCTTTTGAGTCCCTCTTGCATCTCCTTATTTTCAGTAATTCTGTTGAACTGTCCTCTGGCTTGTTAGATTTAGCATCTGATACAGAGCCCAGTGTCCGCTGATTTGGTTGTATCATAGTTTTTTTCTATTAGCCAGAAGAATTCTCATGGGCCTGGTAACCTGTACCCTCCCATGAATTTAGGGGTGCTCATACTGAAGAGACATTAATAACAAACTGAAGTATAGATGCCCTTTGAAAGAGGCCTGTTTGCTCAACTCTGCACCTGTTATTAGTTCAGTAAATAAGATAATAAAACTCCCCAGGATAAATTGCTGTTTGGAGAACCTAGCTTCCAAGAATTGAGAAGGGAAAGATGAGCAATAAAACAAGGAGACATTTGACCCTGAGAAGGTCTAGTCCTAAATATTTCTCAGAGGTAAACTAGATCTTTTTTTTAGACTCATAAAAGGCTTTGGGACTTTCTAAATAGGCAGAATTTAATTGGAAGACACTGAGGAAATACACTTTTAAAGCTGAAAGTGAGGTGAATAGCCGGAGACAAATATTGAGTCTTATTTTATTTATTATTTAATTTCTAATGGGTGTACTTAGACTTGCATATTCTTTTCAAAAGTATACATGGACTTATCTGTTCATTAAGATCTACCTGGATGTGTTTATTTTCTTGAGGTTGTACCTGGATTCAAAGAGGAAAGTGAGGTCAAGTAGTATGCTGTGAGCCTGCAAGGAGGGGAATGAGGTGGATTCTTGACGTAGATTCTTGAATCTTTCTAGAGCTCTGTGCATGTGGGTTGCATGTTTAGTCAATTGATTTATAATCTGCAGTCTTTCAGACTTTTTAGGAAAAGTGAACTTAGGAATCAGTTGTAACTAGTATGCGTTGTATCTGAACTTAACAAAAATATATATTTATTTCTTTACGGTTGCAACTGGATCTCCCTTGCTGCACATGGGCTTTCTTCAGTTGCGGTGAATACGGTGCTCCAGCTGTGTGTGGGTTTCTTACTGCAGTGTCTTCTCTTGTTGAAGAGCACAAGCTCTAGGGCTCACGGGCTTCAGTCGTTGTGGCATACCAGCTTAGCTTCCCTGAGGCATGTGGAGTCTTCCTGGACTGGGGATCAAACCCTTGTCCCCTGAATTAGCAGGTAGATTCTTAACCACTGGACCACCAGGGAAGGCCTCAACTGTTTTTAAGATTATAAAAGTAATATTTATTCATTATAGAAATTATGTAAATACCAAGAAGGACAAAAATGTATACTTGCTCATAACCACAGAATTCATCTATAAAAGTTCTATATTCTTTTCACTTTTTCTTCATGCACATGTATAAGTGTATGTTTATGAATTTGATGTCTTATGTGTGGAACATGTCTAGGATTAAGGTATATTATTTGTATCCTGTGTTTTCACTCAATAACAGTATCATAAAGACATCCTCGTGTCATTAATAATTCTCTGTAAGCGTCTTTTTAAATGGCTGCATATAAGGGAAAAAATTTTTTTTGAAAAGTAAATAAATAAAGATAGGTAGGGACTGAAAGCATTGTTTTTCTCAGACCATTACTATTCAGCAGAGGATCGAAAGCTTTCAAGTGCAACCTTGGAATAGCTTTGAAATGAGATACAGTTTGGGAAAAAATATACGGTGAGTCTGAGTTTCAAAAGGATCATTGCATTGATCTTCAAACGGGGAAAATAAGTATAGTAAATGCAAATATGTTTCTCCAGCTAGTCCCCTAACATTGTCTCTACACCTACAACCCCAAATAATGCACTCTGAGCTGTTGGTATGTGTGTGTGTGTATGCATGCGTGTGTGTATGTGTGTGACTATTTTGGAAAGAAGTCAACCAGATCTCCTAGGCATTTAGAGTAGAAACACTGAAATTATTTTTAACTCTCCAGCCCCAGTGGATATTTAATCAGCTCACAAATCCTAAAGAGCCTACCTTTGAATGATTTCTTCCACTTCTTGTGTCCTTTTACCTCTTCATTCCTCGTGACATAGAGGAGAAGTGGAAACTGGATGTTTGGTGGAAAACCTAGGTTTGAAATCCGTATCCACTTAGAAAAATAGTCTGCTACACTTCTAGGTGAATGATCAGTTTTTCTGATGTTTAATTTCTAATGTCTTAGTTGGTATGATAATCATAACATCTATCTAATATCATGAACAAGAATTTAAACAGACAAAGCCTCAGAGATACTCTGGATCTATTCAAAAGATGTTGAACTATTTTAAGAAAGTCAATGAAACTCCAGCTGAAGCAGTGATGAAAGTTTGCTTTAAACTTGGTAGTTGTGAATTTGTGTAGCTGATGATTCCTTTATCATATATTTTGAACCCAGGGGACAAAAAGTAGGACCAAATTCCTTTCTAAAATTTTGGAGTTCATAAGATAGTGTTTATAAAAAAAAATAGTCTTATCATTGAGGAGATGAGAAAAGTCATCCTCAATAACTGTAGTTACACATTGCCTAGCCGAGATCTCCACATATTTACAACCTCAGTCAACAAAATATGAAATCGTTGAAATTTCTTGGGAAATCAACGAGAGAATTTGCATAATTGCTTCCTTAGTGGGCAGTGGTCTTAAATCTGGAAAAATATTTTGATTAATTATAGATTAATGAGCTCACCCAGGTGACTCAGACAGTAAAGAGTCTACCTGCAATGCAAGAGACCCGGGTTGGATCCCTGGGTCAGGAAGATCCCCTAGGGAAGCGAATGGCAGCCTACTCCAGTGTTCTTGCCTGGGGAATCCCCATGGGCAGACAAGTATGGCAGGCTGCAGTCCATCGAGTTGCAAAGAACTGGACATGACTGAGGGACTTCCATAGAATAATGAGGGAAATTAAACCTTTTTATGAGTGTTTTGCTATATAATAATTACATATATTTAGTAGTGTATGTACTTGTCTTTTTAAAGAGAATTTGCTAAATTGGAGTATTTTACACATCACTTTTAGAATGTCAAAGAATTGATTTTGACTTGAGATTGTAAGATGAAGGATATAGTATAGAGACTCTTACCATTTCTTACTTGCATTGAAACATATAAAGCTTAAAATTTCTCATATTTTATGTTGCATTTACTAGATATAAAGGAATTATTTAAATTCTTGGGAAAGTTTATTTTTTGGACAAAGTACTTTAAAGTAAATTTAATATATTAAATTTATAAATGGAGGTTAAATTGTTCAAGGGGAATTTAATGAAGTCCTTAAAGCTTTTGAAATGGTGATTGTAAAAATCTTGCTTGATTTATAAATAGAACAGCACACTTATAAACTGAACTTAAAAAGTTAAGTAGCAGTTGGCTTTTGAGTTTATAACTTGAAAAAATAAACATTAATTTTGTAAACCAAGAGAGCTCCAAATAATCTTTTCTCTGCACACAAGGTGCCTTTAAACATCACTGAACCACACCCATTGTGCCTTGTATGGTTCTTACAAGGCATACAGTCCATGGAATTCTCCAGGCCAGAATACAGGAGTGGGCAACCTTTCCCTTCTTCCCAACCCAGGGATTGAACCCTGGTCTCCCCCATTGCTGGTGGATTCTTTACCAGCTGAGCCACCAGGGAAGCCCAAGAATACTGGAGTGGGTGGGTAGCTTATCCTTTTCCCAGTGGATCTTCCTGACCCAGAAATCTAACTGGGGTCTGCTGTATTGCACGTGAATTCTTTACCAGCTGAGCTACCAGGGAAGCCCGAACAGAATGTAAAAACACTTCGTTAATTCTAGAATACTATAAAATACTTGTCATTGTTTTTCCCTTCTAATTGTTTAGAAAGACATTTGCCTTTTCTCTCCCTACATCTGGACCCTGTCAGTTCTTATCTTCTCCCACCTGAAACTTCTCTGTTGCCTTTTTTTCCCCCTGTTTATTATTTTATATTACTTTCTACTATTAGTGAAACACTTGCTATACTTTGTATAACGTAGCACCTTGTAAATAGCACATAACGTAGCACATAACGTGCTAACGTAGCACATTAAATAGTGTAATGTGTATCCCTTATATTGGAGGTGTTTATTCTTATTTGTTTTCTTTATTAGAATATGAATTTCAGATCTTCTTCAGCTCATTTTTAAAGCAAATATCAATTGAGTCTCCCTTTTGTGCTAAACACTGTATTCTATACAAGGAACAGAGGCATTATTAAGAAATGGTATCTATGTCTGTGTGTTTTAGGTAATGGATTATTGAATGTAATTTAATTTGACATGAAATCATTCTATCTGAAGAAGATTCTCTAATAAAGCTTTTAGAGTAGCATTTTATTAGTTCTAAAAATTCAGTTATTGAAAATAGCAGATAAGAAAAAAATAAATAAAAATGGAAACTTCACCAGTACCATGAAATGCACTCACAGTTTCCATCAGATCTAAAACATTGTTTTAAAGTGCAGGTAAATAGATTAGAAGAAAGTTTTACAAAATGGCTGAAGCAGACTGAGGGTGGGTGGGGATTGCTGAGACCAAACTTGCTCAATAATGAGACTCACTCAGTCAGTGCTGTCTGCCCATTCCCATTAAGTAGACTCTGCTGCCACTTACGGCTCCTTTCCTCCTTCCAGTCCACCAGCCTCAGCAAGGCTGTTTTCTCTTTCCTTGAGTCCAACAGTCAATAACATCAATTTTTGTAGCACTGGGTGATTCTCACCTCTTCTCTCATTATCCCCTCCTTCAGGGCTAAACAAAGCCATATTCCCTGGTGTGCACCACAGTCTGCAGAGCCTGTAAGACAAAAATGGCTAGAGGCAGGATGTAAAGCTTTGGCTGGGCGAGCAGGATGGTCAGTGCCGTAAAATCCCTCAGGAACATTCTGGGCAGAGTATTTTTGACACAATTTTAAGTAGGGGATAATATATCCCCCAGAGAAAACGAACACATGAATGTCTATCCTCTTTACTTCAGTTCCGCTGAGTGGACTGGGGTAGGGGGGAGGCCTGAGGTCCTATTTCCATGTGTATTTCTTGTTGAGCTTATGCACATAGACGGATAATACTCCTGGGGAAGAGGCCAACTATTGGGAATGAGTTGAAAGAGGAGCAAAGCCTATCAGGGTCATTGATGGTCAGTGTGTTGCGGAAGAAAAGAAGGCCTTGACTCAAGGAGGGCTTCCTGTGTGCTAAGAATGTCGTTGTCTTTTATCTTAATCCTCATAACAACCCTGTCAGGTATTGCGGCTGCCCTCATTTAACAGACTGTTCAACTGAGACTTAGAGAGGCACATTAATGTGTTCAATTCACACACAAGAAGCTGACAGCCAGTCTTTCCCATCTATACCATAGTGCTTTGCGGAGCCCCAGACTTTTCTTCTTGAGTGTTCATACAAAAGCTTTGATAATCAGAAAGAGTGAAAATGTAGCTGCTTGGTTTAAGGGCAAAAGTGTTGGGATTGGTTTTGATTTAGTAGTCTTAGGAAGAAATGAGAGAGAGGGTTTTATTGTTTAGCTTTTCTAGAGGTAAAGCAACTGAGAGACATAAACATCAAGTACTGTTTAGGAAGGAATTAGCCCAGGCTTGTGAAGAGGTGCCTAGATGGTCGGAAGAGGAATTTCAGGATGCTGGACTATTCAGACTATAAGGCTCTGAAATTTTATGTGACCAAGCAGGGTTAGCTCTAGTAACCCTGTCTCTTAAATATCATAGCCCTTGGTTGAATTCCTTCTCCACCTCTTTCCAACTTTGTCAATCTGTGAGTCTTTTAAGTATCATAACCCTTATTCTGAATTCTTTCTCCACCTCCTTCTAACTGTGTGAGTCTGAGCTAGTTGTTTAGCCTTGGTCTAAGCATTAGTTTTCTCATCCATGAAATGAGATGCTAATGTCTATCCCGTAGACATAGATTCCATTGTACAACTTAGCATATGCTAATAGTTACAAGCCCTTCAAAGTGTCTTCTACATAAGGGGAATAGAGGCAGTGGTAAACTCCTTCCTTCCCCATTGACATCCACCCCCAACCCCCAGTATCATGTGAAAGCAAATTTCCAGTCTTCCTTTTGCTAAGATGTTTTGGAAGGACTGATGCTAAAGCTGAAACTCCAATACTTTGGCCACCTCATGTGAAGGGTTGACTCATTGGAAAAGACCCTGATGCTGGGAGGGATTGGGGGCGGGAGAAGGGGACGACAGAGGATGAGATGGCTGGATGGTATCACTGACTCAGTGGACATGAGTTTGAGTAAACTCCGGGAGTTGGTGATGGACAGGCAGGCCTGACGTGCTGCAATTCATGGGGTCGCAAGACTTGGACACGACTGAGCAACTGAACTGAACTGAAGTAGAGGAAAATGCTTCTACTCTCAGGGGACACTCCTTAGGAAACAAAGCCCTGAGAGTTGACATAAAATTCAACGATAACAATTAATTTCAAACCTAATTTCATGTGGTAGAGGAATGTAGGTGTCCCTGGAGCCGTCTAGTGGTTTCTGAAGATACACCCTACAGCTGTGCTATCCAGGAAAGTGTTTACCAGTCAGTCACATTGGCTGCTGAGCCCTTGGAGTGTGACTAGTTTGAATTGAGATGCGTTATTAATAAGTGTCAAATATATATTAGCTTTTAAAGACTTTCCAAGGGGAAAAGTAAACTATTTCAAACTTTTTCTTGACTGTATTTTGAAATTATAATATTTTGAATATGTAGGTTTAAATATAATATAGTGGTTTTTTTTTTTTTTACTTTATTCTACTTTACAATACTGTATTGGTTTTGCCATACATCAAAATGAATCTACCACAGGTGTATACGAGCTCCCAATCCTCAATCCCCCTCCCACCTCCCACCCTATAATATAGTATTAAAATTATTTATTTATCTTTGCTCTGCTCAGATTACTAGGAATTTTAAAACTACACATGTGGCTCACATTTTGGGCTTCACTGTATTTCTCTTGGGTAGTGCTGACCCAGAGGCTAGGGTGTAATCCTTTCTTTCCAGGGTTAATCAGATTGTTGACCAGGTATGCTGTGGAGTTTTTACCACCAGTGTGGTTAGCAGTCTCTCTCCCTATCTAGGCTTTGAGATGAATAGATAGGGCGCTTTCTAGCCCTGTATTTCTAGGATCGTAACACAATCATTGAACATTAGACTTAAAAAGGAACTTGGAGATTCTAAGTTTCAACTCTCAGCTGAAGTCCAAGGAGGTTAAGTGACTTGTACACACATACTACTACTGTCCAATAATTTCCGCATTGAAATTCACTGCCTCTCAAACGATGACCACTTTCCCCAGCAAACCTAAATATTTATACCATCTTGGGAGAATACACACCTGCCATGTGGGTGCAGGCCTGTCTCACTGGAATGGAAAGCATTCTTTTCTGCTCTATTCCAATGTGGTTCCTGTTGAGAATTCTTCTTTGACCTTGAAAATCATGTACTAGTTTAAGTTCCTGAGTGAATTCTTCTTTGCCCCAGGCAAAATTAGTCACCTTCCACTCTTTCTTGTCTACACTGCTCAGTTTTACCTCCAAACATACTCTGTGATATTGACTTACTTGCATGTAAACCCCTTAAGGCAAAGTGCTTGTTTTGTGAGACCAGTGTTTGGTGCATGGTAAGCCTGCAGTAAATATATATTGAGTTGAACTGTTTTTTGAACATCGGCACAGATTCTCTTTTGCATTCTTATTTGTGTTATTCTGTAGACCAGTCTATGGAAACTGGGGGAAAAAACCTACAACCAACTCTGTGTGTGTGTATTTTTTAATCATCTGTACTTTCCAAATGCTATCATGTGTTGGAAATGTCATTCCTTAACACTTATCTCCATCTCCCAGTTAGTCATATGTTGAATTTTCTCATGAAAGGAATCTTCTCTGTATAAATGAAGTTGGACCTGTCAATCAGGGTGGATTGAGTAGGCCTGAAGAAGCTGTGATTCAGACAATCTCATTTCCATGGTGTATGATTTAAATGCCACATCTTAAGTCAGCAGTTAGCCTCCTGTGAAAACAAATCTGAGCTTTGCATTCCCTTTGGGTTTAAAAAATTCATATTGAAGCTTGTGCTTGGAAGTGCAAATGGGTAGCCCTACTAGTGATACATTTCTTTTGGTCTTTCAGCTTTCTTGAGTTAAGATTTCGAAATGACTCCATTTCCTCAGAAAATTAATTATAATTTTCCATAAATCTTGTCTATTGATACCTTCATTTTAGCATTAAAACTCTATACTAGCTCAAAGAAAGAGGGAATGAGGTTTTTAGCTTGCTGTATCTCGGGTTCAGTTCCTTGCTCTCTCCCTGTGCAGGTATGTCAGGATAGGAGACCATCCAGACACACAGAATCAGGCTGGAGCCCTTGCCCCAACTCTTCGATGTTCTCACTGCTGACTCTTACTTTCCAGGCTGCAGAAACTTGTACTCGATCTAGTCCATCATATTGACACACACTGATAAGAGAAGATTTTTAAACTCATATCATGGAGACTCATTCATACACTTACTTAACTTTTATTTATTAGACATCAAGTATGTTTTAGCCACAGAGGCTAACACCTTACTTCTCTAGAGTATAAAAGAGACAACGGCTCACAGTGGTTAAAAATGAGAGGAATCTGGAATCAAACTACCTGGACTTGAATCTAGATTCTACAACTTAATAGTTTTCTGATATTGGGCATGTTACTTACTATCACTGAGCTTCTACCTTCCTTATCTGTAATTATGTTACTCACTTTATGGGATCATATTAAAGATTATATAAATTAATCTCTGTTATTATTTTAGCAGACAACATGGTATTTAGTAAGATCCCAGTAAATATTTGGTATTATCATCATCTATACATCCTTATAATAATTATTAATAATTTTTAGCACTGTGAGTTAGCTACTATACTAGGTGTTTTAATTATGTTAATTTTGCTTTTCACAAGAAATCAGAGGGAGCTGGAATTACCCTTTTTAACAGATGAGAAAACTGAAAATTTCAAATGTACAAGTACTTTACCAAGGTTGGTAAGTGCTAGAACAGATACTGAAGCAGAAGTCTGCCTAAATCCAACCTCTTTCTATTGGAATTTCTCCCCAACCACCCTAAGTAGCTATCTGTTCCCAGATAGACACTGTTAATGTTGGTTTCTCTTGTTAATGTTGTAGTTGGAGCCTCAGTGTATAAGAGGTGTATGAAAAATGATGTGTGGCTCTTTCTGTATGTAGTGATGAGCTAAAATTTTGACCCCACTACCTCGCACTCTTAGGCACTCTTGCTAGATAAGGCTTTTCTGGTATCTGTCTGTCATCTGCACAAACCTCTATTTCATCCTCAGCTGAAAAGTGCCATTTCTCTCTCTGTTTTTTATCAAGGTTCATAACTCTATAGGTCTAGGTGGAAAGCCTAGCTTCAGTGGCTTGATCTGTCCATGTGTATTATTTTGGAGGTTCCAAAATGAGTCTTACTCTTCTGTGACATTGTTTTTCACTATAATCTGCAGTTTGTAACCCTTTTGCAAATCTTGATTTTTCTTCGACCTCTTCTGTTGCTGCTCTAACACAAGATGCCTTTTCTTTCTTGCTGGGCCTACTGTAGTATATTCCTAAAGGGGGCTTCCCCCATCTATTCTTGACCTACTCCTATTTCCTATAATGCTACCAGAGATAGATTTTTCAAATGTGATTTTGATGTCATGTCGTTGCTGTTGTTTAGTCGCTAAATTGTGTCCAACTCTTTTTCGACCCATGGACTGTAGCCTGCCAGGTTTCTCTGTCCATGATATTTCCCAGGCGGAAATACTGGCGTGGGTTTCCATTTCCTTCTCCAGGGGACCTTTCTGACCCAGGGATCAAACCCACATCTTCTCCACTGACAGGGGGATTCTTTACCCCTGAGCCATCAGGGAAGCTGGCAATAATGTCATGTATCTGCTTAAATGCTTAAAACAATCCCCTTTGCTCCAATATGTTTCGCCTGCTTGTGTGTAGTCTGACTGCAGCCTGCTCCTCTAGTGTCGCCATCCGCTGTGCCCTCTGAATTTTCCCTATATGAGCTACACCCTCCTCATGGCCTCAAAACATCCGGTTTATTTTCAAGATAGTCTTTTCTCTACAGTGACCCCTACCAACCCTTCATCTGGTTAAATCCTACTCATCCTTCAGGTCTCATCTCAAATCTTCATCCTTCCTAAAGGTCATCCTTACCCCCATATTCAAGATCTCATTGTTGTTGAGTAGCTCAGTCATGTCTGAGTCTTTGTGACCCCATGGACTGCAGCACGCCAGTCTTCCTTATCCTTCACCATCTCCTGGAGTTTGTTCAAAGTCATGTCCATTGAGACAGTGATGCCATCCAACCATCTCATCCTTTGCTTCCCCCTTCTCTTTTAGCCTTCTGTCTTTCCCAGCATCAGTCTTTTCCAATGAGTCAGCTCCTTGCCTCAGGTGGCCAAAGTATTGGAGTTTCAGCTTCAGCATCAGTCCTTCCAATGAATATTCGGGGTTGATTTCCTTTAGGATTGATTGGTTTGATCTTGTTGTTCAAGGGACTCTCAAGAGTCTTCTCCAGCACCACAATTCAAAAGCATCAGTTCTAGATCTGGCCCCATCTATAAATTCTCATTAATCTGGACCCATCCTTTAGAGTACTTATCATACTTTGCTAAAGTCTATGTATATCTTGGATTATGTATATCTTGATGACCATCTATTTCCTCACTAGCCTTGCAATTCTTTCATGGTAGAAACCTTGCCCGTTGTGTCTACATTATAGCATCAGTCTTAAACACAGCATACAAAGTACAGCCGTATAGAAGTATACATTATAAAAGTGAATGATTAAATGACTTCTGTGCAGTCCCTAAGGTGGATAAAGTGCACTGATAACATGTTCTTCCAGGATTGGCCTTAAGTCTGGAAAAGAACTCTCGTTCCACACTTAATGGGTCTCAGTCCTGGCGAGTAGGGATGGGACCTGATTGCTCCCCCAGGAGTCCAGAAGTCTTCCTGTAAGTAGATCCACTGATGGTTCAAAGGGATGACCATTGTGTAAGGCGTGACTGTTTTCTGCTGAATGCTATCTTAAATGCTTTACTTACATGATGATTTCTTCATCTTCATAATTCTAAAGGTTCTAATTTAAGCTCAGTTTTGTTGGCTTTAAAACTCTTGACCTTCCCTTTACATCAGTGTGCTGCAAACTTTACTATGATTAAGAATCATCCGGATAGCTTGTTGCAGTACAGATTCCTGAGTTGTATTTCCATGGATTGTGATTCTCTAGACTTGGGGAGTGACCGGCAAGGTGCCGCTGCTGTTTCTGGTCTGTGGACCATTCCACAGCGTGGAATGCTAAGTTGCTTCGGTAGTGTTCGACTTTTTGTGACCCTGTGAACCATAGCCCACAAGGTTCTTCTGTCCATGGGATGCTTCAGGCAAGGATACTACAGTAGGTTGCCATGCCCCACTCCAGGGGATCTTCCCAACCCAGAGATCGAACTCACATCTCTTAAGTCTCCTGCATTGACAGTCGGGTTCTTTACTACTAACGCCAGCTGGAAAGCCCTTGCCGTACTCTGCATCAATACTGTAGGTCTCTATACCTCCAAGAATTTCTTAGTCAAGCTACTTAACTTCTCAATCCTTTATTTTCTACTCTGTAAAATGGAGACAGTGATAGTTTATTTGGTATGATAGAGATATTTTAAGAATTACATGTGATAATTTGATATGAAGAGTACATAAAACCTAACATCAATATTCTCTGTTTAATGTTTCATATCTCAGTTGTAAGGAGTTATGGGCATGATAAATGGCAGAAGGAGGCAAATATTTTTTACAAGCTGTCAGCTAATTTTCTTTAAATTATCATGTCTCCTGTCCCAGATAATATATTTTTGTTTGATAATACATCCATCATCTGCCCTTCTCTGATGTGGAGCACACTAATAATTGCTTGGCTCTGTGCATGTGTTACCCTTGTTGTGCGTAACGGGCAAAAGATACGTCAGATCACCAGATGTTTTATCCTGTCACAAGCATGCTCCCTCACCCCCAGCCCGCTCCATTTGGTATGCGTGCATGCTCAGTCACATCAGATTCTTGATGGCCACATGAACTGTAGCCTTCCGGGCCTCTATCCATGGGATCTTCCAGGCAAGAATACTGGAGTATATTGCCCTTTCCTTCACCAGGGGGTTTTCCTGACCCAGGGATTGAACACATGTCTCCTGCACTGGCAGGTGGATTCTTTACCACTTGAACCACTGGGAAGCCCTTATTTTGGTAGATGTTAATTTTTTAGGGATGCGAAAAATATATTTTAGTGTTAATTCTCCATAAATGTGGAAAATGACTCTGTTATTAAAGAATATAAAGCTCACAAACTATATCCCTGAGACTATTATTTTAAATGATATTTGACTAGTGAAATATTTGGATATCCTGTCTGACTCCATTAGCCCATTTATTAGTGCTTAATTTGTAAAATTAGGGGTCTTACCCTGGACTAGGCCTTAAATTCTAAATGAGATTTAAGCAAGGCATTTTTATTCTTTGGAGGTGTTGTTGTTGTTGTTGTTGTTTTTCCATCATTTGGTTTAATTTACTCATAATTCAGAGAATCATTGGTTCTTGAAATTGTATTCAAAATCAACTGGACATTTGTAGGGACATTTAAGACATTTAAGACTTCACTGTGTGTAAAGTCCACACTGTGGGAAACTTTATAGGTCTAAGAAACTTATTTGGTGTGAGACACAAAACTAAGCTATATGTCAAGGAATGCATACTTGGATAGAATATAAAGACATAAAAGAAAGGACTTAAAAGAGTTAGGGTATGATTACATTCAAGGGAAAGGGGGGATTTTAATTGACCTGAGGTACGGCAAGTCTTACCATCTGGAGACTTCTGTGGTGACTGGCAAAGTTCTATTTCTTGACCTAAGAGGAGGTTACAGGGGTTTTGCCTTCTATAATTCATCACATTCTACATTTTCTGTGGTTTTCTGGATCTCTGCTTTATTTTACAATAAAGAAATGCTTTAAAACACAGGAAAAAAATATATCAGCTTTATTACAGTAGTTTTGTATTTCAAATGAAAAGATCACAGTGGGTATTGTGTTAGGAGATAGCTTCTGCTAGTGCCTTTCAGTGTCATAGAGAGGAAGCACTGAATACTTTATCTGGGCTGTGTGTGTGTGTGTGTGTGTATGTTAGTTGCTCAGTCATGTTTGGCTCTGTGACCCCGTAGACAATTCTTTCACTTTAGAGCAGATGTTTACCATTGAAGGAGAGACAGCAATAGTGGAAAAGAGGCTCGTGTACACAAATACATGGAGCTCTTAGAAGAAGTTACACATTTTTCCTTTTTATCCTCTTTTCCCGTTCCTCCTCCTCCCCTCCCTTCCCTTCCCATCCCTTCTCCTCTCCTCTCCTATTCTGTTTTCTTTCTTCTTCAAGTTTTATTGAGGTATAACTGACATACAATGTGGTAGAAGTTTAAGGTATATAGCGTAATGACTGGATATACATATATCGTGAATGATAAATACAGTAATTTTGGTGATCATCTGTAATCTCATATACATACAAAATTAAGGAAATAGGAAACGGTCTCTAGTGATGAGAAATCTTAGAATTTACTCTCTTAACAACTTTCATATATAACATATACTAAGTGTTAGTTATATTAATCATGTTGTACATTTCATCCCTGTGGGCTTTGCAGGTGGCTCAGTGGTAAAGAATTCACCTGCTGATACAGGAGACGTGGGCTTGACTCCTGGATCGGGAAGATCCTCTGGAGAAGGGAATGGTAACCCACTCTGGTATTCTTGCCTGGGGAATCCCATGGACAGAGGAGTCTGATGGGCTACAGGCCATGCGGTTGTAAAGAGTCAGACACGACTGAGCACGCATACACATACATCCTGAGTAGTTGTCTTCTAACTGCAAGTTTGTATATTTTGACCACTTTATCCACCCCCCCCCACTTTCCTACCCCCAACTCTGGTAACCACAAATCTGATCTCTTTTTCTATGAGTTTGGTTTATTATGCTTATTTTATAAACATGGGAAAACTAAGTGAAAGAGAGAGTTTTGGTAGTTGGATTTAAAGCATAAATAGGACTTGAACTTTCTCATTTATGAGCAGCAAAAAAGACATTCCCAGCAAAAGAAATAGTGTGTAGCAATATGTGACAGCAAGAAAGCTTAAGGAGCATTTGGTAAACAGCATATGCAGTCTGCCAGTGCAGGAGACATAAGAGACTCAAGTTCGATCCCTGGGTCAGGAAGATCCCCTGGAGGAGGGCATGGCAACCTAGTCCAGTATTCTTGCCTGGAGAATCCTATAAACAGAGGACCCTGGCAGGCTTCAGCCCACAGGGTTGCAGAGTAGGACATGATTGAAGTGACTTAGCATACATGCATATGTTGACTAGTCTTGTTAGAGAATGAGATAATAAAAAATAAATTGGAGCCATGTTATGAATATCCAGGTGAGAAGTTATCACTTAACCTTGTAAAGTAAGGAGTTATTGTTGGTTTTTGAGTAGAAAAATAACATGTTATCTGTGCGACAATTCAAAATCTTATTTATTTATTTTTTAAAGGACTCCCTATTTGCCTAGAAAATGTCCAATATCTGTGTAATGTAAGTGAATCCTGAATTGTAGTCAGCCGTCTTAGCTGCTGTTGGAACATTGATCAGCAGTCATACAGGTAGCCATGGAGGCCACCTGGAATAAGAAGTGGGCCCATGCATACAGAGCTTTCCAGGTGGCTCAGTGGTAAAGAATACACCTACAGTGCAGGAGATGTAGGTTTGATTTCAGAGTCAGGAAGATCCCTGGAGGAAAACATGGCAATCCACTCTTAGTATTCTGCCTGGAAAATCCCATGGACAAAGGAGCTTGGCGAGCTGCACTCTAGAGGGTTGCAGAGTCAGACACAACTGAAGTGACCGGGCAGCAGGCATGCATACATACATTTTTGGAATATTGCTTTGTTCATGGCACATCTGACAACATAATTAGATAAACAGAGGCATGTAATTGTAACTAAAGTGAAGCTCAGCAAAAGGTGAACTTAAAGACAAAGAAGTACTTCTTTACACAGTATGGATATTTTTTGCACCATTACGTGTAAGATGAAGTGATGTAACATTTTAATATTTGTTAATTTGGTTAAAATTTTTATTCCATTGTTGGTTAATTGCTTATGTTTACCAATGGTATTGAACATTATATAGACTTATAGTCATTTATGTTTCTCATTTGTGATTTCCTTTCATGTCATTGAAAAAAGCAGGAACTTTAATTTATCTGTAAAACCTTTTCACATACTAAGGATATTAATGATTTTTTTTTCTATTGGTTGTTGTAAATATTTTGTTTGAGGGGTGTATAACTTATTTTTTTTTAACATTTTAAAAGTTTTTTGTGGAGATGTAAAAGGAGAAGAGGGAGGCAGAGGATGAGGTAGCATCACTGGCTCAATGGACAGGAATTTGAGCAAACTCCGGGAGATAGTGAAGGACAGGGAAACCTGATGTGCTGCAGTCCATGGGATTGCAAAGAGTTGGGCATGACTTAGTCACTAAACATCTTTAATCATTATTGACTATATATTTTATGTACATTTACATAGAAAATGTATTAGTACCCATTTACTCTTAACACCCTCCACATCTAATTAGCACTAGAATTATCTGCAGAAGATTAAATTCAATAATTAAACCAGTTGGATTTGTTGTAATTATATAGCTTTCCCAAACCTCTGTAAAGTGGAGATATTGCTATATGTCTTACAGACATGTGCTTAGTTACTTAATCATGTCCAACATGACTCCATGGACTGTAGCCCACCAGGGTCCTCTGTCCATGGGATTCTCCAGGCAAGAATACTGGAGTGGGTTGCCGTGCCCTCCTCCAGGGGATCTTCCCAACCCACTGATTGAACCCAGGTCTCTTGCACTGTAGGAGGATTCTTTACCATCTGAGACACCAGGGAAAACCTCTTACACAGACATATCCATTACTTAATTTAACCAAGTTCATGTGCACCACCACCTACTAGAGATGTGAAGATGAGTGAGAGAGGTCCTTACCCTGAGGAGCCCAGATTGTTGTAGCAGGGCTCACTGGTGTATATGCACATATACAACTAGAATGAGATAAGGAAACTCTGGGACTAGAGGCCCTTGGGTGACTATTTCTAGGGGAAATCGTCTCTGGGACACTCTTGAAGTAGATCTTAAAAGGATGAGTTGAAGGTAGGGAATTTCTGTTTAATTGGAATATGTCATGAAAGGAGTGAAACTCAGTGATCTTGTTTGGGGACTGGCAAATGTATCTCTGTGTAAAGAGTGTGGAGAAAGTGAGATTAGCAAAACATAATTTGGGGTGATGTTTTTAAGGTCCTGTAGTCTCCATCAGGAAGTTTGAACTATCTTGTTGCCATGCTTTTACCATTACACGTTTAATTTTTTCTTAAGATTTAAAGCAGGGGTATGTCCTGACCGGATTTGTGTTAGGAGGATTATTCTGGCAGGAGAATTAGAAGGTGGTCTGGACATGAAGTCAGTCATGAATGGGGTTGAAAGATGTAGGGGATTTTTTTAGTTGTCCAGTAAAGAGAAAGGTAAGGGCATATGCTGTGAAAAATATCTTGCTATGAGAAAGGAGAAATCCTACTGAAGAGACATCAAGACTTAGTTACTATGTTGATGTGAAAGAAAGGTAGAGGCTGAGACTTGCACTTTCAGCTTGGATAACTGATAGATTATGGTATTTTTAGTTGTTCTAAACACCCCACTCCAGTACTCTTGCCTGGAAAATCCCATGGACGGAGGAGCCTAGTAGGCTGCACATGACTGAGCGACTTCACTTTCACTTTTTTCTTTCATGCATTGGAAAACGAAATGGCAGCCCACTCCAGTGTTCTTGCCTGGAGAATCCAGGGACGGGGGAGCCTGGTGGGCTGCCGTCTATGGGGTCGCACAGAGTCGGACACGACTGAACAACTTAGCAGCAGCAGAGAATTTGAACAGAGAGGAGCCTTGGAAAAGAACAGCAGTTTGCATATGTTGAGTACCAGTTACTAAAGATAGCCCCTGGAGTTTGTTTAGTACACGTGTCCATCTGCACCTCCATTGTGAGCACTAAGCTGAAAATAGAAATTTGTGCATCCTTACCACATAGGAGGTGGTTGAAACCACAGATGTGGATAAGTTTTCCTAGGGAGGCTGTGAAGAGTGAAAGAGAGAAAACTATAGACAGAACCCTGGGGGATACCAGCACTGTGGGGAGGGACACTGTGAAGATGAAAACAGGTCCTTATGTGAAAGCACTTTCCAGATATAAGGGCTTATCATTATTCCAGTTATAATTATTAAGAATTTCTGCTTCTGTAAAAGGATGGAGATAAGTACTACCACATGATGTATTGAAACAGAGAGGTTGCCTTTTTAACCTCAGAGGCACTATAAGAATCTACAAGCATTTATATATATATATANGAGTGGGTTGCCATTTCCTTTTCCAGGGGATCTTCCCAACCCAGGGACTGAACCCAGGTCTCCCACATTGGTGGCAGACGCTTATCAGGGTAGAGTACACAATGCTGTCTTTTTGTAGCTTGCGGGATTTGGAGCAATAATTCAGCTAAAAGCAAAGGGTTGTATGAATTTGCAGTTCTGGAAGATGCTTCCAGCAGGTGCATCTTCATCCTGAGAAGATTTAGTCAGGGCTCGGTTGCCTAGACGGTTAACACCTGGTGGTTTTTATAGCATGTGCTCAACTAAGAGTAATGGCAAAGGAGAGGGCCGGGCGTAGACAGATGTATGACACTCTGGGCGTGAGTAAACGCTGCGTTCTCCAGCTGCACTTCACACATGCAAGGATTAGGCACACTGCAGCAACCATGCCCCAGTCCTGGCAGAATGTCAAGATGCTCTGAGCTTGAATGCCCCCCAAGAGACCTGTTGAGGAACCCAAAGAAAGTAAAAAGAGATTTAAAACATCAAATGCCTTACTGCCTGATGTGTTACTATTTAACGGATGTAATTTAAAATGAAAATCAAAGGACTTTTCCTTTCAATGTGACAGGCCCAGGGGAAACTCTTAAAGTAGAAAATATGAAGCAAATCCAAGTAAAGAGTCCATGAGAAACGAAAGAAAGACAACACTGGAGGGAAAGGCAGTGAGAGAACTATAAAAGGATAACTTTTAAAGGAGACCTTAGAATGGCCGGAAATTTGGAGACTATTTGAAAAACTTCGCTTCTTCACTGTCGTTGTTCGGTCGCTAAGGCGTGTCTGGCGCTGCGGCCCCGTGGACTGCAGCATGCCAGGCTTCCCGTCCTTCCCCATCTCCCAGCGCTTGCCCAAACTCATGTCCACACAACGGGCATTAACTAGCCACCTACAGTGCCCCAAGCACTATGGTAGGAGCCTCAGAGAGCTAACCTACATGGGGAGTCCTTAAACAGAGACGGACACTTGGTGGCAGGAGGAAGTAAAAACAGAATGCCCGCGAAAGGGCAGAGAAGGGGCACGCAGCTTTGCAGCATCAGGGCAGCAGGAAGAAGACAAACTCGGGGAGGCGCTGGGAGCAGAAGCAGCAGATAGAGTTGCCCCAACCAGAGGGCCAACTCTCTGGGCCTCAGTTGTCCCCGGCATCAGAGAAGTGTCTTGGGCTGTGTGATTGGCTCGGGAATCCTGGGAATCCTGTAAGCAGACGGGCGTTTTTAACTCTCATTCTTCACACTCCACCTTCAAAATGCTGGAAACGCCTATCATTCAAAATAGACATCCAGACTCTGACCTCCTCTCGCTCTCCCCGGCCATAGCTATCCCTGGGGCTGAGCCAACGCCCCCTCTTGTCTGCCTTGATGCTACAGCCTCCTCACCAGGCTGCTTCTTACACTGCAGCCTCAAGGGAAACAGGAGCGGGGCCGTGCTCCAGGAGCAGGGCCGTCCTCTGTCCAGAATGTCGCGGTGCCTCCCCCCTGCCCTCGGGCTCGCGGACGCCACACGGCCCCTGCTCCACGTCACCTCCACTCCCCTTATGCCCCCTCACATGCTCCTCCCAGCACTTCTGGCCTATTTCCCATTCTTCCAACTCTCTTGCCTGGATACCCTCTCTCTTCTCCAGCAGTTCCCTCTGCCAGGAAGGCCCTTGCCCTGGTTTCATTCTGCGAATATTCCTGACTCCCTCAAGGCTTTTCTCAAATTTTGTCACTGAGCAGTAACTTATGGGGCCTTCCTGGGACAGACCCCTCCCTCATATCCTCTGCTTTAGCGCCTCTCTGAAGGACCTAGACAATAGCATCTGATGCATGTTCTTTGAGTTGATTTGAAAACTTCCACCAAATGGAAAATGTTAACCACTTGATGACCATGAGCACATAGCCCCCAAGCCTTCTGGAGCCTCAGTTCAGTTCAATCCAGTCATTCAGTCGTGTCCGACTCTTTGGGACCCCATGGACTGCAGCACACCAGGGCCCCCTGCCCATCACCAACTCCCAGAGTTTGCTCAAACTCATGCTCATTGAGTAGNCCAAGCCTTCTGGAGCCTCAGTTCAGTTCAATCCAGTCATTCAGTCGTGTCCAACTCTTTGGGACCCCATGGACTGCAGCACACCAGGGCCCCCTGCCCATCACCAACTCCCAGAGTTTGCTCAAACTCATGCTCATTGAGTAGGTGATCCCATCCAACCATCTCATCCTCTGTCATCCCCTTCTCCTCCTGCCTTCAATCTTTCCCAGCATCAGGGTCTTTTCAAATGAGTCAGCCCTTCGCATCAGGTAGCCAAAGTTTGGAGTTTCAGGTTCAACATCAATCCTTCCAATGAATATTCAGGACTGATTTCCTTTAGGATGGACTGGTTGGACCTCTTTGCTGGAGATCCTGGAGGCTGAGGACTGATAATGTCACTTCCCTTGTTACTTCATCTTCAACCAAGTGGAGAACCGTGCATGAACTGGTTGGGATGCCCCTCCCCATCCTGCCTTTAAAAATTCCCTACTGAAATCCATCAAGGAGTTTAGGTGTTTGGGGCATCAGTTGCCTTGGACTCCTTGGACCTGCAATAAACTCTGTAGTTTCCTTCACCACAACGTAGTGTCAGTAAATTGGCTTTACTGTGTGCAGGGGAGAAGACCCGAGTTTGATTCCGTAACAATTTCACCTTCTCTGCAAGGTCTACTCTAAGCAACCAGGAAGCCCTACAGCCTACCCCTACATTCCTGATCCTCATCACCTAATTACTTACCTGTTGTGTGTATTGTATACTGTCTCCCTCCTCTCCTCTAGAATGGAAGCTCCAAGAGGGCGGGGATTTTTTTTTTTTTTTTTTTAGGATAACTGCTTTACAATGCTATATTAGTTTCTGCCATACAACTGCATGAATCAGCCATCCAACATACAGTCCCTCCCTCGTGAGCCTCCTTCCCAAACCTCCATCCTTCCCCTCTAGGTCATTGCAGAACACCGAGCTGAGCTCCCTGTGTCATACAGCAGCTTTGCTCTAGGGATCTATTTCACACATGGTTTGTGGTGGTTTAGTCATTAAGTCATGCCTGACTCTTGTGACCCCAGGGACAGTAGCCCGCCAGACTCCTCTGTCCATGGGATTCTCCAGGCAAGAATACTGGAGTGGGTTGCCATTTCCTTCTCCTATTTTACACAAGGTAGTGTTTAGATATCAATGCTACTCTCTCGGTTCATCCCACCTTCCCCTTCCCTTGCTGTGTCCACAAGTCTGCTCTCTGTGTCTGTGTCTCTATATTTGAGGGCAGGAATCTTTTCCTGCTTTGCTAACTACTTATCTAGGACATGATAAACACTTGATAAATTATTTGTTGAGTGAGCAAATACACCAATCTGAAAACAGGTACAAAAGCTAGTAAATCATAGGATCTGCTGGTAAGGCTTCTGGTCACCTTCTTCATCCAGCTCTCTGTGCTTAATAGAAGATAGGAGGGAAGAAGACAGGGCCCTTACAGAGCCAGTGCACCAGAGAGCATGGCAGAGTGAAAGAGTACAGCTTTGGTTCAATTCAGTCGCTCAGTCATGTCCAACTCTGCGGCATGGGCTGCAGCACGCCAGACCTCCCTGTCCATCACCAACTCCCGGAGCTTACTCAAAACTCATTCATTGAATTGGTGATGCCATCCAACAATCTCATCCTCTATCATCCCCTTCTCCTCCCATCTTCAATCTTTCCCAGCATCAGGGTCTTTTCAAATGAGTCAGTTCTTCGCATCAGGTGGCCAAAGTACTGGCGTTTCAGCTTCAGCATCAGTCCTTCCAATGAATATTCAGGACTGATTTCCTTTAGGATGGACTGGTTGGATCTCCTTGCAGTCCACAGGACTCTCAAGAGTCTTCTCCAACACCACAGTTCAAAAGCATCAATTCTTTGGTGCTCAGCTTTCTTTATAGTCCAACCCTTACACCCATACATGACCACTGGAAAAACCATAGCCTTGACTGGATGGACCTTTGTTGGCAAAGTAATGTCTCAAAGTACAGTTTAGGTTGTCTGAAACAGGATTCTGGTTTTGATTTGGCCACTTCTATGTGACCTGGGTTTCAGTTTTCTTGTTTATAAAAGGAGAGTTTAGATTAGACCAGGAAGAGGCAGATCTCTGCCCTGAGGCCAGATCCAGCCCACTTCCTGTTCTTAGCATACTGTCTAGGGCTGCTTAGTGTCGCAACTGCAGAGCTGAGCCGTGATGGAAACAGTACAGTCTTCAGAGCCTAAAACGCTTACATTCCCAGCCCTTTTCAGAAAAAAGTTGCCAACCCCTGGGCTAGACCCCCTGAATATAAGAGCCAGTAAAGCAGACTTTGCTTAGTTCACCACTCTCCCTCCAGTACTTAGACCTGGCACAAGGCAGGTGTTCAATATACATTTGAAGAACTCAAAGTTTTCCGGCTGTTGCACCAAGGCTGGAGCAGTTTACATAACAATAACAGTAGCTGATAGCATTAATACCACTTGTAAGACATGGCCTGGGGTCTTCTCTCAGCTCAGTTGGTAAAGAATCCGCCTGCAATGCTGGAGACCTCAGTTCAATTCCTGGGTTGGGAAGATCCACTGGAGAAGAGATAGGCTACCCACTCCAGTATTCTTGGGTTTCCCTGATGGCTCAGCTGGTAAAGAATCTGCCTGCAATGAGGAAGACCTGGGTTCAATCCCTGAGTTGGGAAGATCCCCTGGAAAAGAGAAAGGCTACCCACTCCAGTATTCTGGCCTGGAGAATTCCATGGACTGTATAGTCCATGGGGTCGCAAAGAGTCAGACATGACTGAGTGAGTTTCACTTTCAAGGCATGGCATAAAAATGTAACTTAAATCAACAGTGCCATAAGAGAAGTTTTATTCTTATCTTCCCCATTTTATAGATGGAGAAATTGAGACACAAAGAGATTAATAACTTGTCCTTCTAAGTAAGTGGGACGGGTCAGGACCTGAACTCAAGTTGTCCAGTGCCACAGTTCATACTTGAGCTGCTGTACACACTGCCTGTCACCTGGCCAAAGGGACAAAGGCAGTTGCTCATTTATCTGTTTTATCTTTTGGTATCTACACTTGCTTTTCTTTAAAGAGGAGGTCTCTAAGTTTTTTCAAGTTTGAAAATCATGGAACTAGATCTAATTAAGTCACTTCAACAGTCTAAAATATAGCTTTAGCAGAGCTACTCTAAAGGAGAAAGTAAAATTGCATCCCTCATCTTCCCTCTTCTCTTTACACATGGAGCCCTAAAGACATCTCTGCAAATTCCACAGCAGGACACCATCCCTCCCCCAACTGCACAGAATGAAGAAGACTCTCTGCTTCTCAAAGAAAGAATAACTAAGAAAGCAATGACAACTTTTATGTCCATTGCACTCTCCAAAAAATATAGAAAAGAACAGACTCAAACAGACTTAGAACCTAATTCAACTTTCAATTGATTCACTTGTTGTAGAAGCTTAGAGGATGAGCTTGAAAGGTGCACAACCTATGAAGAATTCCAAATACTGAATCCGCAGCTGGGATAAGCATAGAGTGGCGTGAAATTTCACTCCAAATTTCAAGGCTACTGCTTGTGGCCCTGAGCTGCTCTTATTTTTCAGCACGTGAGCACATGTTTTCCAACACAGAGACATCAATAAGTCAAGCCAAGGGTAATCTCCAGGTCATTAATTAAAGCCTGTGTACAGGCATGCACACGATATCATCATACATGGCATACGGAGCCATAAACACTACGTGGAACCAGTAGCTATAAATTATGAGCATATAATTCCCTTGAGCTTCATAAACCATAAAAATGAAGCTCAAGTGGTTTGTGTAGTCATTTGAGTCCCAGAAGGAAATACAGCACCGTGATTCAAAAGTTGCTTATTGTTTATTTTTATATAATGGATGGATCCTACTTGTCAATTCACGTGTGCCCTCCTCCCACTGGGGCCATCCATCCTCACACTGACTCTCTATCAGCCATCCCCTCCCAGCCTGGCTTCCCCCAAGGTCTCCCCTCTTCACAGAAAAGGCCCCCCTCCATGGCAGAAGCAGAAGCAGCAGCCTGGTGGGAGTTTGGGGCTTCTCATCCCACTAGCAAACATTAATAATTCACAAGAGCAGTGTAACTCTGTGAATCATCAATGACTTTTTTTCATGGGATGCAGCATTTGAAACGCTGCATTCCATGTATTATGACTTACTTACAGATTTGGAAAAACAACAGCTATTGAGCACCAATGTCTTCATGAAAGTATTGTTTTAAATGATGTCTTCCCAATCCCCTGTCCTCAGATGCCTCGTCTCCATTCAACAATGTGATGTCCTTTCCTTAAATCTTAAGCATTCATCCACTCATTAACCTAACGATGAGAAATCAAATATTTAGTGATCACTGATTATATACTTGGAAATGTGTCATACTTAGGATGTTTTCCCCTCGAGAATGTGCAATCTGCTTTTAAAGTAAAATAAAAATACACTGCAGAGCATGAGAATGAGAGTCAGGGAAGAGAAAGTGAAAGTCACTCTGTCGTGTCCGACTCTTTGCAACCCCATGGACCATACAGACCAGGGAATTCTCTAGGCCAGACTACTGGAATGGGTAGCCTTTCCCTTCTCCAGGAGATCTTCCCAACTCAGGGAACCCAGGAGTCAAGTAAACCAGGGTTATGTTTGAACTCTGCTGCTTCTTAACTGTGTGGTATTAGGTATGACAATTTCTCAGAACAATCATCTTCTCATCTGAATAAGTGAAGATGATAATATTTGCCTTTCTGAGTAGCTGAGAGTTAGTAACATATACCTCTTACTTGCTGAATGCCCTTGGGTAAATTACATAACCACTCAGTGTCTCCATTTCCTCAGTCTGCAAAGTGGGGATTGTACGTTATTCTGAAGATTAAATGTGTTATTAAGCGTAAAACATGCAGAAGAGTGCTTGGTAGATCATAAGAGCTCAACTGATATTAGTGGCTCAGGCTGTTTCTCTACGTAAAGTGCCTATATCATACTATTTAGTAGATATTCAAAGTATTATAAAATAATATCAGTAATAAATAAGAAACTATTTCATATCAAATTATGTTACATAGTCTAAAACAATTTTTTAAAGAAACACCCCCAAAGGACCAAACACAGGGACTCAAACCTATACGTCTATGTTAATAGCAGCATTATTCACAACAGTCAAAAGATAGAAAGAACCCAGGTGTCCATACTCAGCCTTAAAAAGAAAGGAAATTCTGACACATGCTACAACGTGGAGGAAAGCTGAAGATTTTATGCTATGTGAAAGAAGCCATTTACAAAGCGGCAACTATTGTATATACTTCACTTACATGAGGTATCGAGAGAAGTAATATTTACAGAAACAGAAAGTAACACAGTGGCTTCCAGAAGCTGGAGGGATGCGGTATAGATTCTCTGGGGAAGATGAAAAAGTTCTGGAGATGGATGGTGGAGATAGACACAAGGCAAATGTACTTAATGTCACACTGTACACTGAAAAGTTGTTAATATGGTAAATTTTATAGTCTGTAATTTTACCACACAAAAAAGTTTAGAAACAAACGGCACATAAAGAGAGTTAAAGAGGTCTAGGATGTCTCCTTAGAGCAAGTGGCACAATAACTGCATCTTAGAAGACAGGAAGATCTGGGGAAATGGCATGTTCCGAATGAGGAGAGCAGGCGAGTGAGGGCCTGGATGGGGAAAGGACCAGAAGGGCATGAGACGCCCAGTCGGAGCCCAGGCTGTCTGCTGGGGAGAGCAGGACCACCGCGAGGAGGCCTGGCTGCAGCCCCTGTCTCCACCCTACCCCTCCAGGCTCACCCACCCTCAGGCCGTCCAGAGCTAACTTCAGAATTCATGCCATCTCTCAAATCGGAGTCCTTTTCATCTCTCTTCACAGTTCCCCTTCCTTGGAAATCCCTTTTGTGTGATGAATGCCATTCCCTCAAGACCAGGTTCCAAGGTCCCCTCCTTGGCAAAGCCTTCCCTGACTCCGGAACTTCCCCCACACTTTCTCTCCTCCAGGAGAACCACTGTTCCTCAACAGTGAGACTTTTATCTTTTCCTCATGCCCAGGTCCTAGCATGTGCCTAGTGCATTGCTGGTGCTCAATAAATGCATGTGGAGCAGGTGAATCCTGCAGAAATTCAGGCAGGAGAGCTCAGACTGGATGCACTGGGTGGAGGTGATGGTCCGAGTTGGGGTAAAGAAAACATAAGTCCTCAAACAGGCACAGAGAACAGACTGGAAGGGCTAAGAGACAGAGTCCAAGGAAGCAGAGAGGAGGACCATGTCCAAGTCCAGGCAGGAAGGTGGGGGCCTTGGGTTAAGTAATTACGATGAGGAGGGAGAGAACTATTTAGAGAAAAAAAAACACCCTCCCCCTAGCAACTGATTGAATATGAAAAGTCAAGACCATTGATAAAGTTTTTTAATGGGCTAAAATGTTTGCTGCGGATGACTGCAATTAAACGGTTTCATTGATTGAGACCTAGAGAATGGCGGAACGAAGACGCTTCCTGGGCAGAGTTCCGGTTTCCAGTGAAGCTGGACTGCTGTGTTTCCGGGAAGAGGAGGATGACGAGACATCCCGCCGAAATGAGAATCATTTACACATCGCTCTCCAGGCTACCACGTCGTCAACCTATCCCAGGCCCGTTCCTTTGCTATACCATCTAGAGGGTTGTGTCTTCACAAAACAGAAAGGCTCATCTTCAAAGCAACTTCATTACCAGAACTTAAAAAATAAAAATGTAAGCTCAGTTATATACAACATTCAGTAGGGGACGAGTAGACCAGGTTCCTCTTTTCTGAACCTGTTCTAAACACTAGAGGAATTTCTTTGAAGGCCCCTGAGTGACTCTAAACAAGGGAGACACATCCTCTACTTACCCTTTCCGACTTAGTGGCTTCTGGGCTAATGCTGCCTTCAGTCTCCTGTCTGACAAGAGGATTGATCAGAAAGCTGCCAAAGCTTAGAGGTCTTACACGCCCTAATAGAAATACTCCAAAATGCTTTCCATTAACAGTTTCCTCTTAAGGAACACTGATTATTTGCCAGTATATATACTGCAGCTTCGCATCAAGGAATTTGGTCTATAGGTAGTGGGAAGCTCCTGGTTTAAAGATACGTGGATGTCGAGGGCTGTTACATCAGGAAATCATGACAGGTCGATGGATGGATGTTATCATCTCTGCCTCCAGGAGATGACAGTCTCACTATTATCATCCCCCAACACAAAGGGGGAAACCGGGTACCCTGAAAACAGGTTTTCCTATCAAGTGTAGACTGACGGATGCAGACAGCACCACTGCAGTGCTAAGAGCACCATCAGAACACCAAAGGGCTACACAGGGCCAAAAGGCGATGGAAAGATAAGCAGAATTGTGTAATAATTAAGACAGTGTTTGCCAGTGCTGGACTTTCTTGGGGGATAATTATTTCTCAGACAATCAACAAATAATTTTAGATGGGTGGACTACCCGCTGACTGATAATGGAGATTTTCACAAAATTCAAGTCATAAAACTCCAGGAAATGAAATAAAAAAGCAAGGTAAATCACCATCAGTTTATTTATGTTATTCATACCATGCTAATTGTAAAACTTGATCTTAAAGACGATCATCCCAGCAGGGTTTCCAAGGTTCCGTCTCAGCGCTCCCCTGTTTCCAAATGCACTCACACTCCTGTAAGCCCTCCCCCTACACACAGCAGCTCACTGGTCCCCTAAGAAGATGACAAAGAGTTGGTCTTCCCTCCAAACCCTGCATCACAAGCACAACTAAACAGAGGCTCTGGGGACTTTTAGCCTAGGAGAGCACTCATTTATTAGCTCTCTTCCAGAAAAAAAAAAAAAAAAAGAATCATAGAATGAATTCTGAAAAGACTCATTGGTTTCTAAATGTCACTCCTAGAACCTGTGACCCTTCCTTACCAGTCCAATGAAAAATGAGGAGAATAAGGCCCATAGGATAAGTTTTCCAAAAGATAAGTTTTGTTAAAGAAAAGGGTTTTTTCTCATATGTTTCCTGTATTTTACAGATATGAATGTCATTTTATTTATAAAATGAAGGTAACACATCATATTAGATTTTTTAATGTCCTTACAAAATATAATGGTCGATCTCCAAACATTGTCTTTGAAATATTGCTGGCTGATGAGATTAAATAGATTGGGAACTGCCCTCTGATCTGCTTCCTTTCTTTGCTTTAATCTTTCGGGCCATGGGTGACTCCTCAGCCCATGGAGTACTGGCATCATCAATCCACACTAGGCGCCTCCCCTCACCCCTGTTTATATTCCTCCTCCACTTTTCCAGCTAAGCCCACTTCATAATAGTTAGCAAAAAAGGTAAGCAACAGTCCATGTGCATTAAAAGAGTATTTACACGCAAGCATTATCATGTATTTTATAAGTATCTATACACGTCCAAGAACATACAGCAGTTCTCTCATTTTATAAATGAAGTCATTGAGGACCAAAAAAGCATAGTGACTTGCCCACAGTCACAAGAATGTATAAGCCATCTTGTACTCTCTCTATTTTTCAATAAGGTTTTTGGCTATTTCCCTAAAAGAAAATACACATGTGCACATTTTTAAAACCTCATTCATTAAATATCAAAACCAAAACTCCCCATGAATCTAGCTATTTCTCTAAGGTTATGTTGATCACGTGAAAGGTCATGTGGACTTGATTCACCTAGGATATCACAAATTGAAAAACAACTTAATAGGCAAATTTTTAATGTGATGTACATAAATTACCTTTGGGGATCCCCTTAGGGTCCTCAGAGGAGTTTTTGTTAAAAATAATAATAATGCACAGAACATTTTAAGCAAACAATGTTGAAAATGATCCAGGATGCCTCTCAACTCACACCATTTTTCCAAGGCTTGGTTTCTATCTTCTCTGGCATTTCCCTCCCAGATCCCAAGAGAAAGCATTTTTCTCAAGTCCCACCACCACTTGCATTTTGCTTTCTGTTCTCAAGGTTGGCTTTAGAAAATGTCTCTTTTAGATACGTCAGTGACACTGACGGTGTCTGTCAGTTTCCCCCATTGGATTTGTCCACAGCCAAAGCCACAGGTTAGAGCACAACTCTTTGTTCACACTCAGATTTGTGAAGTAACCGATTCCAGTATATGCACCCAAAATATTTATAGTTTGTTACTTCCAAATACAAGTCATAGGATGATTTCACTTGTTTAAAAATACTGTAAAGCAGTGTCCTAGTGTTACCTGTCCTTCATCCATAAGAAACAAAGCCTTCGCTGACTTCACCCTGTCCACGTGTTCTGTCAAAGGACATGGCTTAATTGAAGACTTGTTTATTTTATAATGACTAGCAGGAAAAGCATCCCACTCTTGACTTGGAGATTTCAAACTTAAACTTAAATCCCCTGAAAGCCGGTAACCAATTCTATGACCTAACAGAGCCCAGCGATATATCACTGCAAGTCTGTAAAGCCAAGGGCAACCTTGAACATCTGCACTATCTCAAAAACTTTAGTACTCCTTGGCTGAGAAGAGTCTCGGGAACTAGCTTCTCCAGTCACCAGCCTGAGACTAACACCGTGCAGTTTATTTCAGCGGAAGGGATGCTATTTCACAGCAAGAATGGCTTTCACTGCTGCATGAAAGCAGACGTCCTGGTTTAACCGTTTGCATCCAGCACTGATTAGAGTCATCTGACTTCTTTCCAGAAACCACTCTGTTCTCAGCAGGACTATCCATCTATTAAAATGCTTGTTGGTTAGAGTCCTTCTTCTTTGACTTTTCTTAGACCTCACTCTGAAGGAGCGAGGCTTTCATTTCTTACACATATTGCTTCCACTGTATTTGTACACAATAAATCTTCAGATGCAGTACTTGACGTTTTAAAAGACAAAACAGTGTTAAAATGAACAGATTTCCCATGGAATTTGCTCCATTGACGATAGCCACGTAATCACTAATCTGATCTTTACACCGACTATCAAAGAATGTTTTTGTCTGTGTCCATCTGCTTTGATTATTCANCATATTGCTTCCACTGTATTTGTACACAATAAATCTTCAGATGCAGTACTTGACGTTTTAAAAGACAAAACAGTGTTAAAATGAACAGATTTCCCATGGAATTTGCTCCATTGACGATAGCCACGTAATCACTAATCTGATCTTTACACCGACTATCAAAGAATGTTTTTGTCTGTGTCCATCTGCTTTGATTATTCATTCTATTTGGAAGGAAGGAAAGCCCGGTGCTCACCTGGCCTTGACGGCAGGATGTGTATCCCCTACCTGTATAACTTGGCTTACATCCCCTCTGGGTAGGAATCCAGAGTCATGCGCACACACGGATGATCTTTTTTCCAATCCAATTTCCCACCATTCTGAACAACCTTAAACTAGGATGCTCACTGGACAACAAACAGGGGTACCTGGCAATCCAGAGAAGCCCACAGTGTCGTGGCTCCTGACCTGACCTCTGTGTCCACAGCTTTTCTCACATTTACTGACCACATGCGTCAAAACCTACCTTACCAACCACAGACAAAGCTGCAGCATGAGCAGCAGCCGCCTCTGTCTTCCAGGCTGCTGCCAGGTTCAAGAAGGTGTGAGTAGAAGGGTGGAATGGAATCGAATCAAATCGAATCGCTCTTCATCCTTCCAGGGGACATCAGCCTCTTTGATTAAGCAGAAACAAAATGGACGCAAACAGGACCTCATAATCTTACCTCATTGGTTTTTTTTTCCCCTTGTCACTCATGTCATAAGCAGCATGGCTACCTAAAATGACACATGACTTGAGAGCAGGTAAAATGGCACACAATTCTGCCTAAGAAAAGATAGACGACGGTGAAAATAGACAGGCGCGGATACAGAGGAATGTGATTTTCATCCTTTAAAAAGAAATGAGGGAGAGCAAGTGAGAAACAAAGAAACATTGCCAGCGTCCTCGGTGACCCACACAGATCAAATTATACAGGATGGGGTAATATGATTGCCTGTTCTCAAATCAGCCCGCAGATGCGCCGCTGCTACTGCGTGAGCTGCGAGTGACGGCACAGCCCTGCTGGAAGTCCTGCTAAAAGGGAATTACAATAATCAAGCCAGAGCTCCATCAGGGCGAGTGTTACTGCAGCAAAATTAAGTACAGAAGCACAACCTGCCTGAGGCCTCAAAATCACAAAACCATTGTCTTAGCCTTCCAAACACTGTTCATTGAAAGAAGGGGTATCATTTAAAAAAAAAAAAAATTAAGATTGAGCACAGCAGTCTTAGGTTGATTTTTTTTTTGCATGCATGCATTTAAATCATTGACTCCATTCATCTTTGCTGTCTCTTCCTCCTGATGCCTTCGTCCCTTGTTTATGCTACCCACTCAATCTTGACTTTCAATCATGAGATTTCAATCATAAGATTGAAAGTCAAGGATTTAGAAATTATTTCCTCCACAGAACATTTTAAATAAAACATGTGGTAAACAGTTTTTATACACCTCAATAAATACACTTCCATCGTCAAAAGCCATCTTGGAGCTTTTGAATAAAATGAACTAGAATCTTAGCTGTAGAAGAACTAAAGCTTCAACCACTAGGGAATCTGGTCGGTTCAGTCAAATCATTTTTGTGTTCATGAAAATGTCAGTCAAATTCATCTTCACACTATACGGATTAGTGATTTTCAAGCTGTGTTCTCAGAGCTGAACTCCAGAGGACAAGCAGAGATCTCTCACGCTCAGCCCAGCCAACTCTACCTACCCATCTTCCCCATCCCATCCATCACCTCTGTCACCACCAGGTACCAGCACTGTCCTTTCACTCAGACCAGTGCACAAGTCCCTTACAGATTCCCTTGCTTCTTCACCTGCCCACTGCCATCTGTTTTTCACATGGAAGCCCCAGAATTCCTTTTAAAACAGAGACTAGCTCATATTTCTTCCCTGTCTAAGCCCTTTCAAGGACTTCACGTTTTATTTAAAAGAAAAATGAAGCTCCTTGCTTTGCCTTGAAAAACTCTGCAAAACCCATCCTCCAGTTTGTGCCCCTGTCTCTGACTCACAAAAGCTGCAGCTGAGAAAGAAAAGATTTGCCCTTCTGTGCCTTGAAAACACCAGCCCTTTCTTACCACAAGGAGGGCAAACCTCAGGGCCTTTGCACATGCAACTCACTGTCTTTGCAGAGCTGGCCCTTCATCATCTGAAGTTTGAGCCTCCATGCCCCCTCCTCAAAACCCTGTACCTGACCACCCCATCAAGTAGTTTTTTCCCCAGCATTGTTCTCTGTCACTGTATCCTGTTCATCTCTTTCACAGCAGCCGTTGCAAAGTGATTTATTCAACTTACTGATTTTACTGACTGTATCCCAACTAGACTGAGCTCCATGAGCAGTGATGCTAATGCCTGTTCACAGGTTCCTTGTGGGCCATGCACCTGCCTTATTTCACCATTAGGTTTCAGCAAAATGATAACACAATTAATGGTTGTAGCTAAATGACAGAAGGACAAAATCTATGGCTGATTCATACGGATATTTGGTAGAAACAAACACAATACTATAAAGCAATTACCCCTCAATTTAAAAAAAGATAAGCAAATGAAGAAAGGAAGAAATGAGAGGTTAAATGAATTCATCAGTCCATTTGTCACAAGGCGCAAAAGGAGAACATGTACAATAGGTAGGCTTCACCACTGCACTCAGGTCATACGGCCTGAAATTTAAATTGAAGGGAATTCTACATAATCTGAAGTTTCTTTACATGCCCTTTCCTCCTACATTTTAGGGGAAGAGGACAATGAAAGGGATCAGAAGCGAGTCTTGGATCTGGTTCTCCCCACCCCAGCCAGCCTTGCTTCCTGTTTGATGAGGACGAAACAAGGCAAGCACCTGATTGAGCCCTTCCGCCAGCAGCTCTTGGGGTCCTGGTTTGGGCAGCAGCCTTTCCTTACTGGCCCATGGTTCTCCTTGCGTGTCACTCAGCCAGCAAGGTCCATGCTTCCTACACAATTCTGTGAGGTCTCTTGGTGCACATACAACATCTGGCAGAACCCTGAAATCACAGGTCTGGATACTGCAAAGGTATCTCCATATATTACTCTCCTGCTCTGCAGGGAAAAAAAGTTATTTTTGATTGAAATCTCTTTTTCACTTATGACAGGTCAGAGGAAGTTCATCATCCCCGTTGTTCAATTTTCCTCTGAGTCAATTTTTTTTTGTCTCATTGTAAAATTAAATATTTTAAAATGTACTATTTTACATGGATATATGGCTAAAAGCAAAGCAATGTGATTGAGACTAATTTACAAGAATGACTATGTATACGTGCATATATATATATAAATTAAGTCATTTTAAATTCTGATCCACCATACAATGTCAATGGTTTCTACAAAACCATTTATCACACAGTTTATCAATACAACTTACCATTTTTTTCCATTTCAAAGAGACTGTTAATTCAAATCTGTCTTCTTACTGGGAAGAAGATCAGCTACCAGAAAGTTTTAACTCAATACTACGAAGACAGAAAAAGCTGATTTATTGTCATAATTTTAAAAGAAAGTGATATAATAACATTCACAAATGACATCAATTTGATTTTATTTTGATATTCATTTTAAAATGGAATGTCCATGCTCAGAGTTTGCAGACAAAATTACTAAGCATTCTGTCACCTCTACATGCTAATAAAATTATAAAGCAGTGTTCACACTATTTGGATGAAATCTATGTTTTTCCATTTCTGTTTCAATAATTTGGTCAAATATTGAGAAAATGGGACCTCAAAAGAATCATAAACTGTGAAAAAAGAATGATGATTGCAGGTATTTTAAATACTGAAGTTAAAATCAAGCCAAATGGATTTTCTTGAAAAATAATTTGTGGCAGATATAATTTACGCTCCCAAAAGAAAGAAATCATTTATCTGAGGATAATGATTTTTACATAGAAAACTATCTGATGACCAACCCCAGCTCTGTTATATTTTATTTCTTAACCCTTTCTATTTCTTTACCACTTAATAAATACTTTCCTTTTTTTCTTTTAATTTGTTTCTCCTCTTGTTCATTGCTTTGTGAAAAATAAGGAGGAAGAAGGGAACAAGAAGAAAAGAAAAGAAAGACTTAGAAGCGAGGGAAGGATTCCTCCATCCATAGCTTTTCCTGGGTCATGTGATGAGTTGTAAGCACCGAAACATTTCCTGTCAAGAACGGTCACTTGAAAAATGGGGGCCTGGGCACACTGTGTCTTTGGCAGACCTCCCATGTTTCCACATCTTCCTTCCAGATGTCAGAGGCTTGCCTTCTCCCCGTAGAGACACCCACTCTGCCATTCTAACTTTGCTTTGACTATTATTACCGTGCTTACCCTCTCAAAGCAGTATCTGACTGTTACCCTTCTCTACCTCCTTAGTTTCATAATTTACTGACCTTGTGTCTCATTCTTGCAGAAACTGTGTTTCTGGAAGGCACTGCAACTCAGTAGAAAAGTAGACTCTGGAGTTAACACCTCTGAGTTTGAATCCTAGCTGTGCAACTTATAGCTGTGTGACTTTGGGCAACCTACTTACCCTCTCTGAGACCCAGTTTCCCTGATGTAAAAGTGGGGATAATTTCTTCTGCATCTGTTGTTAGGATGCTTTAAGGGACTTTTTTATAGAGGCTGGCATTCAGTAAGTGAGTGAATTGAAGTCGCTCAGTTGTGTCCAACTCTTTGTGACCCCCATGGACTATAGCCTACCAGGCTCCTCCGTCCTTGGGATTTTTCAGGCAAGAATACTGGAGTGGGTTGCCATTTCCTTCTCCAGGAGNCACACACACACACACACACACACGCACACACACACACACGGGCACAAACAAACACACCTGAAGATGCTGCCAGCAGAGCAATCTGCTCTTCTGTGTATGTAAGGCCTCACAATTTCCCCCAAGGATACAAAGAACCTTGTCATGAAACATGACAGTTTTGCTCTAGGTAGAGCAAAACTTAACGCAGTTTCTGTCTTATGAAGTTCAGCATACGCTATGGTCATCTACTTTATTTTCAGACCCAGAGTTCAGGAGAAATTCCTTTGCCAATAAGATCAGTAAGATTTATTCAGAAGTATTGGAAGTATTCTGCAAGCCATAGAGTTTTAGTTAAGTGCTACTTGTTTGGATTTTATTTTCTTATGTTTTATTTCTTTAAAAAATATCACTTTGTGTTGTTGATTCATGCAGTTTACTCTGATCATATGTATTACAAATGGATAATTTTCTCTAAAACTAAGTATTGGAAGTGATCATACACGCTAGTCTAGCAAATCCAGTAGATTTGTTAGAAATGAATTCTATAGAAATGCTTCTGCAAATATGGAAACAGATACACAGGAGAATTGTCACTGCATTGTTACCTGACTAGAAAAAATCCTGAAAATACCTAAGTGCCTTTCAACAGGACTTTTGCAACGTGTGATGGTACATCCATAAAGTGAGATATTCTGCAGCCGAAACCCAGAAGGAGGTACATTTGAGATGTGCTCATAGAAGGGTATCTTGGATATAGATCTAGTTACAGTTTAAGATAAAAAAAAGGAAAAGAAAAGAAAGGAAAATACAACAGTTCCTAAAGTTGTCTGTCTATCAAGCTTTATTACCCAGTAAAAACTTCTGAAAAAATACAGGAAGATCTTAGCAGTGACTGAGGAAAGAATTATAAGGAATATCCCATTTCTATTTTCAGTATCTTTGTACTTTTTCTTGCAGGAATTTTGAAAACAGAATCTAGATGAAGAGGACAGAACAGGTCATGAGAAGGCCTGGCTTTGGGTTGCCGAGTGACTCTGCAGCAGTTCCTTAGTGCATCTGAGCAGAGGAGGCCTCCCGTGCACCAGGTAGGCTGTGGCGCCACGTGAAGCAGAGCAAGCCTGATGAAGCATGCACGGTGCTTCGTCCTCCGGGAAGAGTGCTCCAGCTTTGTTTTTGACTGTTTGGTTTTCGCTCTGAAAGTGGAAGTGTTATCACTCAGTCGTGTTTGGCTCTTTGCAACCACCTGGATGGTAGCATGCCAGGCTTCTCAGCCAAGAATACTGGAGTGGGCAACCATTCCGTTCTCTAAGGGATCTTCCTGAGCCAGGGATCAAACTCAGGTCTCCTGCACTGCAGGCAGATTCATTAACTTCTGAACCATCAGGAAAACTCCAGATATCACTTTATGGTTAGTCTCAGGGCTCCAGCACTCAGTGCCGATACTGTATCTGCTAACAGGTCAACACACCCAGACAGGGGAGGGGAGGTGCCTGCTGGCGGAGCCCTGGCACCCACTTCTCCATTCAGCCACTTCAGGGACCCTTTCTGGGTCTCCAGTGATGTCCCAGAACCAAATGTCGGAAAGTGTCCTGTTGTCCACTTTTGTGCTTTTGTATAAGCGTGTGTTCTTTCTCCTAGGAGCATTTGCACGTATGTTATTTTACTATATCTGCCAAAGGATTTTAGGATTTTGTCCCAAATAAAAGGACTCTTAGCCCCTTAGCAGATAAGCCAGGAGAATTTCAGGCAGGCAAGATGCTTCCTGGTGTCGCTGGAGTTACATAGGACAGTGTTTCCCACTTGGAAGTCACTTAAATCAATATTGCCCACCCGTGTGCCACCTCTGTTAGTTTTTATTGGATTCTTTTCTCTAACTCTATCAGCTCAGATGGAAAAGAATCTGCCTGCAATGCAGGAGACCCAGATTCAATCCCTGGGTCAGGAAGATCCCCTGGAGAAGGAAATGGCAACCCCCTCCAGTATTCTTGCCTGGAGAATTCGATGGACAGAGGAGCCTGGCAGACTACAGTNAGGCGGGAGACGGTGAGGAAGCCCGGCCTGCGGAGCAGCCTGCCCCTGGCCCTCCCCGGGACACAGGCACATCGCAGGGGCCTGCACGACTGGGTTTGGTCTTGAGGGATTGTGCTTCCCTCAAGGGATTGTGCTTCATTCTGGCTTCAGAGTGAAGACACAGGCTTGAGGATGGGGTGACAGAGAAAGGACCCACGAGGGGAGCAGAAATACAAGCCAAGCATGGACAGCGAAACTCCGAGACAGTCCCAGTTCTTCACTTGAGAGACGTTAAAAGTGGGTTCCCGGAATATTTAGAAAGCAAAAAGTAAAAGCAAATATGAAAATGTCAGACTGTGTGTGTGTGTGTGTGTGTGCACGTGTGTGCATGCTAAGTCGCTTCTGCCATGTCTGACTCTTTTGTGACCCTATGGACTATAGACAGCTAGGCTCCTCTGTCCATGGTGATTCTCCAGGCAATGGAGTGGGTTGCCATGCCCTCCTCCAGGAGATCTTTCCGATCCAGGGATCGAACCCACATCTCTTGTTTCTCCTGTACTAGCAGGCGGGTTCTTATCCACCACCGCCACCTGGGAATGCTCAGACTCTGACTAACAGTTTCCAAATACTGGAAATGGTCACAGGGACACAAGGTACCCATATTAACTGCAGCTCCTGATACGTGATCTACAAATCAATGTAGTCATTACTCTCTACAACAGGAACATCTGTTTAATAAAATATTTTAAATTTCTACTGTCAATTTTTAACAAGCACATGGAGCTTTGGAACTAGACACATAACTAGATTCCGAAGTGGTGCTCCATTGAAATTCTTTGTGCATTAGGTCTTATTCCTTTCCCACCAATTTTTAGATTAATTAATGTAAATATAAGACTATCCACACACTCAAATTATTTGACAAACTTTAATAAAATAACAAATGCTCTTGATCAAATAATCACTTTTAACAGTGTTGGAAAAACTAAATTGACTCATCAATTCAATCAAGATGAATGAATTAGTTGTTCTGTTGACACAGTTTCTTTCAAAATAAAAAATGATCTGCCATAGCACAAAAGCCAAATGTTCTTCTGCATTGGAGTTTGATGCACCAAAAAACAAACAAAATTTGCAAATGAGTGCCTAATCAAAGATCTTTAATCATAAGTGAGTGCCAGGAAAATGTATTCTTTTAATCCATTAAAAATTAGTTGATAACTTTTTCCTCAATAATAACCACAGTGTTGAATAGAGATGTCCTAATGCATTCAGTATTTAAAAACACTGGTGGGTTACATGCCAACCAATAGTGGAGTGGCTGAAAATGGTACAAGGTTTCTTTTGGAGGTGATGAAAATATTCTAAAGTTAGATGGTGGTGGAAGTTACATAACTCTGTAGGTATACTCAAATTTATGGATTTGTATACTTAAAACAGGTGCACTTTATAGTATGCAAATTATATCTAAATAAAACTGTTTTATTTTAAAGCTAAAAGAGGAAGCAGCATTTGAAATTACACACCAGTCCTCTCAGAAGAAATGAGAGACTGCCAAATGAATAACAACCATAGTTTCAGGGGCAAAGATCACTTGGAGGAGCAGTCATCAGAATCCTGAGGGAGAGAACAAATGCAATTGTCAACAACAACAACAAAGACCATATGGTGGATAATTTGACAAAAATGATAATATTCTCAGCCTCGGGAATCTGAAATATTCTTGGGAGATTGCAGTGGTCACATGAGGCCATAGTAAGAACACAAGGAAAGTCATGGGCTACCCATTAGAAATGCCAGCAAAAAAACTTGCAGGAGGGAGAGGGTCACACGGGCACTCTTTGGGATAACAGTGCAGCTTTCCTAGGATTTGTTCCACATTTTGAATGAAGAATATGCTGAATTTGAGTAGCAAAACAAAGCTGGATCAAAGAAGGCACGAAGAAGAGCAAGAGGCGAAATGATGAAGGAAAGGAGTGCAGAGGCAGCAAGAAGTGCTGTCATTGTGGGGTTGGTAACAAGGATCATGCCAGTAAGGCTGGCATCTGTTATAATCTACCAGCAAAGTCTGTCTTTGCTCTTAACAGCGTGCGTGTGCATGCTATGTTGCTTCAGTCATGTCTGACTCTTTGTGACCCTATGGACCGTAACCTGCCAGGCTCCTCTGTCCATGGGATTCTCCAGGCAAGAGTAACAGAGTGGGTTTCCATGCCCTCCTCCAGGGGATCTTCCAGTCCCGAAGATCAAACCCTCATCCCTTCTGGCTCGTGAATTGGCAGGTGGGTTCTTTACCACTAGCACCCCTGGGAAGCAGAGTCTAAACTCTTGAAGTTCTGGGGAAGATGAGAGAGAAATGTAAAAATCAACGTTGAAAATAGGCTCATTTGAATATTGACCCGTCAAATCCAGATGTGAAGAGGAGGGAATGAAAATATTTCAATCATTGAGAAGAGGAAATGTTTCAGAAAAAGAAACCAGCAACCACAAGAATTTAGAAGAGAAACAAGAAAGAGGGAGATTTCAATGGCCATGGTTTCAGAGCCTGAAGGAAGAAACAAATACAAGGGGGTTAAAAATACTACAGTTTGGAAGAGAGAAAGGTTGGTTGGCATATTGAACTTGAGCACGGACCACATGAGTGAAGTTATTTTGTCAAATTAGGACAGGTTAGGAGACATGAGGAGAGGAAGCAGCAAGAAGCAATGGTCCCTGTCTTTACCGTTTGTTTTTTTATTCGTACCTATAAAAGGACTGGGGTTGGGTCCCAGAAAGCTGTCTGAGTCCTCAAAACTTCAGCTTTTAAAGATATCCAGCTTTCTCAAGTATGTGTAGTTATGAAACAAAGTATGCATTAACAAGAATTCCAATGTCTTGAACATGTAATTCAACAGCGATATATTATTGCTAGTTAAAGCAATTTTCAAGGCATGAACCATATTAGTTCTACAAGAACATTTGCTTCGTGTGTTTTTCTTCTAGAAAATTAATAATTTTGGCAATGTGTTTTGTGATGTTCTTTCTAACATGTGTTGTAGAAGGATATTGTTGCAACTGCTGCTTTGTGTATTCTGGCTCGCAAAGATGATTTCACACTTACTAAGTTTGAAATTTAAATTGTGGGTTTGGCCGTGGCTATTGCCAGACAGCAATATCACAGAGTTACGATAAAGTTAAGAAATTTCTGTTGTCATTTTAGATTTTTAACTTTATTCAGAAAAAAATTACATAATTTCAGAATTATAGATGTGAGGTATCGACTAATATTTTGCTTTAGGCAAACAATTTTTGCTGGTTCAGAGAGATCTGCAGGGCATGGGCTGTTGAAACAGCTCTTTCCCAAACTAAGCAATAAATCTAGAATTGACAGCTACACAAAGCCATCATCAAGTCGGGAAGGACTGTGTCCACACTGTAGGCATTCAGGTAATTGGATAGTTAAGAGGGGAATTGTGAAATGACAGAACTCCACTGTTGCAAAAGATATCAGAGATCATTTTTAAATTATAATCTGCTTTAAAAAATCCTCATATATGAGAGTACATAGAAGATCTTTAATTATTTTTAATGCTAATCAGGGGCTCATCAAAAATTTAATTCAACTCCTAAAATATTTAGGTTGTATGTGCATGTATGCTCAGCTATGTTAACTTCATTGCAACTCCATGGACTGTAGCTTGCCAGGCTCCTCTGTCCATGGAATTTTCTAGGCAAGAGTACTGCAGAGGGTTGCCATTTCCTACTCCAGCGGATCTTCCCGACCCAGGAATTGAACCCAAGTTTCCTGTGTCTCCTGCATTGAAAGGTGGATTCTTTAACACTGGCGCCACTTGGAAGCCCTAAAAATATTTAAGTTAGCCTCCTAAACAACAGCACCAAGAACTGATTAATTTTTTAATTAAAAAGACATTTTGCAAAAAATCTGTATGAATCAAGATTTTGCAGAAAAACTGAGTTTTAAAGACCTTTTCATTGGAAATTAAAATTATTTTATTTTATACATTTACAGTTTTGTTCTATTTTATTTTATACATTTACAGTTTGGGTCTTATGTGGCATCTGGTCAAATACCAAGAAGAAAAGAAAGAAAGAATTTATGTTTTTAAGTATCCGTTCAGTGAAATAAATAGAATTGTATGCTGGTAACATTAATCACCAGAGTTACAAAAATTATAAATTTACTAATGAATAGATAAACTTTCTTCAGATTCTCCATAACTTTATTTTCCATGGAAATTCTTAAGATATCTCTCATGAAGTCATTTTTGAAATTTTTACAAATGATAGGCATATCTTCCTGAAGACCATAAGTATATTTTAGATGTCTGTCATGATGATGTGTATATCCGCTCTCTACTGCTCCCTTTAGTTTATTGGCACAGCATTGAGAGAAAAATGACAATCTGTCTCCAGAAAACTGATTCTGAACTGCATCTTTTAAGACTAAATGTCTTTGGCTTAAAGAAAAAGAAATATACAGAAGGCATAAAAATCAAATGGGTGATACAATTTGAAGTTTTTTATTTTTCATTAGAAATAGAACTTCAAATATTTAGCTGGAAGATATTGTCAACTACACAAGTTTTTTTTTATGTTTTTTCCAAAAGGCAACATCTCAACACCTCAAAGAAGATGGCATGATTTCATGAGATCTCTAAGATACGAAGCTGGGTTTCCCTATCCTCCAGCATCACAAGGAGAAAATAACTCTTCTACAGAAATATCCAAAATGAGGAAGCACTGTTTGCGAATTTTACATAAATGTATAAAATTACCGCCTAGAAGATATGATTACAAACAAGTGAAAATAAAATATTTCTAACTCTAAGGTAGTTGAACACATAACTTGATACAGAAGAGCTGGGAACATTGATGACAACGGGCTGAGACCGCCATAGTGGTGAACGAGCGCCTTCTAGTGTCTGAAAATGGAAATAGCAACAGAAGCTATTTTATACGCGATTTGCAGAA
>SJYV01033612.1:0-22529 GCA_006410875.1 Neotragus pygmaeus
CTGGCAGGCTCCTCTGTTCATGGGGATTTAGGCAAGAATATTGGAGTGTGTTTGTATGCCCTCCTCCAGGGGATCTTCCCAACCCAGGGATGGAACCCAGGTCTCCCGCATTGCAAGTGGATTTTTTACTATCTGAGCCATCAGGGAAGCCCAAGAATACTGGAGTGTGTAGCCTCTCCCTTCTCCAGGGGAACTTCCTGACCTAGGAATCTAACCGGGGTCTCCTGCATTGCAGGTGAATTCTTTACCAACTGAGTTACCCAGGAAGCCTGAACCCAGAGCTATCTGACAATAAAACCCAATCTTTGTCCATTACACCACAGGCTCCAGACCAAAGCAGAATTCAGAAAAATCCTCAGAAAGAAATGAACTTAAGGCATTCTCAAAATAACCAAATTTTTAAGTTTTAGATTGCCCTGTGGCTCAGCTGGTAAAGAATCACCTGCAATGTGGGAGACCTGGGTTCAATCCCTGGGTTGGGAAGATCCCCTGGAGAAGGGAAAGGCTACCCCCTCTAGTATTTTGGCCTGCAGAACTCTATGGACTGTTTCGTCCATGGGGTTGCAAAGAATCGGACATAAATGAGCGACTTTCACTTTAAGTTTTAGGCAGCAACCTGCCCTGAATTCTAACTAGCCCCATTCTCATCATACCTGCTATGAAGCAGAAACACAGATTGTACTCTAGGCTCTGCAGCCCAGTGGTGTAAACAGAGAGGGTTTGGGGAGGACTGCTGCCCCATGGAAACGTTCTGATGCTTACCTGCTGGGATGCACGGCCGATGAAAGAAGAAGGATCCAGCAAATGGTCCAACTGGGAGTGGATTGGACTGAAATAGGCATCAGCCTGGATGCGTTCGATGAGGTCATTGTCACCCCCTTCCTGCTTGACCACGGCAGCTGCCTGCTGCGAGAGCACTCTGATTTTCTCATGGCAATCCTGGGAAGACAGGAGGCACTGGAGTCTCACTAACAGCAGGCATTTGAACGTCAACGCTGTTTATGGCTGGTGCTACAAAGGTCTCTTCTAAAGCTTCATGAACCATCTGCTCTTATGTCCTGCCCAGTTCCTGGAATTTCCCATGGAAACGAAGACCTAATTTCTTCACTGAAAGCAGACTTTTTCTACAAGTGATTGAGCAAGTCACTTTTTAATTAACTGATTTCACCACCACCACCCTCCAAATATAAGCCTATTCTACGACAGGCTGTTGTCACTGTTCTGCACCAATACCATGACTGAATGGAAGGACAGAAACACCTTCGTCCACCTTCTTCAGGGAGGAGAGCAGGACCAGAGGTGCGGTACTTTCAATTTACGCAGAAGCACAAGGAGCTACACACCTGGCGGTTACCCCCGGCTTTCACCATGGCCATAATGATGTTCTCTGTGGCCATGAAAGGCAGCTCCTGCCGAATGCGCCGCTCAATTACCTGGAAGAGTGAAGCGCCAAGGATGCCTCAGGTTACAAAGTCATACTCACAGTAAGACGTAAACTATGACCAAAATCATGCAGTGGGGACGTGTTCTCCCATGTCCACGAAAAAGAGGGTAGAAGAATTTGTCTTGTTCTATACTGTATTTTTTAAGACTTCTCACACTACAGAGTATTATTTTGATTTTAAAAAGGGATACTGACTTCATCAGGAAAATTCCTTAAACCTCAAGTTTGCTCCAGTTCGGGGCCCGACTTCAGGAGCTGAGTATAGAATGGAAACAAACCCATCTGCCTCAGTTACCTACAAACAGGCCAGTGGAACAGTCTACTCTGCCAGCCACAGCAGAGCTGATGACTCAGGCTGGCAGACAGTTTTCAGCCAATTCAAAGCACTGCTTCCTCCCTGGTCTATAAACCCGTCTGCGAATTCCACAGACTTGTTCCTGAGAGCTTGTGTCACAGCGTGGAGAGTAAGCTCTGGCTGGGAAGCGCTCCTCCAACATGTTCACTCCAGAGTACAAGGTCCCACTCCCTGCCACACTCCAACCCCTCCTGAATACTGTGCTTTTCAGCAAGGCCTCTTACTTTGGGGTATACCACCAATCCTTCAGAAATGTTCTGCAACGTATTGAGTACAGTATCTGCTGTGAGAAACGCCTCCGCCAAACAGATACGTCTAGAAAAACAAACAGCCGATTCAGTTATCGTTTAAAACAAATAACGATTTCCATGAAATGCAGGGTGTGTCTCAAGGAGCTGCCCTACTGACGTCTCATGCCAGATGTGCCTCTTGGACAATTCCCTTCAACAGCCTCAATATCCTGATGACCCTTGAATCTACCACCTCTTGCCCAGACCACCTGCCTAGGCGCCAGGCCATACACCTATTTGGAGAGTTCCACCCGGCACATCAGTAGGTTCTACAATCCCAGGACCTAATGCAGATGCTTCTCCACTGCCTCCTGCTCTGCTCCTCCCCCTACTCTTCCTCTCCTGTAGCTGTGCCTCAGGAAAGGGCACCAGCACCCCATCACCATCTAAACCCCCACTCCAGCCAACTGCCCAGGCCAGTCCCCGTGACATCAATTTAGATCCACATCCTCTCCAGTCACGCTGGCGCCATGCCAGCGTGGGCGTGGGTTTTTAAAGCAGCCTCCTAACTTGTTCTGACCAGCATCCTGTCTTATGACTGATTCTCCAAACTGTCGCAGGGTGTTTTAATGGGCACAGCTGACTAGGTCACAGTTTGCTAAAATACAGCTGATGGCTGACTTCTGAATGAGTTCACATGTTTTATTTCCATAAATCTTGGATTATGAACACAATCCAGAGAGTTGGCTTTAACTACCGATCATTTCCTCTCAAGAAATTCCAGCAGAATACAAGCAAATGAGAGTGAATCTGTTTTCAAATAAGTATATACATAAAGTAGAAAGTCACGTGCATGCTGGTACCTTATTAGTAACTACTAATTACTCCTGACCCATCCTGGACCGAATCAAGAGGTCACTGTGCCAAGATACCACAGCTGACACCACCTGCCATCAGAATGACATCTACCCTCCTTTTCAGGGCCCAGGAGGCCCTTCATAAACTGGCTACTTTCCACGAGCGTTCTCACCTCATTTCTTGCCACAGACTTCATTTTCCAGGGCTACATGACTACCAGTAACTAACTCTCCAAACCATTCTTTCTCCTGCCTTTGTGCCTTATACGTACTTCCAATTTTGTCTCGTGATAAATGCCTAGATTTCTTCAGTCTACAGCACAGCCTCCTTGTGAAGCTTCCCTCGACTCCTCCCAACCCCCGCCTTTGCCACCGCAAGGATACCCTGTACGTATTCTCACACGCATCACACTGTACCGTGTTCCTGCCTCCCTGTTAAGACTCCAGGCTCCTACAGACAAGGAGGGAATACAGGGATGCCCTGTAGTCCTGCTGCTCCCAGGCCCTGTGCCCTCCGACCACTTGCTGTGTGTGCTGCCCCTCTCACTGACCGGTTGGCACTGTCATCGAGTGTGCGTTCAAACCACTGCACGGATGCCGTCTGCAGGGGGTCCATGACGAGGGTCATCAGGTGCCGGGCCAGGCTGCAGCACCGCTCTGAGCGCATAGGGTTCCGCTTGTATGGCATTGCACTTGAGCCTGCCCGTGTAAAGGACAAGAAGCAAAGGCAGGAAGACCTCAGGGGACAACGCGAGGCTGAGCAGGCTGCTGGCTGAACTGCTCACGTGCGCCCACAAACCCGCCACATCTCGCAGTGTTCCCAGGTCTCCACACGACACTCACCGATCTGCTGTTTTTCAAAGGGCTCCTCCATCTCCTTGAGGTTTGCCAGGAGCCGTATGTCCGTACAAATCTGAGGGAAGTGGGGGCACAAGTGTCACCCACATTCTCAGTACTCGGGGGGCCCAGGCAGGGGCTAGACTGATGGAGGAGGTGAGCTCTTCGAGTGCTGCCACCGAGCTGACTGTCAGCATGGGGACGTTCTGGGGAAACCCCGCTTAAGGTATCATGGGCAGACCGTGGCAAGATGAACTTAAGGAGGATGCTGGAACCAACCCTTCTTCACACACCTTCACTTAAGAGGCTCCCCTGACAGACCCAAATTACTAACAGTGCTATCTGAAATCTCTTGAGAGCACGATGAAGTCGGAGCCTGAGGCTGGGGGGTCAGTCTGTGGTGCCGATTACCCACCGCTGCCTCTACTTACCTTGTGCACTGATGCCCCCAAGCTAGCCAGCACAGAGAGCACCTCAATATCTACTTTTCGTGTATAGGTCTGCCCTGTGATGATAAAAGCCCTAGAAATAAATAGAAAAGAGCTTTAAGTGAAAATATTTCAAATATAACTGTGTCAGACAAGTGAGCCAACGCAGACCCTAAGCGAAGGCTTGGTCTCACTGAGGTATTAAGTTGCACTCAGTCCAGGACTGCACTGATTAGTGGCTCCAGGAAGAAACTGCACTTCCCCACCCCACTTTTTACTAAACCAGGCGGCCACCCTGACCCAAGGAGGAAACAGTCCAGCAAGCCTCTGTTCTGCTGCAGCCCAGTGAAGTGCCTGAAACAAGGAGCCAACGTGGGGGGTGGGGGGTGAGGGGTGAGGGATGACTTTCCTCGTGGTCCACTGGCTAAGACTCTGTGCTCACAATCCAAGGGGCCAGGTCTGATCCCTGATCAGGGAACCAGATCCCACATACCACAATTAAGAGTTCACATGACTCAAGTAAGACCCATCGCAGCCAAATAAAGAAAGAAAGAAATATTGTACATAAAAACAACAACAAAAACAAGGAACCACAGGGGAGCCTGGGGGCCTCTGAAGCAAAAAGACAGACTGAGACCAACCTGTGAGAGGCCTTTGGTAAAAATAAAACCAAAACACACAGGTAAGGCTATTCTCCTAAACTCAACTAAACAGCTCCTTTTTTCTGAAAAATTATAAGGAATATAATAGAATCCAGGAAACAAAACCACACCAGAGATAGAAGGAAATGGGTGGAAAGACACAGAAAAGAAAAACAAAAAACAAAAACACAAAAAACCAGCTAAGGCCAAATCTGGAGGGATATTGCCTTTTATTACCTAACAGGGAGGCAGACACTTTCCCCACTCACCTACCTCTTGAATCCTGCCTTTTCTGTCACCATCTTGTCAAGCTCTTCTACCTTGGGAAGAAAAGAAATCTCCATAGAAATCCAGGCATGTCTAGTATGAAAACATCTTGACACGTCATCCTGCTCAGGTTTATGCCTTCAGTACCTTTCCAGTTGAGACTGTACCCACCCCAAGATCCATTGCTCCCATCATCCTGGGGGTCAGCTTTGTTTCTGGTGCTCCCACAGTTGGGTCTGTCTCACCCAGGTCATTCTCTAAGCACACCTTTTGGTCATCTCCCTCGAAGAGCTGCAGGAAGCTGGCCTGGGTGCCAGTGGTACCCTTCACACCTCGGAAGCGCAGCTCATCCCGGACACGCTTCAGGTTCTGGAGATCCATGCACAGATCTTGAATCCAGAGACAGCAACGTTTCCCAACTGTGGTCAGCTGAGCAGGCCTGAACACAACCCAAGGAGAACACACAGAAGTCTCAAACCAATGACTTGTTTCATAAAACCTTCGTTGCCTCTTCTAATAATCACTGTTACCCCTGGGAAGGGAAAGAATTAAAGTGAAGACATACAAGAGCTAAAAAGCTTAAGTAAATACTAGTTAAGCAGATTCAATGTCATTTATAAATATTCAAAGGTTATAAAACTAAAGGGCCACTAGCACAGCTCTTATTTCATCATCAAGAGGCACTATAAGGGCAGAGACAATTTCCCTAGATCTTGGCAAGAAATACACACATAACAAACACTTGCCAAGTATCTAATGTGTTGCTAGTATTGGAAATACAACAAAGAACAGAACAGACCAAGTCCCTGTCTAGTGGAGCTCATACTGTAGTGTAAGAAAGTAAACAAACAAGATAACTGCTCATTTAAAAAATGCTATCAAAAAGTAAATCAAGGACACTGGAGACTGTGGCTCTAGACCGGCCGAAAAGAAAGGACTTTGGAAAGAGTCGAGACCTGATGAAGACCGAGCTGAGCCACAAAGAACAACCTGGAAACATGCACAATCAGATGACTCTAACTGAACAGCTAGTGGCTTTGTCTTCAGTCTAAATCAAAGCCAGCCAACAGCAGGTGTGTTTATAACATAAAACGTGATTATGAACAAACTATAATAAAGCCAGAGTTCTAATAGATTACCTAGCCTTCTCTATTAGGCGAATGATGCTGACAGCTGGCAACAGGAAGCTACCCCACTAAGAATGTCCAAAGCAGACACATAATCCCAAATTAATCTTCAGGTAGTTTTCCTTAAATAGATTATTGGTATAATAAAGAAAAGAAATTTGCATGGACCTTTTCACAGCAGCCTTATACATAACAGCAACAGAGTGGAAACAATTCAAATGTCCAGCACCTGGTGAACAGATAAAAGGTAGCATATCCATATAATGGTATGTTATTTGGCTGTAAAAGAAATTAAATAATGACACATGCTACAACATGCATGAACACTGAAAATGCTATGTTAAGTGAAATGAAGCCAGTCACAAGGAGATGAATACTACACGATTCTACTTGATTGAAGTGTTCAAGAGACAAATCCACAAACAGAAAACAGATTTGTGGTTGCCAGGAGGGAGGGAATGGGGAGATGGGAGGGACTGCTAAAGGGTACAGGTCTTTTGAGGGGGGGGCGGTGATGGAAATATTCTGAAATTACACACTGGTAATGACTGCATAAACTCTCTAAATATACAAAAAATGGGTGAATTTTATGGTATATCAGTTGTATCTCAATAAAGCTGTTTCTTTTTTATTGCAGGTACTGATCCATTCTGAGTCGAGAACTATGCATCAATACCATTTTCTGAATTCCTAACACCTGCTAACTGTGGCAGCAGACACCTCTCATTCCACCATCCCCAAAGGAATACTGGAATGGCTGTATTCCCTGAACACTCTCTAGCAGATGCCAAAGAAAGGTCACAACACAGGTGATGCCAGGTGTGGAGGGAGAAAGCACAGAAGGCAACCTTTGTCATGGCTCAGCCATACACACGGAGCAACAACCCCCTCACATGAACAAATCCCTCTAGTTTCTGCAACCAATCGTGTAGGCCCTAATTTTAAGGAAGGTTAAATTAAACTCAATAGGCTTTCCTAAGTTACAGGAGATGATATCCTTGTTGCCATAGCAATACCTACCCCATCAAAACATGAGGCAGATGCCAATATACCACGACTCAAATATCATCACTTGAAACCTGCCACTAGCAATCCAAAAATGACATCATCGGCTTTAAAAAAGCGTTTTACTTGGTAATCATAAAAATGCTTGCACATTAGAAAAAAAAAAAAGCCAAAGTAATCAGTATTTACATCTTGGTGCACCTTCCAATCTTTGTACAGTTTATATGCTGTCTTTTCCCCACACTGACCTATGTGCATTGCCATGTCTTATTAATCTGTGCATTCCCATGTCTTATTAATCTAACAAGCATCATTTTCCTGGCTGTGTATTATTTTAACCTATGTATATACTACAGTCTTATTTAATTATTCTCTTATTCTTGGACATTTATAGATTGTTTCCAAGGCTACCATCATAAATAATATTATAACAATGATCTTTGTACATACAGTTTTTTCCATAATTTTGGATTACTTGCATTAAATACTCAAGAATGGAATCACTGAATCAAGAATACTTTCTTGAGAGGCAGAGTGGAAACAGATCTAAGAAGGGAGCAATCAAGAGTGCCCCCTCCCTGGGGCACAAGGCTGGGAGCGCCCCTCTCCTTCCTACTCACACCACAGGAAGGTACTCACCTAAACTCTGGTCCTTCAGTTACCCCAACTAGCTGTTTGTTATCCTGACCTGGAGAACTACCTGGGTTGATTCTACCAACCAGCACTGATTCCTGGATTGGGAAAGGAAGGATCAGGCCCTGTGACCTAAATAGGATCTGCTTTCCAACCTCCTCCATATCACTAAAAGATCTCCCTGTAGGCAAAGGGGATACCAGAAGTGTTAGAGTATTAACAGCAACAACAAAAAGAGAATACTTTCTGAATACGTTATCTGTACACATAGTTTTCAGTGAAACGAACCATTACTCTCTCAGCAGTACAGCTTTTAAGGTAGGTATAAGGTTCATTCCTCATAGGCATCCCAAGTGCTTATATTTTGAGTTTTCTTAACCTCAAGGTTACCATGGAGAAGGGAGAACTCAAAGAATAAATGGAAGCTGGATGCCCATAAAGAAGCCCAATTCCCAAGAGGTAACCCTCTCACTTACTGGAAATGTGTGAAACCTAAGGTGGGGAGATCGGCTCGTTCTTTGGCAAAGTCGGCAAGCCGAGAGATCACCCTGGCAAGCTGCAAGGAAGATGGTGTGGGAGAAAGAGAGTGAATTCAGGTTGAGCACTGCATAAACAGGAACTAAACTTGGAGACAAATTCATCTACAATTACACTTCCAGCTCACAGAAGGCAGAGGCCATATTTTTTCACCTTTGTATCTTAAAGTACCAAACAACGTTCAAAAACTGAGCTGACTGCCTAAAATGCCACAAATTATTTCTGCATAGTTTTAACACCACTGGCATGCTCATGAAGAAAAACAGTCAAAATCATAATCTGACCCACACATTCCCGCAACATGCTGCTGGTTACACTTTCCTCACTTAAAAGGCTATGCTTTAAAAGCACTAACTCATACAGTATTTTAACTCAAGAAGAGACAATTAGTTCTATAGATCAGATCTAGGATCATTGATCTGAGTACACAGTAACTTATTTAGATCTATACTGTGCTGATTTATTCAAGGTGGTACCCATCTCCTGTCACAGGGAATCTTAGGACTGGCAGGAAGTTTGTCAACTTCTTACCTTTGGCAAAAGCAGGTCAAATGCATTTCTGAGAATAATCAGGTCCTGCAAGGGAAAATGCAGTGGTCTTATATTAATCAGCTTTGCCCAAACGTTATGACCTAACACTTTACGGCCGTCACATCTGGGTTTCTTAGCTAGTTGCCTATCTTACTTTCAGCAATACACTGTGCAAGTCAGAAGCTGCTAACAGAGCTCTTCTGATTACTGCCTTAAAAGCCTACCAACTGAGAGAGCAGTACTTCTAGGATCTATAAGCACAAAGCCTTTATACTTATAAAGCCCTATTTATGGGGTATCTAACTTAACTGGAAAATGATAAGGGGCAGCCCTGTCATGAATATGACAAAGATGTCCAGGTCAACAGGGTTCCTATCTTCCCGGACAATAGCATTTGAGTTTCTGAGAAGACTCCACAGGGTACATTCCATTAGTCTCTGCTCCCTTTTCTTTCCATGTCTGTCATTGCTAACAACAAAGGCATGAACTAAAGGATCTAGGTTTAAGAAATTTAACGCTGTTCTTGGGGGAGTGAGATGATGTAAGTGTTGCAAGCAACTACAACACATGCTTGAGACTGTAACTGTTGAGCCCAGCTATACGCTGGATATTTTTAAAAAGGATACTCCAAGCTAGAGGACTGCTCTTCTCCCATTATCTGACTAATTATACACAGATGCCTTTAATTATGTACCACTTTAGACAAAAAAAAGTTATGTGGAGGCAGCTTAAAAACTTCTGGCTTTCTGAACTGGAAATGTATCTGGATCTAACTCCTAGCCCCCGGGTACACTGTGACTAGGGCAGAGGTTTGGAGTCATTGTACCCAGGTCTGTATCCTTTCCAGGATGGGCAAGTTCTTCAACCTCTTTAAGTTTCCTCATCTGTGAAGGTGGGGATTATAAAGCCAGAGCCAAAGACTTTATATTCTGAATCCATTTACATGAAATTTCAAGAAAAGACACAACTATAGACACAAAAAGCAGGTCTCGGCAGTTGTTTGGGACTGAAAGCAGGAGTGGGGACTGACGGCAAACAAGCAAAACAGACCGTCTTGGGATGAGGAGTGTGTTGTAAAACTAGCGTGTGGTGAGGCTGAATGTTGCATAAATTTATTAAAGCTCACTGAACTATCCGTCTAAAATGGGTGAATTTATTAAGTTATACCTTAATAAAGTTATTTAAAAATGGAGACAACAGCATCTATTATGCTTGTTGTGATGAAAAAATGAATACATATGACACACTCACCTAGTAAACTCTTAGGAAAATGCCTGCTTGTTACTTTTTCATGTTTGACTATGAGACACTTTTGCTAATTAAAGGATTTAAGAATTATAATGCAATTACCTTTTCTTTTCAGAAGTCAAAGCGAAGAGTTATAAAGGACTTTGGAAAGAAAATCCCTTTGGAAAAGGGATTTACTTTGGCCACTAAAATGCTAAGCTCTCAAGCTATGTCCAGCATACTGATGTATATAGGCAGTACCTGTACATCATTTTATGGAGGTCATTAGGGGCTTACAGTTTAGACTGGAAGGATACCAAAAGCAGAAACTTCCTGAGCACTGAGATCCTAAGACCTATGGAGTCACTTCCTAAAATGGACAAAATCAATTAAAATGTATAAATGCACTATAAAGCCTGAGTTCTAGTGGACACAGAACAGCATGGGCTCCTACTGTATTGTCTCCCACATAGCAGGAGGTGGCGCCAAGATGGATAATGCCAGCGGCTTTCGGGCAGCAGTGGGCAAACATGTGCACGTGGGCCATCACATCATGTCGTAGCTGCTTCTCCTCTTCAGCTGCCATCTTGAAGTTGATGTTGTCCAGGTTAGATTTCATCTCCTGGATTTGTTCCTCTGTGATAGGCAAACCCAGTGTCTGCAGAACAGGCAAAATAAAATGAAATAACTTATGTCACATTATTTGAATGGAATGACAGTAAAAAACAACACTGATTCATGTTAGTGTTTATGCCCTATCTTCCAATTCCTAAACTAAAACTTGGGGCAATTAAACTAAAAGGACATGCGGAGGAAGAGACAACTATCTTTTTAAAAATTCTGGCTGCGCTGGGCCTTTGTTGTGGCATGTGGGCTCTTTTTGAGGGCACGGGCTCAGTAGTTGCCGCGCTCAAGCTTAGTTGCCCTGCTGCCTGTGGGATCTTACCTCCCTGACCAGGGATTGAACCTGCATCTCCTGCATTGGAAGGTGGATTCTTACCCACTGGGCCACCAGGGAAGTCCCCAGGAAGCTTTCTAAATGAATCATGGCAAGTTATATTCTAAGTAAACTCCAATATACACAACAATGTAGTCCTCATTTTTATTCCTTCTGCCCCAACATCTCTGCTTACTTCCTCACAGGTTCTGGTCTCTGGGCTCAAATGCCATCTCCTCAGAGAGGCTTTCCTGACATCAGTATGAAACACCCTTCTTCGGTGTCACTTGCTATCCCTTTAACCTGGTTTTATTTAGAGCACTTACTGCCATATGACATTTTTACACATCTTTTAGCCTGTCTCTCCTCTCTAGAATGTACAGACTCCCTGAAAGGAGAGCTTTGTGGTATTTATTCCTTAGGCTCTTTAGTGCTCGGCTTTTAAGTGCTCAGAGTGTGGGATCCCGGCCACAGCTTTATATCTGATCTAGATGGATTTAGTCAGAGAAACCAAAATTAGCAACACTGTTAGTAGCTCTGCCAACAAATTATGTGCAGCGAATTCAGTGCAACTGAAAGCAATTCCAGGAGATATTAATGAGAAAATAAACACATCAACATCTTACATTCATCCATCACTGAATAAAATCAGGCTGACAAAAAACAGCTGGCGGCCCACTGGCAGCTCAGAACCCTGGAGCCAAGTGCTAAGTATGTACAGTGGTGAATTTTACCCAAATCTCACTTCAAAGTCCCAAGGCCTGGTCCTGAGAAGGAGGTCACATCTTAAGACCTATCTAGGCAAATGTGGCTATTTACATTTAAACTAGTAAAAATTCCTCAGTCACACTACATCTGGCCAACCTGCCTTGGATCTTTGAGCGAAGACATTGTAGGGCTCCTCCCAAAACAGAACAGCAGGGGGCAGTGTGGTCAAACTGCTTCCTCCCCAAGCAACGCATCCTCTCAAAATCCAAGGCGGACAAATTTTCTGCGCTTGCCCTAGTCTCTCATTCCTCAAGGTTTTTTTTAAAACTATTAAATTATTATGTATTTCATGCTGTTCATTTTGAAACCCTAGCTAATAGATAATACAGACTCAGGAGATATCAAAATTGGATGCATTTCAGGCAATGTATAGACTGGGCAGAGGAAAGGATACATATTGACTCTACATTTCAATTTCAGCTTGAAGTTCTTACAAGCTATGGTGACTGGCACCAGCCTCATCTGCACAGAGTACAAAGTAAAAACAGAAAACAGAGTAGATGCTGCTGCTACTGCTGAGTCGCTTCAGTCGTGTCCGACTCTGTGCGACCCCATGGGTAACAAATCATAACACACTTCATGTCCTGATCTACTATTTTTGTTATCCGAGCTCTGTGTTTGTGAAATCTGTGCCTTCATTTTATCCTCTGTAAAACAGGAATCACATGCTTATAAAGAATTGCTTTCAGAATTAGTAAATTAATTTTTAAGGTCTTCAAACTGCTGAGCACACATAGCAGGCACTGTAGAAATGTCTGCTAGCATTAAAAATATTTTTTTAATTGGAGTATAGTTGATTTAAAAGAATGTGTTAGTTTCAGGTGAAAAGCAAAATCAATCAGTTATCATATATTCATCCACTTTTTTAGATTCTTTTCCTATATAAGCCATTACAGAGTATTGTCTGCTAGTGTCATGTACTACTTTATTTCTTGAGCAAGGTGATAGGAAGGGGGCAAAATTTAGGAAGAAAGTTTCCTGTTCGGGGACCCTATACCTTGGTCCTAGGTAGGTACTCAGATTGTTTCTGAGGTTACTAAATGTCATTTCAGAGAGGACTGCCATCTTGCTTGTGTGGCATTTTCCTCGGAAACTTTATAGCTCTCTGGATCACTCTCATGCTTCCTTCAGCGCTTCTGTGAAGATCCTTCTGGGGCTATTTCTGAAACCGCTCGGCAGAATACCTCTACATGAGGTATTCTCAGAACCCATAACTCGTCACTGCAGATGGTGACTGCAGCCATGAAATTAAAAGACACTTACTCCTTGGAAGAAAAGTTATGACCAACCTAGATAGTATACTCAAAAGCAGAGACAGTACTTTGCCGACTAAGGTCCGTCTGGTCAAGGCTATGGTTTTTCCTGTGGTCATGTATGGATGTGAGAGTTGGACTGTGAAGAAGGCTGTGCGCCGAAGAACTGATGCTTTTGAACTGTGGTGCTGGAGAAGACTCTTGAGAGTCCCTTGGACTGCAAGGAGATCCAACCAGTCCATTCAGAAGGAGATCAACCCTGGGATTTCTTTGGAAGGAATGACGCTAAGGCTGAAACTCCAGTACTTTGGCCACCTCATGCGAAGAGCTGACTCATTGGAAAAGACTCTGATGCTGGGAGGGATTGGGGGCAGGAGGAGAAGCTGTCTCTTATACACATCTTCTCATTTTCTTAAGTGATGCTATTAGATATCTTTAGAAAATGGACATTTGCCTACTGCTATTACTGATTTATAGTTAAGAGAATTTTGATTCAGTTGGAGTTTGGGGCTTAAGACATAACTAAATGCTAGTTCGTTTCCACAGTCCAAGGGAACAAGATAAATTAAGGTTTGAAAAGATATCAGGTGATGGAGATTTAAATTGTGGCTAAAGTATAGTCTACCTGACTCTGTCCTCGGCACTACTTACACTCCTTGGTTGATCTTTTTTTAAATACCAAATCACTTGGGTGAATTTTAGCATTGTTAGTGGCTGTGCTCTATCCCCCACTCCCAATGACCCTTTTTGATAGAATTCGACAGAGATCGAAAAGATAGAGGTAAATGAGACCTCTACCTTGAAGTATACCTGTGTTATGGTTTGGCTGGTCCATTTTAAAGGAAGGAAATGAAAATCAGGATGTGTTCTGTCTACTCTCGGGTAGAAAGGGAAACTGGGCCTTGGAGAACCAACTCTTGCTGCCTGTCACCCCAGACAGAGTGGTGTCAAGGAAAAAAATATGTAAAAGTAGTTTACAAAGGGGTATGTCTCCTTTCCAGTAGAGGAGCTCATCTGGCAAATGAAGTTCATAGTATACAAATATGTTTGCTTTGGGAGAGGAGACCTCACTTCCTCTGTAAGCTGTTGCTGAGTTAGAGAGCACTGAGGCTCCCAGCACTGAGGGACTGCCAGATGTGAGTGTACATTTAACATTTCTGCTGTGTCCCAGTCTTCCCTGTGATGCATTCTACTTGTTTTATCTCTAAGGATCCTTCACAGAAACTGGCAAAGAGTCATAATTGTATCAGTGTCTTGGAGTCTTCTCTTTCTACCACCGATAATCATATTGCAGGCTGAATCTTCAGGAAGTTTTTCAGGTTGTTTGTGGGCTATGTATGCTCTTAATAGGAGCTAGACTCTATGGTCTTGAGTCAGGATTATGTTGCAGCAGCAGGTTTCATTTTGGTGCATTGCATTGTGGGGTTACTGTTGCGGAGATGCAGAGGTATGGGTTGGATCTGTAGGTCGTTGGATAGCTGTATTAAGATTAATATGTCAGAGTCCACTTGGAGGGAGGTTGATGTCTTTCTGGGGCCTGTCATCAGTCCTGACCTGTTGAATATTTTTTTGTGTGTCTTAAGGTAAATCATAAAAGGTAGTGTTATCAGTTTTGTAGCCGACATGAAGTTGCAAGGTCTAGGTAACATGCTGATTGACAACATAAAGCTTTTGGTGTAAAGCTTTAAAGTCTTTATGAAGAAAGGATAAAAATACTGTTATTGGGAGAAAAAGCATTGTAGTGGATATAGCATGAAAATAGATATGGACAGACCTCGCTTTTATTTTTAGTGCTTTCTTTAACTTTGCTTGGGTAATTTAATATCCAGGCTTTTCACTGAAATTAGTTTGGTAAGGAGTTGCATAGTTAAGCTCTTTATTCAGTTCTATAAATCATGCTCCTGCCAAATGGGAAATGGACCCTTGCTTTTGTAGAAATAATACAGTTTCAAGCTTTGGTAAGGGATTTTTCACTTCTTTCTCTTACCAAAAAGGTTCAGTTCAGTCGCTCAGTCGTGTCCGACTCTTTGTGACCCCATGAATTGCAGCACGCCAGGCCTCCCTGTCCATCACCAACTCCCAGAGTTCACCGAAACTCATGTGCATCGAGTCAGTGATGCCATCCAGCCATCTCACCCTCTGTCGTCCCCTTCTCCTCCTGCCCCCAATCTCTCCCAGCATCAGGGTCTTTTCCAATGAATCATTTGGACTTTCAGCTTCAGCATCAGTCCTTCCATTGAACACCCAGGACTGGTCTCCTTTAGGATGGACTGGTTGGATCTCCTTGCAGTCCAGGGGACTCACAAGATTCTTCTCTAGCACCACAGTTCAAAAGCATCAATTCTTGGGCACTCAGCTTTCTTCACAGTCCAACTCACATCCNTCTCCCCTGATTCTCTCTCCCCAGAGACAAAAAAAGGCAGTCTAGTGAAAAGGAAACAATGGCCCAGGAAATGTGTATTTTGCAGTGACAGGCCTCTAACTACACAGAGGCATGTGGAGGGCGACGTGGCTGGGCGTTCAGTTAGGCTTTGCATGGTCACGGGTTCACACCCGGATTCCTTTATTTATAGGAGAGTGCTAACTCGCTCCAGTCATTTCCGACTCTTGGCGACTCCATGGACTGTATAGCCGCCAGGTTCCTCTCTCCATCGGATTCTCTAGGCAAGAATACTGGAGTGGGTTGTCATAATGGTTAGAAGCAAATATCTCACTGGCACAGCATCGGGGCATGGTCTTCTCTCCTATAACGTGGGAAACCGCCCCTTAGTTTGCAAAGTCTTTCTGGGTTAACCCGGTAAAGATGTGTACAGAAGCGAGCACAACCGCACGGAAGGAGCACTCTGAGGTGCACTCCTACAGGAACCGCCAAGACTTACTCCCAGAAGCGGTAACTGCACTTCTCGCCGCCCACCGTCCATCTCCAACCCTCCACCATTAAAACATGTGAGGTAACAGGTGGCGACTGCTGGGCCTCCTGCCCTGGGCTTCCTGGGGCCGTTCCTCCGGAAAGGGAACACCTGGCCGAAAATAGCGGGGCAGCTGCCTGGGGAGGCTCAGCCCGCGCTGTAAGTCTCAGCCTGGCACGTGCAGGGCGGGGCCCGCCTCCAGGTGCGTTACCTGCTCGGCCTCCGCCAGCCACAGCCAGAGCTGCCGCCAGGTCCGGAATTTGTACTTGTCGCTAAACAGGAAGCACATCTCCGGGCTGGCATAACGGGAAGCAAGCGGCGAGCGATAGCTATCGTGCCCACAGGCCGCCTCGCGCCCGCCACAGTCGCCCTCCGCGGCCATCCCGTACTCTGGACCCCCGCCGGAACTGACAGGGTCAGCGAGGGCGGAAGCGGAAGTCTGAGGGCGGGACTTCCTCCACTTGGTTCCACCCCTGGGGTTTCCGAGAGACCCGAGCCTTCAAGGCTGCTGGGTTTAGGCTCTTCGCTGCTGAGAGTTAAAGCGTTTCTCTTCGTTTTACGGGAAACGTGATGAGTGCTTCACAAGTTACGTCCGCAGCTCTGCGTTTCAGTTTTCTCCTCCGAAAAAAGGTACATTAAGACCCGCCTTTAGGATTGCTCTGAGGACATCAAATTGACGTCCAAGACATTTGGAAAGCACTGTTTTTTTGCTATTATTTTTGTCTCCTCCCCTCCCTCATTTCTACCGCCTGCCGGCCCCCCAGCACGGCTCTGAGACAAGTACAAGACAAGGGAAATCGGCATTGAGTTCCCCCCCTGGGACACTTCTTTCTCACTACATCTTACTCAAGGTCCAGGTCAGAAAATGTCACCTGATAAACCCACTGTTTCCTCTGGTTGGCCACTGATAATAAAACCACTGATGTTTATGGTGGTCTCACCGGTGGCTCAGACGGTAAAGAATCTCCTTGCGATGCAGGAGACCTGGATTCGATCCCTTGGTGGGGAAGCTTCCCTGAAGAAGGGGATGGGTACCCCACTCCAGTATTCTTGCCTGGAGGATTCCATGGACAGAGGGAGCCTGGTGGGCTACAGTCCATGGGGTCGCAAAGAGTCTGAGGGTACTGAGGGACTTCATTTTCACTAGGTATCAGGCACTTTCCTGAGTGCTTTACACAAGTAATCTCATTAAATCCATGTGACGGTCCTGAATTGTTCAGGTATTGTTAAATAATACAATACACTACTCTCCAGTGCGGCTTAAGTGCTCAATACATGCCTGCCATTATTCTGATCCCCATTTTTCAGGCGACAAAGTGAAGGCATGGGGAGATTGACCGTCTTGGGATAGCTCATGTGTGCATAGGAGGGCATGAGCTAGGAGTCCGGGGAAGAGCTAGGAGTTAAGTGTAGGGGACAGGCTCCAGGCTCTCAGTTCTTACCAGATTCAAATGTATTCTTCCCCTTGTGCTACAGTAGCAGCTACTATATTGCTTTGAAATTACTTTTTGAGTGTCTCACTATAAGGGGACGTCCATTTTGAATTCTCAGCTTGTTGATTGAGGTGGCCCCTTTCCCAGTAACTGTAAGACTTAAGGGATATTAAAAGTTCTGATTAAATCTCAAGATTTGTAAGATCTCATCTTTGACAATAACTTGTCACCTTTCCATTTCTGCTTTTTTTTTTCATGATTTACTAAAAAACGGATGGACCACCCCTGTAGTGTTCTCCCTTCCCATCTCAGATTTCATATAGGCCTCTCTCGTAACTCTCACCAGAGTTCAGTGCTGTAGGCCTTTTCCATCGATGGCAAACTTGGTGCGGGCGGGGATCATGCCTGCCTTGGTCCCCGGTGTCCCTGGCAGGTGGATCCAGCACAGGACCTTACATAGCATAGGTGCTCAGTGAGTGTTGGCTAGGTGAATGAATGCTGTCCAGAGGCACCTAGCCCACAAAGGGAAAACAAGGCCCAGTTACCAAGATACAAATTAGATCCTGACATTGCCCTTCCTCTTCCCCCAGTCTCTCACGTTCCTTCAGTGTCTTCATGCTGTAGATCCTTCATGTCTCCACCTGGGCTTCAGAATTGTCAGAGTGGACTGCAACACCAATCCTGGAATGCCTTGGCCATTGGAGAAGCCCATGTTACCTGGGCTTACCACCCACATCTTCTTCACCTACCTCCCCTCTGGAGCTGCGGAGGATTGGTTTTTGGGGGTGAGGACAGTTCTGGAAAGATGAAGACCACTTCCTGCAACTGCCCACTCTGCGGAGTGCGTCAGGGCTGTCGCTGCTGGGCTCTGCTGAGTTCATTGCCCTCGCCTTCCACGGTGCCTCCTGCCAACCTTGGTCTCCTCGGTTGTCCAGCCTCACCAGCTCTGCTTCACTCTGCTGTTGCCTCCTCCTAGAAGAGTTTCTGTTTTCAGCCTCTGTCTTCATTTAGGAAAGGATCTTGCTCTTTCACTTATTTTATCTTGAATCTCTCCAGTTGTGCCTCCCTTTTGTGTGTGTGTGAAATGCACTGATCTCTTCCACTGCAGAATCATCTTCACTTGCTCTTTTATGAAAATCTCTCTTACTGGCTGCCTCTTCACCCACCGTTCCAGAACTGCCCAGTTACTAGCTCTGTGACTTGGGTGATAATCTTTTGGCACTTGGGTCTTACCTGTAAAATATGCTCATGATCCCCCAGTGTACAGTGAGGAGCAAAGACAGGTGATACAGATGCTGACTTCCTACCTGGCTCAGTGTCTGGGGCTCCTGTATTCAACACGTTTATTGTCCTCCCCACTTGACTCCTTAGTACTGATGCAGCTTCTGCTCTCTCATATCCTCTCAACTACCTTCACTGATCATCAGTCTCTTCTCTAATAAAGAAATGAAAAGGCCTTTTGCTGTGTTTTCCTATTCGCATAGAAAATCACTAATAAAGTCGATGTGGGGGTGGGGGTGGCCATGTGTGGAACAGGGTAGGCCACGTAAGAACTGGGAACAAGCTTCCCAATGTACATCTTTAAATCATTTTGATTTCTGAGTCAGTTTTCCATTTTCCTGTATTAAGTCATCCCCTGTGGCTGATTGAAATATTTAACCTTTTAGACAACCCCTCCCTCCTGTTTTGAAAACTAAACTGTACTGATTCCTCTCTTTCTGACTGCTCTTTCTCTGATGATCCAACCTTCTCTCACTTCTGAAAAAGGAAGCGGTGGGAATTTCCTCAAGATTTCACCCGTATTTCCTCCCCTTGGAAACTGTTCACACGTCTGGCAGTCTTACCTTCGGAGCCCACAGGTTTCTTCAGTTTTGGTTCTTAATCTTCAAAGGACACCTAGACACTTGCAGCTGGTTGTCACTATATCTAAAGCAGCATCTCTAAAATTCGGAAATTTACATCTATCCTTTTGTTTTTATTTCAGGCTTTTAAAATACCTTGTTTCTTAAATTCTGTTACTCATGAGGATCATTCATTTCAGTGGTGCCTAGTGTGCGCCAAGCATTGTACTAGGCACTGGGATACAGTGGTCGGCTGAGGAGGCTTCAGTGGAGAGGACAAGAGTGGAAAGAGAGGGAGGGAGATACCTTTAGAGGAGTAGACGGAAGGCAAACATGGGAACCTTGTAGGAAAGAAGGATATCTGGGATTTTCGTCTCAGCAATGGAAAACCACTAAAAGGTTTTAGGCTGGAGAATGACTTCATTAGATTTATGTGTTGAAAAACATCATCTCAGCTGTTATGTGTAGAATGGATTGGGGGCAGGGACCTGGAGTGAATGCCATGTGAGAAACAGGCTGAGCTAATGCAGTGGACTAGGTAAGACCTACGTGTAGGTGATCTAGCTTGGGCACAGGAAGTAATCAGCAGAGGAAATGAAGGAAAGGAAGAGATGGGTTAGTTATGGGGAGTAAGGAAGGGAGTGGACTCAGTGATGCTGCTAGGTTTCTAGGTTTTGTCGCTGAAAGGATAGCAGTGCCATCCATCCTGGGGTGGGAGAAGGGCCAAGCAGGCAGGCTGGACTTTTCTTTTGGGTTTACCAAGTTTGCAAAGCCATTAATATACCCAGGTGTCTCAAAATGATGAGTAGACAATTATATATACACGAGTCTGGGCCCAAATGGTAAGGGTTGGAAATATAAATTTAGAACACAGGTGGTAACTAAAGCCATCAGGGTTTTAGATGCTCAAGCTGGAGAACGACACAGCAAAGAACTCTGCCCTTTTTTTTTTCGTGCTTACATTCCAGTGAAGGAGATGCATAATAAAGTCTAAACAAGATCATTTAGAAAGTGCTTAAATTTTGTGAAAACAGCATCGAGTAGCTTAGGGTAGGGATGGGGGTGACAGCTGATCATGTGAATAGAGAATGGAGAATACCGAGTTAAAAGTAGCCAGGGAGGCAGCTTGGATGGGAAGGGGAGAATGGGTACGTGTATGTATGGCAAAGTCCCTTCGCTGTTCACCTAGAACTGTCACAACATTGTTAATCAGCTACACTTCAATATAAAACAAAAAGTTTTTAAAAAAATGGTTATTAAAAAAAAGAAAAAGCCAAGGTAGGGATGAGGAAAGGAAAGGATCTCAAGCACTGGTGGAACAAACACTCGACGGGAGCACCTCTCTGATTACAGTTTGGAAGCAGGAATTTGTGAGAAATTCTTCCGATACCTCTGATCTTCTCCACACATCAAGTGGACACAGGTCAGGGTCTCATTGCTGGCTGGCTACGGTAGGTTGACAGGAGTCCTTGTTTGCTCTGCAGTGATTTTTTCCCCCACCAAGAGATGCTGCTTTTGGTTGCTGGTAGAAAACAGAAAATAGGGTTTTTCCAAAGTAGGAATTTTAGCACCCTTATTAGTAAAAAACATAGGCTATTATATTTAAACTGGTTTAAGATGGATGTGGGAAAAGGGCTGATGGACTTGAAGGAAATAAATAGGCCAGCATCCTGGAATGGCTGATGAGGCCAAATAAAGCCAAAGAGTGGCCCGGACCAGTTGGGAAGACAGGAGGTCAAGGTCAAAGATGGGGAAATTAGTGACTCAGGAGGGGAGCAATTTGGGGGTGAGTAGGGGGCTTCCCAGGTGGCTCAGTGGTAAAGAATCCACCTGCCAATGCAGGAGACCTGGGTTCAGTCCGAGTCAGGAAGACCCCCTGAAAGGAATGGCAACCCACTCCAGGGTTCTTGCCTGGGAAATGCCATGGACAGAGAAGCCTAGGGGGCTACAGTCCATGGGTTCATCAAGAGTTGGACACAACTCATGGAGTAAACAAGGGGAGCGTGTGGCCAGAGTGAGTGGGGGAGTGCAGAAACCTGGCCATTAGGATCGAGTTCCCAAGGGGATGCTAAAGTCACCTAAGGTGACAGCAGAGCCCAGAGCACGGAGGAGGGCCGAGTCAGAGGCTAAAGTCTTGACAGCCATCTTCAATTCTACAACCCGCCCCCTACACTTACCAATTTATGCATTTTAAAAATAACCAAAATTTAAAATAAAGTCCTGAGTGATAAAGGTCTTCATAGGTTTTGCAATGACCACCTCAATTCCACAAAAACAATACTTCCTTGGCATATGCAGGCCCGCAAGGTGTTTCTGACATCTAGTTCACCTCTCCTCCCCTCACATTTCCTGGTGTTTACATATTTTATGGTAAGAATTGAGTGCTGTATGACCTACCCCTTTGTACAGCAGACTCGCTTAAGACCGAGCACCTTTTCAGAATTCCAGGTGTCTGGAAGCTGAAGCATTTTGGCGTGGAAATTTTGGAATCCAGCCTTGGTTCCCTAGTATGGTGACTGAGACAGGTTTCGATTAAATGATGAAGTCACATGGTGTCCTCAGGGCAGTGCCCAGCTAATAGGAAGCAGTCAGTCAGTCATTGCTACCTAGTTCGAGCTGATTCAATTTGGCTGAGTTGCCCTTTCTTCATGAAACAGGCTTTGCTATAGTACTATCTGTTTCACTCAGCATTCTGAGAAGCCAATCAGACACACCACCACCTGGAAATGAGACAGTATATTCATTTCCTTCCATTCTTCCCCTTTGCTATTCTAGCGATATTGCATGATCTAACAAGTCTCCAGCAGTGAACAATAAATAAGAGACTGTTCAGATGGGAACAAGCTGGCCTTTAGCATAAGGCTCTCCCATCCCTCAGTGGTGAGCACAGCAAGCAGGGTGAAGGCACAGGGAAGGTGGCTTCCTGTTCAGAGGTGGCATGCAGCTACCTCCCCAGGCTGTGGCAGAGCCCCAAGCACGCCTTGTCCTTCCTTCAGCTCTCCTCAAGTGTCCTCCCTCCCAAAGGCACATGGGGCGGAAACGAGGTGACAAAAAGGAAGCAGAACCCGAATTTCTCTCAGACTGTCTAAACCCAGCAGCGCAGCAGGTGGCAAGGAGCCTGAGCCCTCTACTGACTGGTCAACCCGAGAAACCCAGCAACACAAACCACAACAAGGAGAGAGAGACCAAGTGGAGGTCCTGTTCAGATGCTGAATGTCAGTCAGCTTTCATGTGTGGACCAGGGTGATGGAGAAGAGTGGAAAAAAAAA
>SJYV01033614.1:0-15155 GCA_006410875.1 Neotragus pygmaeus
CCTTCTCCAATGCATGAAAGTGAAAAGTGAAAGTGAAGTTGCTCAGTCGTGTCTGACTCTTCGCGATCCTACGGACTGCCGCCCACCAGGCTCCTCTGTCCATGGGATTTTCCAGGCAAGAGCACTGGAGTGGGGTGCCATCGTCTTCTCTGGTTGAATAGCCTATCTTTCCTTATTAATTTGTAATATTAAATCTGATTTACACCAGTATCCTCTCTCTATTTTATAGTATCCAAGCCCCCAAAAGTGAAAGGAAATAGTTTTTACCTCCTATGTCTCCCAGTTAAGACCTCTCAGTTTGTAAGTTTTCCTTACCAAGGTCTCTGTGTAGGTTCATCTTTCAGTGTGGTAGCCTTTAGGTATAATGTGAACGTGAAGAGAGAAAGGCAAAGCAAACAAAAAGCCCCCCACCTGGTTTTGCTCACGATGGCTTCGTGGAAGGAATGAACGTTAACACAGCCTGTGAGCTGTGTCACAGAGACCTGCAAAGGAAAGCCTGGGCCCATCAGAGGACTGGGAGTGTGGGCAGGCTGGTCTCTGGTGAGTGAGCTGTTGTAGGAGAGCTCACTAATCGTGCTGGACAAAATTATCCATAGAACTTTTAGACAAATTTTAATCAGAAAGGAATATTTGGGGTTATGCTAGAATATTATGATGATCATGATACTTACTCTTCTGCATCTGCTGTTTCCCAGAGCTAATGATGAGCTCCATCTAGTCATACTTTCAGCTGTCTTTTGTGTCATCTGCCATAGGATTTCACAGCAATCTCTGAGATAAGAGACAAGTATTAAAATAGTTCAGTTTTCTCTGGATATCCAAGGATCTGATATTGAGCAAAATGATGCTTATAGAATTGCCAAAGCAAGATGGGCTTTTCCCTGAGGTTTTTTTTTTTTTTTTCCCTTTCCTATTGGACAAACCAGAGTGATGAAACTGACCTTGTATCTTTTTCTCTTTGGAAGCCTGAAAACTTCAAAACCAATTCTGGCCTCAGAGTCTGTGCATGATTTTTCTTTTTCTTCTCTAGCTTAAATTATCTGTCCTAACCTATCTTACCTTGGGCTTAAATTAATTTATTTTGTTAAATTGGCTATGCAGCTAAGTGGCGTATAATAGCAGTACGTCAATGAGTAAATATAGTTATTTGACTCAAACTAAACATAAAGCAGGTTTTAAAATAATTTTAAACATAAAATTATTTTAAATTAATTTTAATATATATGAAAACAATACATTTTAATATATTAAAATGAGTTTTAATATATTTAGAAGTAAATGAATTTAGTGTTAGAGACAGTGCTGACTTGAGTAGAATAAAAGAGAATTCCTTCTTCCCATGCTTTTGGCAGTTTTAAATGTCATCCAGTCTTCCTTTCTTGTGAACCATCACAAACTTGTTTCTCAAGGCCATTTCCATGTTGTCTTTCTAGCAAAACCATAGACAGAGTTGGGAATTTATGGTCAGCTTTACACTGGGCAAATAGACATCAGGCACTTTTCTCTATTGTGTAATCAACTAGTTTGAAATACATATTCCTACACCATTTAAAAGCATCCATCAAAAATTAGTAATTCTTAGCTGAGATGAATAACGTACAAACATATAGTTAGAATAATTTTAGTGTCTTATTTTGGTTAAGAGTGGGTTACTTGTGTTTCAAATCGAAGATTATGAATAGTTTTAATCAACTTGTGTACTTCAACTTCAAGATTTCAGGTTTACGTTGAGTTTAGAAACAGTTATTTATTTCTCGTTGCAGACAAAACTAAACTCCACATCTCTCTTCCCGAGCGAGGAGCTGGCTGAAGCCACAAAAGCTTTGCTGGATAGTCTCGGGAATCTGGCCCAAGAGGTAAGTCATATCTTTTCAGTCCGAGCGGGCAGACCATCCATTATGACTTTTTTACACCCTGAATTTGATTCAGAGAGTCCATTTGATATGAATGTCATAAAAAATGTAAAATCAACTTTAGAGGCATCTGTGACCTTAAAATTACTCGGTTTGATCTCCTTATTTCTTTAAAGATGAAGAAACCGAGACTCATGGATGGCTCAGTGTTAATTAGCTAGTAGCTAGAGGCCCAATGTCTAGCCTAGGATTCCTCCAGTTGTTACTCTTGGTCCCGAGTTAATGACTCATTAATAGAGGAGATGGTTCCTCCTCGTCCTCCACATACTGTGTTTGTCTTACAGCAACTTCTTCTTATTTCTTCTATAGTAATAAAGCTGGATAGTCTTTTTACCAGAACGTTTGTTTACTAACTGAAGGGTTAGAAGCTGGTACCCCTAATTTGGATCTTTGCCTTGTGAACTTCTGGCCCCTTGAATTCAACATTGGGAATAGAGTCTCCTGATAAATGTTGAGTTTGCCTTTCGGGTCNAGAACGTTTGTTTACTAACTGAAGGGTTAGAAGCTGGTACCCCTAATTTGGATCTTTGCCTTGTGAACTTCTGGCCCCTTGAATTCAACATTGGGAATAGAGTCTCCTGATAAATGTTGAGTTTGCCTTTCGGGTCCACATGTTTACAAGTGTATTAGAATTACCTAACTTCCTACTTAACAGAATCACCTTTGTCTTAAGATCAGAGGGCCTGACTTACAAAATTAGCGGTAAAGCACTTCTCTGCCTCCCAGTCAGCGTGTGCTTGCCTTTCTGAGACCCAGCCTTGTTTCAGAATAGACTGGAAAAGAGGAACCAATGGTCTGGAGCCCATTGTTAGAGAGCTGAGCCAGGGCGTAATGGTCAGAAACCGCACAGGCCTTAATGTATAAGACATTGGGAATAATTTGCGGCAAAATTTTCTCAGACTTGGTCCAGCCTTATTATGAACTGCTTCTTTAACTCATTGCTTTTGATATTTTTATGATTTTTCTCAAATATCAAAGCTCACTTTATGTCTTCTAAGAATAAATACTTAGAATACTTTGGCCACCTGATGTAAAGAGCTGACTCATTGGAAAAGACCCTGATGCTGGGAAAGATTGAGGGTAGCAGGAGAAGGGGGCGACAGAGGATGAGATGTTGGATGGCATCACTGAGTCAATGGACATGAGTTTGACCAAACTCAGGGAGATAGCGATGGACAGAAAAGCCTGGCATGCTGGAGTTCATGGGATCGCAAAGAGNTAGCAGGAGAAGGGGGCGACAGAGGATGAGATGTTGGATGGCATCACTGAGTCAATGGACATGAGTTTGACCAAACTCAGGGAGATAGCGATGGACAGAAAAGCCTGGCATGCTGGAGTTCATGGGATCGCAAAGAGCTTGACATGACGTAGTGACTGAGCAACAACAACAGCAAGAATAAAGTACTGCATGTTCGCAAAGGAAAATGCAGAATGTTTGGGAAGTGCAGAACGCACCGAGGTTCAACTCTGTCAACATGTCACCTAGCGTGTCTCTTTTGATCCTGTTCTTTGTCAATCCTGCTGCTGTGTGTCTGACCGAAGAGGACTGGCTTTCCGGCTCCTTTCAGGAGGACAAGCCCTCTTCCAGGCTGCCATCTGTTACTCTGGTTGTGAATGCTGGTGACCTCTCTGTAGGTGGAGAAGTTGGGTCTCCTGGGGTTCTTCCAGGAGGCAGAATGAGAAGCAGAAACTGCCCTGCAAGTCCATTGCCATCTCTCTCGAGGCCTGTTAGCTGACGGTGACTTGCCCTGTGCTCTCTGCCAGCCCTAGAAAAGGCAGAGCAGGGATCTAGCATTTGAAGCTGCCTCTAAACTCACAGTCTGGTTATAGCCGTTTCCTCTTACATCACTGGCCTGCCTTTTGTCTAGGGTTAAAAAATAATTGAAAGCATGTGACGTTCTGTTGCTCACATGGTAGAGACTCAAGCTGAACAATATACATTTTTCTTGTCAGCTGCTTCCTCGAGTCCTGCTCATTTCCTGGCCCTGGGCAGCAAGGGCCACCCACTCCTCTCAGTGGAACACAAAGTCAAGTCACTTTTGCCACCAGTGACTCATCATCTAAGGGTTTCTCTGGGACAAATGGGAGAGGGTAAATACATAAGTGCCCTTGTTGATCTGCTCAGTGTTTGGAAGAAAAGTTGGTTGTTCTGACTAAAACACAACCTTGAAAGGAAAAGGGAGGTAAGCTGCCAGGTTTCTTGCAGCTTCCCCTGGTTTCCCTGTGTGAGCTACATGACAAATGTGATGAGGCCGACTGTGCCTATTGCACAGGCGACGCTGAGGCTCAGAAAAGCTAGACAGTTTGCCCACAGTCACCTAGTGGGTTAATTGGCAAGACTAGGATTTGAACCCAGGATGGTTGGCCTCTAAAGCCCACATTCTTGGAGCTTTAGCGCTTTTTTGTCTGAACCCTCATGGTAACTGGAATAGAGGTGGAAGGAGACTATTCAGAGAAAGGAACTGGACTAAGAGGGCCGGGAGTTGTGAGGGAATGGGGACTTTGAGAGCCAGAGGGATGAAAGTGGGCAGGAGCTTCACCTCTGGAAGGTGAGCCTGGGGAGGCAGGGGAGGGAGCAGTGTTTGGTTGTCTGTCCACACCCGCTAGGACCCTGGCACAGCTGGGTGCTAGGGACTCAGCGCTGAGCACACTAAGTTCTCTGTTGTTGTGGGACTGCAGTGGGGCAGGAGATAGAAGCAAACCAGTCCGTGTATAATGGACAGCAGGGATGCCTGCAGTGAAGGAAAACTAAGCTGGGTAAGAGGGATGGAGGGGCATGAGATGGTATTTTAAAGGGGAGGGTGATCCATGAAGTCCTGTCTAGTCAGGTGCCATCTGAACATGGAGGAAATAGATCCAAATACACTGATGTAGGGCATGGTTAAGAGATGTAAAGACCGGGGAGGAGGCCGGTGTGTCCAGAACAAAGAGAGCAAGTGAGAAGGGAGTCAGAGATGAGGTTAGAGCAGGAGATGAGTGCCGTGCAGATCTGGAAAGGCTGGATTTACACTGAGCAAGATGGGAGGCCAGTGGAGGGTCTGGATCAGGGGTGTCTGGTGTGGCTGAGAGGGTGAGAGTTGTTTATGATTCCAGTGTGAGGCTGAGAAGAGACTGTGATGGGGTGAGGGCAGGAGAAAGCCATGGCGGTGGATTGAGAAAGCCTCAGTAGTTCATTCACTCCGTAGATGATGATCAGATGCCACCATCTGTGGGTTGGAGGCTGAGTGGCTGCCTTCCCTGTGGTGGGAGGCACTTCATGGGGAGGCTTGGGGCAGGAGCTGAAGTTAGAACAAATAGGAGTCTGCCCCTAAGGCAGGTTCTGGGAAGAGCTGAGAATTTGGAATAACTCAGTTGCTTACAGTGCTTCTATCCAAAGATGTGCTGACTTTATGTGGGAAGAGATTTGTCCTTTCGATCGGGGGATGGCAGGATGGTGGTGGCAAGAAAGAGAAGTGAGTGGCTTCTGTGCTGTCCTTCAAAAATCTCTAGGGCTGTTGTACCCACCAGCAAAAGGAAAGATGGCCTGACTGCCTATCCCCCTCTCTGTCTGTGTACCTCAGAAGATAAAGTCAGGAAAAGCTGGCCACCTAATTGTGTTTTCTGGGTGTCAAAAGCCTCCCTCTCTGGAGGGAAGAATCTTTGTGACTTCTGACCGCCCCTGGAGCACCTGGTTCCCCTTTGCAGGCTGAAGGCAGAGGCAGGGTCTGTGGCACCCAAGACCTTCTCACTCACAGGGATCAGTGGGCTCTGTGAGACAGAAAACCGGGTCGTGGAGTCAGCCTAGACTGCCTCCAGAGCAAGAGTGGTGTCCCGCAACCGCTCCCCTCTGCTTGCCGCTCCTTAGCCTGGACACTCAGTGACAGGGCAAGGAATGGAAGGGTATATTAATGATTTATTGTGAAATGTGTGGAAATTACAAAGTGCTCTGTGAATAGTTAATCATAAGAGCCACTAGGCCAAGAAGTCCACAGGGTGCTGCAGTACATTTGTGTGTGAGACAAAGCGCTGGTCACATATAAGTCCCAGACTCAGCCCCCGGCTGCGTGGTGCCTCTGCCTCTTCCAGGCAGGGGCTGTTCTGTGCAGGGCCCTCTTGGAGAATGGATATTGTGTGATGTTCTTCTCGCCACGCTCTGTTTTAGCTTCATCGTCTTGATCAGAAGTGGGGCCCTCAGAGAAGTGACTTCCCGAAAGTTGGAGCCAGTGAGGACGTGGCTGAGATTCAAAGTCAAGCTCCCATCATGTGTTCCTTCCCAGTGTTTGGCACTTAGCTGAGACGAGGGTGGGGATTTCACACACACTGCCTTTTCTGCCAAGGGGCAAGGGGGTACCTCAGTTTCTACACTGAAGTTTGAGGTGTTTTAGAAATGAGGCCATGATCGAGGATGTGAGTGGTTCCTGATGTACACATGTGAACACACGATTCTTCAAGGAAAGCATCCTCTTCTATAAACCTGATGATAAGCTGAATGAGATAGAGCCCATCACCAGGGGCTCCACCAACTTCTAGGCTGTACTTCAGTCTTTAATGTGTATGGGAATCACCTGGGCACCTGGCGACAAAGTGGATTTGAACTCTAGATAGACCAGAATCTGCATCTCAAGCAGTCTCTCAGATGACACCAGTCCCTCTTCCACAGAGGGGTAGCCTGGCTCTCGCCGTCCCATCACCAGGCTTCCGAGAGGCGACGTCAGACAAGTCATGTTCTGGGATAAGGCTTTGTAGAGGTGAAGAAACTAACCTGTTTCTTTGACTTCTGTGTCTTCAACCTTACCCCCCTTTTCCTTTCCTCTTCTGCCTGCTCCCTCCCCCAGCTGTTCAGCATGAGGAGCTGGAGTGACATGCGGCAGGAGGTGATGTTTCTTACCAACGTGAATAGTTCCAGCTCTTCCACCCAGATCTACCAGGCTGTGTCCCGCATCATCTGCGGCCATCCTGAGGGCGGGGGCCTGAAGATCAAGTCCCTGAATTGGTACGAGGACAACAACTACAAGGCCCTCTTCGGGGGCAACGGCACGGAGGACGATGCTGGCACCTTCTATGACAACTCTACATGTGAGTGTCTACGCAGCCAGGCCCTGGCACCACCTCTGTCCCAGACTCAGCCCTGTGGGGCCCCCTCTCTCATGCTTAGCCTCATCCTACATAGCAGCAGTGGGTACTTGTTTAAGTCTGTTTGCCACCCAGACAGAACTCCTAGACGAGGGAGTCTTCTTCTGATCAGCAAACTGTCCCCGCTTGTGTGAAAGGGGCCTGGCACATCCCAGGTATACAGTGTTTTTATCAAGTGAATGGATGATTGAATGTCACTGTCTCCAATTTTCTGGGGTATGTCTGAAGGTGGTTCCCAGAGTGATCAAAGTTCTTATTCTCCCCATCTCCCTTCCCTTTCCCCCCTGCTCTCCTTGAGATATGGTTTATAATAAAAACTTAACAATAACAACAATAATGAAAGATAGCATTTAAGGAACATTTCCTATGTCCTTTGCATTTTTTTTTTTAAGTTAATTCATTTAACCCTTATGGTAACCCTGCAAGGAAGTTTGTTTTTTTGTTTTTGTTTTTTTTCCTTTTTTGGCTGTGCAGGACCACAGCTTGTGGGATCTTAGTTCCCCAACCAGGAATGGAACCTTGACCTCTGGCAGGGATTTCCTTGCAAGGAAGGTTTTATAGCCCCACATTTTGTAGGCTTGGAGAGGTTCAGTGACTTGGTCAAAGTCACGCTGTTGCAAATCGTCAAGAACCCGGATTGAACCAGGTCTGCCTGGCTCCATGCTTTTTGTCCATAAACACATGACCTCCAGAATACCTGATCATGGTAGCGTGTGTGCCATCAGACTCAGGCATTTGATCTGCTGTTTGTTTTTGGTTCTTAGCTACAAGGTGTCATTAGAGAACCTTGTTACACCATATCTGCTCCCCACGCTTGGGCAGTTTTGTGGTGATGTATGTCCTGTGCCTGTGGCAACGAGGAGCCGGTGTTACAGCTGTAGACAATGGCATTGTTTTCCTTGAAAACATGATGCAAGTGAGCCTTTCTCCATTTCTAACCGCAGGTGTGTCTTTCAGACACTGAGTGAGGTGGCTTTTAGTGCATTACTGTAATATAAGAACCTTTTATTCTTCTCTGGAGTGAAGCACTCCAGTCGTGCCAGGTTGCTTTGTGAGCCTGAAGGGAAGGACACTATAGGCAGCTTTCTGAAATGCCATCCCCTCTGCTCCCTCTCTTTGTAAGTCAAGCTGAGGGAGCCTTCATTTTCATAACAGCTACAACTATGAGCAAGTCCTCTTTTTTGTTTTTGTTTTTAAATATTATCTTTGCAGCATGTAGAAGATACTTGGAATCTAAAAGAACCCAGAGTGAAATTTTTAAAAAATTTGGGAATCTTTCTGGGTAATCAGACTTTATTATCTATTATGACTTCATATTTTTCACTTTGGGATATTCATTACATTTATTTCAGGTACTTGTTATGAGACTTTGAAATTGAAGGGAGATTTTTTTATTTCTGCTGGAAAACTACAGTCTGAAATTCAGCCCTCTGTTTACGGTGGAAACAAAGTGTTGAAGGCTGGCGTTAAGTCATCTAGAGTGACAGCTCTAGGCTTGTGCATAGTAAAAAGTATTTTTCTATATTGTCTCAGTTGTGACAGCATCAGTGTTATAATAAACTTTGGTTATTTATCCAGCATTGTTCTAGGGGCTCCACCGATATCATCTCAGTCAGTCCTCTCCACGTCTCTGCTAAGTAGATGTCATTAACTTTAATTTTACAGAGGAGTCAACTGAGGCACAAATCTGAAGTTGTTACATAACCATTAAGTGGCAGAGCTGAGATTTAAACCTATGACTGACCAGCCGGTTCTAAAGCTTTTGTTAGTTTCTACAAATATATGACCATGCGTACAAATGTTTGCCTTTCATCCTTTTCACAGCTCCTTATTGCAATGATCTGATGAAGAATCTGGAGTCCAGTCCTCTTTCCCGCATCATATGGAAAGCTCTCAAGCCCCTGCTTGTTGGAAAGATCCTGTATACACCCGATACTCCAATCACAAGGCAGCTTATGACTGAGGTAAGCCACCTGGGCCCGAGAGGCCCTCAACAGACTCTTCCTAGAATTAAGAACAAAAATATAAAGGTGGCTTCAGATGGAGTATATTGAGTATACTTTTCTGGGATTTCCAAAGAATGAGGACCTCCAGTCTGACCTAGGCCCCAGCTGACTGTTGAGGGCCAGCTCTCCAGTCTTGGATGTTTGAATCCCTGCTGCAGGCAGGCACTTCTTGGGGATGGGAAAGACAGGAAAAGGGCTTCTGTGATGGAGTGTCTTTTCAGGGAGTAGCTGAGTTTCTCATGTCACTGCCCCTCTTTTATTTTTTGCTGCTCCTGGCTTCCTGGTTGACTCCAGGTGAATAAGACCTTTCAGGAACTGGCTGTGTTTCATGATCTAGAAGGCATGTGGCAAGAACTCAGCCCCAAGATCTGGACCTTTATGGAGAGCAGCTCAGAGATGGACCTTGTCCGGGTGAGTGTCCCTCTGATTACTGTGTGCCTGCTTGATGCTCTTTTCTTCCCAAGAAGTGACTGAGAGGAGAGTTATTTACATTGAACCCAGTACAGAGGGACTGAGCACAGCTCAAGCCCCAGGGCTGTCACTTGGCAGAGGTACAGGTGATGGTGCACAGATTACACCATCACATGCATATCAGCATCAAGGCTTCTGATAGTCCAAATCAGAGTTCCAAGAAACTTAGGACTGGTATTTGGAGGAAGAGTTTGGTGATTACAAGACCTTAACTATTTTCTGGCTGTGGAGCCACAGCACCTTACTCAGCCCTGTGTCCTGGTAGGTCTTGGACAGAGATGTGCGAGCAAAAGCCTGTTCTGCAGACTCATCACAGATACTTGCTCTCCAAGGCGCCATGTGAGTGAGGAGCCGCTGTTACTACGTGGAGGGGAATTTCACTTAGTGCTTCAGAACCACTTGAAAAGGGATAAGTGCTCTGAAGACAATTGGATTCAGAAGCGGAGGAGTCTGAGCAAGAACGAAATATCTCCTTTGCTTGAGCCTGAGTGCCATTTAATCACATCATCCTGCCTTGGGCTGAGTCAGAGAATCATTAGACTATTTCCTGTCTCCATGGTGAGAGAGGCCTCTTCCTTTTGTTCCTGCTGCTATTAAGCATGAATGGATTTTGCCAGGTTTCTTGTCTTGACATGTCATTGATCAGAAGGGCAGCTGGGTGTTACAGGTGGTATATCTACCCAGAGAGGTACTCTCACAGGCTGAGGACCCTCCCAAGATGCCCTAGTAGGGACCATACCCTGGGGACCTTCCAGTGATGGGAAAGCTGAGTCATCTTTGTTGCACTGGTCCTGCAATTTAATTCTTAAATTGGGAGCCTTTAAAAACCAAGGGACTTTAGTCAGGGAAGCATGAACAATAATTTGTATGGATCAAGTGAATAATTCCTGTCTAATAATGACAACAACAACTTATACCCATCAAGGACAGTCTCTGTTCAGCTCCAGTCTCTCCTCCGAAAGGGATTCATGTGGTTTAGCCACAAACAGTGTCATAGATCTTGGTGTGGTCTCAGGCATCTTCTGGTCCTCTCCTTGGAATCTACATTCCTACTTGTTGGACTTCTCTCCTTCCGAGTCTCAGGGGGTGACTAGGGGCCATGTTGAAGGAACTCCATGAGTTTTAGTTTGTAGGCTGATAGATGCTTCCCCTGCTTTTAAATAGGGGGTTTGACTTGGATGCTCCAGCAGGTCACAGGCTGTCACTTCTTGTGGGATGAGGCCCTTGTCAACATGGCTGTGGCATTCACTGGGGATCCTGCTGGAGAACCTAGGATGTGAAATAGGAAATGTAGGAGCTGTGGCTGGGGAGAAAGGCGCTGTGTGTGGCTGAGAGGGCCTTGGGTGTCAAGTCAAAGACAAGACTTTAAGCTCTGACACACCATTACCAAATCCATGGAAGGGTTTTTGTCAATGTATACATTACTCTGGTTTGACAGGTGGGTTGAAGAGAGGAAAGGTGGAAGGCAGAGACCAGGGCAGAGGCTGGTGGGGTGAAGCCTGGTGATGACTGGTTGTGGAGAGGTGAAGGAGAGGGAAGCTTTGGGGTAATTCTTAATTTCTAGCTGATGGATGGTAGGGATGTCCAACAAGTCAGTGGATACTAGGGCTTGGAGTATAACTGGTTGGATAGGCTGGAGACAAAAGTTAGGGACTCATCAGCCTGTGGGTGGAAGTCGAAGGAGCTTCCTCCAGCTGCTTTCTTTTCTTTACTAAGGAGTGTTTATTTCACTCCACAAGCTTGGGCTTCTCAGTCCTCTGTACCCCCTGAAACCTCACATCTGGTACATGAAGCAGTGCCTGAGACTTCTGGTTCTGTTGGGGTAGCTCTTTCTTTTTTTCAACTTTATTGAGGTACAGATGACAAATTAAGAGTGTATGTATTTAATGTAAACAACTTGGTGTTTTGATATATGTTTGCACTGTGAAATGATTACCACATTGGAACTAAGTAACACGTCCCTTCCTTCACCTAGTTACCTCTTAACAAGTGTCAAGTATACAGGATGGTATCATTAACTATGGTCAGCATGCTATACATTAGATCCTCAGACCTAATAATGGGAACGTCATACCCTTTGACCTCTGTTTCCCCAGCCCCTTGGTAACCACCCCCCTCTACTCTGTGATAGCTCTTATCTTCTGCTGTGTCTGGCTCTGTCTGCACCTGTTCTATCCAGAGGCACCCACAGATCTGGAGGCCCTTCTTTGTTGGGTCATGGAACCCATTGATACTCAATTGTTCTTTCTGAGCTGCTATTTGTTTCCTTCGCCTTCAACCTCTGCTTCCTCCATGGACACTGCTCCTGATGGTGATCTTCATACCCTAGAATCATGTAGTCAGTGATCCCACTGGGCACATCTCTCAGGCCTTGCTGCTCTCCTTGGCTGTATTGCTCAGAAGCCACACTGGGCAGGGTAGACCTCACCTCAAATACTGCGTGTCTTCACTCAGGTTTTATTTGTTTAGTTCAAGTCTCAAATAAAATCATTTCAGAATTGCTAACCCATCCCCCTGTGCACCTTTGTGAGACACAATTTTGTATCTATTATGTTAATAAAAATACATATCCTAACTGATGACAATATCATTTGTTATTCCCTATAGGAAAGCAATTTGGAATGAAAATTGTAAGAACCATAAAAAGTGTGCTATCCTATGTACTTCCATTCCACACACCCTCGGGTTGTATCCCATACAGAAATAATTTTAAAGAAAGAAGTCACCCTACGAAACAGAATGTTATTGCTATAATAATTGTTTTTTTGTGAAAAATTAGAAATAGACTAAATGTTTCACAGTATGGGAATAGTTAATGAAATTATAGTTTATATGCCCTATAAAAACTATTATGCTCCCATTAAAATACTAAATATGAAGCCACAGGGGTAAAAGCTTATAATGTCAGTAGAAATGAGACTGATTTTAAGAATAGCAGAATTTGGCCTTCAGAGATTCCATTTCAGTAGAGTCAAAGTTTCATCTGCCTTCTTGAAGGTATGACAGGAGTTGTGGCTGATTCTCTTTTCCATGAGCTGAGGTTGAAACAGACCCATTTTTCTGGCAGCATATCTTTGCAGGCCTTTGCCCCAGTCCTCTGCACCTGTTGGTTGACCACCTGATTGATTTCCCTGCTCTTCCATGTTGACCCATGTGGAGAGCCAGCCAGCTAAGGAAAAAGAAATGGAAGATAGGCCTCCTTTTCCTCATGACCCATGCATCCTGTAATTGGGAACGATCAGGTTTCACTTGGTTTAACAGCAGCATTCTTTCCCTAAGCTAAACAGGTTTGTCTTAATTCAGTCTAGAAATTAAAAGTCTTTATGAGGAATTATCAGCCTGGGTCTCAAAAAAAGATGATATAATGTAGGGGGAAGGTGCAAGAGAATTTGAGAGCCCATGTCTCATATCCTGACTTTGTTACTTATTAGCTGTGTGACCTTATGGTTAGGGACTTAACTTCTATGAGCCTGTTTTCTCATCTGTGAGATGGAAACTATTAGACATACCTTCCTTAAGATGTTGTATGAGGTGAAGTGTTTAATCCAACAGTAATTATATAGAGTATAAGTGTGATTATTGTTGTTACTGTAGTTAATAGCATTTACTCTTAAGCTATACTGGAAGCTGGATTCAGACTGGACTGACATTGACCGGTCTACTCCATGCCTATTAGTGTATGATTCATCCTTGGTAAAAAGTTATTTTTCTCAGCCTCAGTGGTCTCACCTGTAAAATGGAAACACTGTTACCTACCTCACAGTTTTTATAAAGATAAAAAAATGACAATGTATGTGAAAGGGTTTTGTAAATCATATAGTGCTCATCAAGACTTAGTTGTACTTTGTCACTGGAATGGCAGACACTGTTGGACAGCAGAGGCAATGATAACTTTTGGGAACAGCGATTGGAAGGCTTAGACTGGACGGCCAAAGATATCGTGGCATTTCTGGCCAAGCACCCAGAGGATGTGCAGTCCACCAACGGCTCCGTGTACACCTGGAGAGAAGCCTTCAATGAGACCAACCGGGCAATCCAGACCATCTCTCGTTTCATGGAGGTGAGGAACTGTTCCATGGACCATTTAGAAGAGGCTTTGGCTTCTTTCTCTGAGATAATGCAATATGATTCAGACTGGAGTAAAGTTTAGAAATTTTGTGTAGTCTTATTTACAGTAGCATCCCTACAACCTAATACATGCTGTGTATGAAAAGTCACTTAAAAACACAGGTGGTACATGAAAAACCACTCAAAAAAAATTAGTTGAATGAGTGAGACAGACAGACACTGACCTAACTTCTAGCTTTATTCTGTCTGACTCAAGAATATCTCTATCCATTGTCTTCTAGTTTTTCCTATGTTTTGATATCCAACTACCTAATGGTAACAAAGCATTCCCTTAAAAAAGCATTACTTATGAAACTTACATAAAATTGAATAGGACTGATTACATTAAAAAAATTTGAGTCCTAAAAATGATGTGACTTAATAGGGACAAATGAAAGTTTTTTTGGTCTGTTTGATTAGTTGTTATGACTCAAAATTATGAAGAAAGCAGAAGAAAATGAGGCCTGATCATTGTTTAAATCCCTTTCCCTCCACAAAAATCAGGATGAGTAACTTATCTCTAAAACACATTCAACATTTCTCTTAAACTGCTAAGGTGAAAACCCGAATAATCCATTTTCAATTGAATATTGGAGAATGATGTGAGAGGATGAAGATTAAAAAAGACAGGCACTTGGCGCTTCTCTCAGCCTAGACATTGCCTTGGCCACTGCTTGTTTTCCTGGCCGTCAGCATTCTCATGATGGCTGTTCTTCCTTCAGTGTGTCAACCTGAACAAGCTAGAGCCAGTAGCGACAGAGGTTCTGCTTATCAACAAGTCCATGGAGCTCTTGGATGAGCGCAAGTTCTGGGCTGGGGTCGTGTTCACTGGAATTGCTCCCGGCAGTGTCGAGTTACCGCATCATGTCAAGTACAAGATCCGGATGGATATTGACAATGTGGAGAGGACGAATAAGATCAAGGATGGGTAAGTGGAATTGCATTGTACCAGCCAGTCTTAGAGAATTCAAGAGCAGCTAATGTGACTGGAGATGCTTTAATAATTTTGTAAAAATTTCAAACAAAGATAAATCAGTGGCATGATTTTGGTGTAACTGGCACATTCATGGTAGAGACAGCTGTTTCAAAGGTCATAAAATATCCTTGTCTTTTCGTTTTGCATTTCCATTCAAGGGAATTAGTCCTAAGGAATTAAATCAATTGGAACAAAGAAAGAAGGAAAAAGACATTAGGTTCCCTGTGCTAATGCTATCCATTTCTGTGAAAGGGGGCAAATAACCAAGATAAAAAATGATAAAGTGAATTTTGACACATCCACTTGTAATAATGTTAGGAAGCAATGGAGGAGGGAAAAAAATGAAAGAACAAGTGGTTTGCTCATTCTATCTATTTAGAAAAAATGTACATATCACTGAGGGCTCCCCAGGTGGCGCTAGTGGTAAATAACCCATCTGCCTCTACAGGAGACGTAAGAGACTCAGGTTCAGTCCCTGGGTTGGGAAGATCCCCTAGAGGAGGGCATGGCAACCCACTCCAATATTCTTGCCTAGAGAATCCCATGGACAGAGGAGCCTGGTGGGCTACA
>SJYV01033616.1:0-29554 GCA_006410875.1 Neotragus pygmaeus
GAGAGGGATTCATTTGTGTTGAAGAAGAGATATTCTCTATTTGGACTTACATAGTATCTATTCTAATATGTTGTTGACAGTGTTGCATCGGTCTTATATATCCTTGTCTACTTACTATCTACTTGATTTTAGACTGAGAGTTTAGACAGGAGAGTTACGACACTCCCCTTTTTAGTGGTTTCTCTCTGTTTACCCTTTACTTCCTTTTAATTTTTGATTTATGAAAATGATTTTTGTGTACATAGATTTCATGATTATTGTATCTTCTTTATGAATTGTGGCTTTTTGTTTGTCAAGAAAAAGTTCAGACAGCTTTGCTTGATGTGAATATTTTATTGAGTAAGGAACAAACTGTTCACTAACAGGAAGACTTTAGATGGGAAAGTGGTATGAACTTCAGAGGCTTGTTATTATAGGATGTCTTATAAAATGAAAATGAACAACGTATTTAACTTCACAGTGATTGCTTTTCAGAATGGTGTTTCCAGACAGCAAAGAATTGGTTAAAAGTGATTTTCTTCTATCACTTTAGGATGATAACTTATATTTCCTATGTGATTGTTCAGAGGTATTTATAAGAAATAATCTGAGTTCCACTTTCATTCATTTACAATAACCTATGTAAGTTTCACATGCATTAATTAGATTAAGTTTTGCATATGTGGCTAAACTAGTTTTGTCTGCTTGTGGGTCTTCAAGCCTAATTTCCACTTTAACAAGTGTTACATGTTGTATTTTTTAAATTTCCAATGTCTTTTGGTCTGAATTTTAGACTATTTGACTAGAATAGACTATTTGACTAGTTATTTCCTGATGGAAATAACTCTTGTTTTCATATTGTTTTCATTTATCTTTCATACCTTTGTTCATCACTTTATTTTTAAGCATTCTGAATTACTTTATTAAGGGTAGTATCTCTTACATACAATGTGGGTTTTGCTTTGCAAAAATTCCATGTTTTATTAAACATATATCTAGGCAGTTGTCATTTNTTTATCTTTCATACCTTTGTTCATCACTTTATTTTTAAGCATTCTGAATTACTTTATTAAGGGTAGTATCTCTTACATACAATGTGGGTTTTGCTTTGCAAAAATTCCATGTTTTATTAAACATATATCTAGGCAGTTGTCATTTTGTCTTAAGGCAATGAGGTGTAGGGAATTGCAGGAATCCTGATAATTGCAGGATTATCAATTACTTGCAGTAAGAAGAACGCATTATCTTACCACATTGCATTGTTTCTTTCCCTTAATATATGTTATGTAGTTAGTTTTAATTGAGTCAATTTAAAGGCAGAGTGAATTTTTTAAAGTTTTCATTTTGCAGGAAAATAGCACCAAAAAAAAAAGAATGAAAATGGAATTTGGAACATATTGCTCTTTTATATGAAAATAAGGAGCTTAGAATAAGGGTAAATCTCAAAGGATATAAAGGGCTTGAAATTTGGGAGATTAATATCTACTTCTGTACTCTCTATTTAATATCAATAATCTTTGGATAATCACTTTAACTCTCTAAACTTCAGTTTCATTATAGAGAAACTGAGGATAAATTTTGTCCTGCTACCTTCCTTTCAAAAAGTGTGTACCCAGCAAAATGTCCATGCTCGTTATCCATTTTTCTTTTCTTTTTTTTTTTTTTAAGGTGTCATTCGGTTACCCAAACTCAGATCTGGCTGCTTGCAGCCCAAAAATCAATTTCTGAGAGGCAATTGTTGATCGAGAGAAAAGTTCACATTTCATCAGAATGCCAGCAATCTGGGGAGAAAGGTAGACTCATGCCCCTCAAAAAAACAACTCCAAAGATTCTGCTCAGCCATGAAAGTTTTAAAGGGAAAGGGGAAAGTAATCTCAGCTAATCGTCAAGACAGAGGATCAGACTGGGAGCCATCTCCCACTGCATGCAGGTTTGTGAGCTCCTCACCGTCTTTATTTAGATGCTGTCCCTGGTGGCTTAGAGAATAAAGTGTCTGCCCACAATGCGGGAGACCCGGATTCAATCCCTAGGTAGGGAAGATCCCCTGGAGAAGGAAATGGCAACCCACTGTAGTACTCTTGCCTGGAAAATCCCATGGACGGAGGAGCCCGATAGGGTATAGTCCATTGAGTTGCAAAGAGTTGGACACGACTGAGCAACTTCACTTCACTTCTTCACTTCTTGTTCACACAGTTTGTTCATGAGATTATTGAAGGGGAAGTCTGGGAAGAAAACTGATCATCTGTTAATTACTTATTCCTCATTTCTACTTCTTTGATCTAAGAGAAAAAAATCAACAAGTTAGGCAAGGTATTCTGTGATCAAAAGATTTGAAAACTATGTTTGGGCCAGACACGAGTGTGAGAGCGTCTGGTTTAATTAGTTATAATATAGCTTTGCTAAGGTGACAGGAGAAAACAGGTTTTATGCTGAGAGTGGTTTCCTGCAAACAGCTGCTTACAAATTCCTCCCATCAGATATCATTCCTGTGGAACGGAGGAATTTCTGTGGGATGAGGATGAAGGTATATCTTATGTAGCTGTTAACTGCTTCAAGCTGAGAAAGGACATTGAGGTCTCAGAGCGAAAGATACCAACATGAGTTTGAGGCATCTCTTTGCTGACAGTTTCAATTGCCCACTTAATATACAGGCAGAAAAAAAACTACAATTATTTTGATGCCCACAAAGGTATAGATTATCATGAGTTATAGTGTTAATCCCATTCTCTTAACACCAGTTCTTAGAACTGTGCTACGCACAGATTCAGTACTATTCAAGATGGAGCAATTTATGTCATGGCTATCATCTGGTCATCTTGCAGTTAGCGTTTTCCCTCTGGTGGCAGTTATGTGCATGCTCAGTCACTTCAGTTGTGTCCAACTCTCTGCTACACACTGGACTGTAGCCCGCCAGGCTCCTCTGTCCATGGGAATCTCCAAGCAAGAATACTGGAGTGGGTTGCTTTGCTCTCCTCTATAGGATCTTCCCGACCCAGGGATCAAACCCACAGCTCCTGCATTGCAGGCAGATTCTTTACTGCTGAGCCACCAGGGAAGCCAAGTGGCAGTTCTAGTATCTATAAAATAACTCAGGAATATGCATCAAACACTGAATCTGTGATTCTGTTGTCCCAACCATTAACTGCAGTCCATCACTGAGCAACTTCCCTTTCACTTTTCACTTTCATGCATTGGAGAAGGAAGTGGCAACCCACTCCAGTGTTCTTGCCTGGAGAATCCCAGGGACGGGGGAGCCTGGTGGGCTGCCATCTATGGGGTTGCGCAGAGTTGGACACGACTGAAGCGACTTAGCAGCAGCAGCAACCATTAACTGCTTGAGCCTGCACTTTTGTAACTCAGGGAGGCCTGGTAGATCTCAGCTTTTCTACATACAAGAGGCCAGGGAACACAGAGGCATAGAGGGCCTTNTGAAGCGACTTAGCAGCAGCAGCAACCATTAACTGCTTGAGCCTGCACTTTTGTAACTCAGGGAGGCCTGGTAGATTTCAGCTTTTCTACAAACAAGAGGCCAGGGAACACAGAGGCATAGAGGGCCTTTGTAACTAGTCAGGGCAGGGTGGTGGGAAGCAGGTATGTTGGGAGTTACAGGGTTCCACTTGGTTCCAATTCCCCAGCAAAGATTTGGTCATGCTACTTATCAATCTCCTATAATGACTTTCCTTTGTCCTTATGTGTTTAAAAAATTAAAATATTTTTATGAAGTAGTAAATCTAAACACCTTATTCTTGGTAATATTCTGCTCTGTACTTTTTCTGAGCTCTAGTCCTCTGGAGGTAAATACTCAGAATTTTCTGTTTTTACTTTGGAAGAGGCAGAAGGTGTGCTCATTTACCTTCATTCCTCTAAGTAATACAAACATGCTACTATACCTTGGCTTATCAGTTGGAGATAGTTGCTTCCTATTGCTTCTCTACTATGGAAAATGAGGTTTAACTCAAATGGAATAACATTTTTCCTTCCCTTCCCAATATTTAATAGTTATAATATTGTTTTTATTTTTATTTTTCCTACTTTGAACTTTAAATAATGTGCTTATATCTCTCATTATTGCTTCATCACCTTATAGGCACAGGCAAACTTTTTCCTTGCTCCCTACCATTTACTGTCAACATCCCTTCTTAATTATATCTTCAACTCTTTCAGCTCTACCTGCCATAAATATTGTTATGGTTGATAGAATCCACATTCTCCTCTGTTATTATAAATGATTATTTATGGAAGGGTCTTAAGAAGAGATTGTTTTTAAAGGATGAGCTCAGATGAACAGTATTTATATTATTGCCTTATTTTTATATTAGTAATATGTTCCAGTTACATTCCCTTTGTTGGGTTCTGATACTTGTGCATCTCAAAGGAGCATATTCCTAGCATCAAGGTTAAATACTCTTTTCTTTTTAAAATCTTCTTTCTTAGCTTGCTTCATTTTTGGACTATGAGTTTCTTGCATTTCTGTTTTCTTGTTGAGAGAAGTAATTTTATTGTATCCCAAATATCTTCCAGCAGTTTTTCAGGAGTTACCAACTGTTTGACTCCATTTCATTTTTCTTCTTACAGATATTCTTTTAGGAGCTTCACTCTCTCTTCAAAATTGGATCTATTCAAAGCTGCTGTTCACCTAGTACATACCAGTACAACTGTACCCATTTTAAAATAATAAAATACTTGTGTATCATAAGCAAAATATTTTAACAGTAACCATAAAAAATGGTAAAATTAGTAACATAAGTTTACATACAAATGCATTAATTCAAGCATTGTCACGAATGTTGTGATAACCACTGTAAATGGGCCTACCTTCTATCAGAGCAACATCTAAGAAGCTGCCTGTTGCTCAGACCCAGGTCAGCAGTATAGCATTCTTTACAACACGCTGTGGTTTAAGCTAATTGTTTATTTTTATATTCTAAATAATTTTATACTTTGTGTGTTAATATTGTAATCCTGGCACAAAATTGTTAACGAATTGTTTTCATATTTGTAAAATCATTAGAAAAGCACTGTATTTTCCCTTTTTTTTTTTCTTTTTTTGCCTCCTGGGTTAGTGCCACCATTTCACTTAATCTTCAGATTTTCCTTTTATTTTCCAAGAGTACACCTGAGGTCTTCTCTTCATTAAAAAAAATGAATAGATGATAAAATCTGAATCTTTGCTTTTTTGAAAATGTTTATCAAATATTCACACAACTGATAGGTGGGCTGAACATAGAATTATAGATAAAATACCTTTTTTTTCACACTCTAAATGTATCATTTCATCATTTTTTAGCATCCATTGTGGTGATTCTCTTAGTGGATCCAGATTGTTTACCTACTTGGTGCTGATGCTGATCTGATCCTGATGGTTTTGTTGATGACATTGCCCAATGGGCCCTTTCAGTATAAATATTATGACTGAGATATTTTCTTGTATTCAATTCAGTTCAGTGGCTCAGTCGTGTCCAACTCTTTGCGACCCCATGAATCGCAGCACGCCAGGCCTTCCTGTCCATCACCAACTCTCAGAGTTCACTCAGACTCACGTCCGTCGAGTCCGTGATGCCATCCAGCCATCTCATCCTCTGTCGTCCCCTTCTCCTCCTGCCCCCAATCCCTCCCNCTTTCATCAAGAGGCTTTTTAGTTCCTCTTCACTTTCTGCCATAAGGGTGGTGTCATCTGCATATCTTATATTACTTGTTTGATAAATTCCTCCTTCTTTTTTTTCTCCCTTCTTTCTTTTAGACTTCCTAACAGTTGAATGATGAAGTGAGGTCCTATCTCTCATGATGATATATTTCTCAATATTTTCATTGTGTTTCAGTTTTTCTTTCACATGCTGAGAAATAGGTGCCATGTAATTATCCTGTTTTCTGTTAAATTTTTCATTTTGGAAATCATTACTTCTAGTTAATTATCCACTTTCTCTTTGTTCCCTTTCCACAGCACAATATAGAGATAAGCAGTAGACCACTTACATGCTACCTGAATTCGAAACCAGGCAACAAGTTAGCAAAATGAGAAGTATCCTAGTAAGAGTGTTTCACAACTTCTTTTCTTATGCAGATTATCTACTTTTCCTTTTCATCTAACTCCTTCATTTACTCTGCTTTTTAATTTTTTTCATTCTTCATCTAAGATCTCTAGTTTCCTTTCATTCTCTATAGAATTCTCTTATCCATTTTTTTTGTTTATTTCTTTAATGTTTGCACATAGTGGAATATCATGAAATCCAGAGTAGTGACTATCTTAAAATGATTATGTATTCTGCACTTTATTTTTTTAGAATAACTTGACACAGCCTCTTCCTTTTTCTCCTTCCTCCTTTCAGTTTGAGTGTCAGTGAATCTTTGTGTGGAGTTTTAGGCTTCCAGTGTCCTAGTGTNTAAAATGATTATGTATTCTGCACTTTATTTTTTTAGAATAACTTGACACAGCCTCTCCCTTTTTCTCCTTCCTCCTTTCAGTTTGAGTGTCAGTGAATCTTTGTGTGGAGTTTTAGGCTTCCAGTGTCCTAGTGTTGTTTTGCAAAACACTTACTAAATTTTCTGTAAAAGATGACTTAAGGACAGTTATAATATACATACTTTAGGTAACCTAAGGAAGCACGGAAGCATTGAAAATGAGTACTGTTTGGGACTTCCCTGGAATCCAGTGGTTAAGACTCTTTGCTTCCAATGCAGGGGGCACAGGTTTGATCCCTTGTCGAGGAACTAACATTCCACATGCCACACAATGCACAAAAAGAAAAAAATGAGTACTACTGATTTTAGATTAATTGTGAATCAGGAAGGGCGTTTTCTATTGAAACAACACATTTAATTTTAGAAGTTTGAGACATTTTTAACTCTATTACCCTGGCTTTGGAAAATCTGAATAAAGATGTAGGAAGTGACTTTAATAAATTGAATTTAATTATACATATAACTTTTTTATTTTTCTGTAAAAGTCATAATGATCTATTGAATATTATCCTCAATTAAGAATAGTTTTTTCCCATTTCTGTCTACATTAACTTACATCACTATTTTGCAATAAATTAAGATCAGAGAACCACTGAGGAGAATAATCTTTTCTAACATACGTTAGTTGAAAATTGCCTTAATTAAGTCCAAATTACATACCTAAACACAAAATGACAGGTATCATAGCAGGCCTAACTGAAGGCCAAATGCAGTCTACATATCATAATTACTAAATGTTGGCATGCAAACGTCTCCTTCCTTTCTTTCCCTCTAAAAGTCGTTGCTCCTTTGATGGTCCTTCTGCAAGAGGTGAAATAAATGCACCAAAAAACTATTAGATAAGAAACCAACCTTTTGACTCCTCTGCTTCACAGAGTGTTAACAGGAAAATTCACAAGAAAGCAGTACCATTAATCGTTGCCTCAAATGCCTCAGGACCCCACCAGAGCCTGCCAAAGGTCATCGTAAAGAACATACATCACAGTGCCATCTGATATCTCTTTATAGCCTGTTAAATAGAAGTGGTTACCTATTTCAGTTGAGCCACAAATTCAATTCCCTGCAGTAATTTGGGATAAATTTCTTTAGTGCTCCTTTGTATTTTCCCCGGTTTGTCATTTAAGACAGAGCAGATAGTTTGTGTAGCTGAATGCCTGGACAAATTTAAAACGAGGCAATGTGTATGATTATTCCTCCTCCATTTGTGATATTGTCTGGCCCACAAAAGATGGTAATTCTTTGCTACTTGGAGCCATGAATTCTGCCACCAGATGAAAACTGCACTAACTGTCTAATGGACCCATCACCGAAAACTCAAAAGAGACAGAAACACCTTTCACCCTCAAGGTCCTTGAAATGTAATAGAGATACTGGCTGAAGGCATAGATTTCTTTGTATTGTTTCAAGAAGAAAGATATCTTTCTTCAGGACAAAGATGCAGGTAGTTTGTAGCACTGTGATCTCTTACATAGCAAGTGAAAAACTTATTTTCTAGAGTAAAGGGAAAAGGGAGTAAGAGAAAACTTGGCAAGAATCAGTGTCTGTGTTTCATAACTCAAATAACAAGATGCAGTATCTTTCACTAGAAGATAAATGATTAAACTGCTGCTGCTCCTTTCTCTTCTCTTCATCTGGGTTCAAATTAATTATGGTTTTAGTTCTGATCTATGATGCAGTGAACTTAAAATTCTCTTATCTACAGAATCAGGCATTCAGGTCTAGGCTGTGGTGAGAAGTGCTTATCATGGTATATATTTCTCTTTCAAATCATCTGTGCATGTGTGCCACGTCATTTCAGTCATGTCCAACTCTTCGCAACCCTACGGACTGGAGCCCACCAAGGTCCTCTGTCAGTGGGATTCTCCAGGCACGAATACTGGAGTGGGTTGCCAGGCCCTCCTCTGGGGATCTTCCTGACCCAGGTATCAAACCCACATTTCTTAATGTCTCCTGGGTTCTTTAAATCATCTGTATTCATTTCAAATTTAGAGATTTCCCCCCCGACCAAGATTTTGCTGGTCATAATTCTCAGGTAAAACTCCAGTCAGTGGCTATTTGAGCATCAGATAATCATATGAAAACCTGGGCACAGAGATTTTCAAACTGATGATCTGGATACATTATCACTACAGACACACTGACCACACTGAATGTTTCTACCTCACCCACATTGACGAGTTTAGATGCCATNTGAGCATCAGATAGTCATATGAAAACCTGGGCACAGAGATTTTCAAACTGATGATCTGGATACATTATCACTACAGACACACTGACCACACTGAATGTTTCTACCTCACCCACATTGACGAGTTTAGATGCCATAGGTCTGACCTGGTAGTTAATACCAAGCATCCAGTATGAGTATACCCTTCATTCCCCTTACTGTCTCAGCTGGATCCAACACCTGATGTTGCAGAAGTTGTTGAGTCTGAGATTGCTCAAAATCTTCAGGAGGCCAAGTTCTCTCTATTTGTATCTGTAGAGGAAAAAAATATGTGGTTCTCAATTATTCTAGGCTCTGAATGCAAAAGCGTCCAGGAATCACATGAAAACAGTGCCTGGTTTTCTTTCTTTCTTCTTTTCTTTTTTATTAAAGTTGCTGCTTTCAGGACTCTGACAAGTAGTGTTTGGCTTGAGACATGAGTACAATTCAGAATATTTGTTTATTCAGTCTTTTAGAAATCAATCTTGGAAGCTTTACAAAGATGACTCCTATTTTAAACTAAATGATACTTAAATATAAGAATTGGGTATTTTTTGATAGAGACTCCTCTGAAAATTGTTTTTACTAATGGAAAAGTATATGACCCTATGTCAAAATTTTAATCATTGGACTCAAATGTGATGTGTTAGAAGAACTATATTGCTGATTATGTTTTTAGTGAAATATGTTCATTCACTTATTTGATGAATACTCATAAAGCAGTGAAATAAACACTTTTTGTTTGTGTACTGTGCTAAGTTGCTTCAATCATGTCCAACTTTTTGTGGCCTGATGGGCCGTCACCTACTAGGCTCCTCTGCCCGTGGAACTTTCCAGGCAAGAAGACTGGAATGGGTTGCCATTTCCTTCTCCAGGGGAGTCTTCCTGACCCAGGGATTCAACCCGTGTCTCTTGTGTCTCCTGCATTGGCAGACTAGTGGTTTCTTTACCACTAGCGCCACCTGGGAAACCCCGTAAAGAGCTCTAATATGGGTATAATTTATATTTCATACAGGTAGCTCAGAGGAACCAATTCGAACAGCAATTGCTTTCTGTTTGCTGTGCCATCATTTCATTTCTTTGTGATAGAAGGAATTATAGGATCCCTGGCAGACCTTCATCAACCTCGCCCATGGAATACTGACTGCTTTGCTAGTAGCATGATTGGTATTACGTTTAACATGTTTGATGAATTTTAGCTGTGACAACTGAGTTTTTATGTTCCTGTAAAATGGAAGGTCTCTGTAAACAGAAAGATTTGTTCTGTCTGAGAAGGAACAGACAAATGTTTTCACAGGCCTTCTTTTTCTTTCTTCTTTTTCTGAGTGGGAATGAAAAAAGAAACTGCCTAGGTGGTGCTGTTGAGATTACACTGCCACCATCACTCTGCATACTCTCAAACTGAGGTGCAGGCATGCATGTATTCTTGGAAAGTTAGAGCCAGTATCACCTAGCTGAGTACTGCTTTTCACAAAATTCAGGGGTAAAATGACTTACCGCCTTAACTAATTTCCTAAGCAAGAGCATAAACACATGGATGGCATAAATAGTAATTCAGAATTGACCTTCACAAAAAATCTCTATGAACTAATGCTTCACCCAGATATTCTAAATTTAAAGATCAGGTGGTTTATAGTAACACAAAAGTGCTAGACTCTGCTTAAACATTAGAAATCACTCATCAAGTCTATTATTCTTTCCCATCCTAAGAACAAATAATTTAGATCATGTTCTTGTTCCAGCTTCTCTACAATAGGATCTCTAGGATATATAGTTTTACATCCACACATGGTAAGAGCTCTCTCACAAGGCACGTCAGAAAGTATTTTCTATGAAATTTTGTGATAAACACTGTAATAGACATTCTGTTACTGTAATAAGGATAATAGACATCTTCTAGTTGACAACTCTGATGTATTAGTGGGAAAATGAATTGGGATTTGGAGTATACTGAGTTAAATCAGCTGTAGATTTGACTTCTGTTTGCTATGTCACTGAATATTATTTTCAAACAGTGTAAATTACTAAGAACATCTAATAATTTTTAAAGATTTAATATCATACAGTGACAGGAAAAATAGGGAACATGTTTAATGGCTCATTCATTTGTGCTGAATTCAAATTGAATTCTGTAAGAATCTACAGATTCACTGGAGAGTTGGTTTTAATCTTTGCTACCATAGTGAGTAAAATAAATCAATGATGGGGCACTGAGGATGCTGTCACAAATGTTATTAAGTCCTATAGGAAAGCAGCTGCTCATGAAAAAAATTTCTTTGCAGGCAAAATGAAACTCATAACTGACAGCAAAAAGGTAAAAAGAAAGACAGTGTTTTGGAAGCCTTTTGCTCAGAACTCTTAAATTAGAAAATCTTTCCTTCCACACTTTAACCCCATGGAACCTATTGAACCTCTATTTTTGTATCTGAAGTTCACTAATGGGAAGGTGCTGCAAAAAAAGATAGAAATTTAGACTGCAAGTTTTAGGACAGACATGCAGAGACAAACAAATGCAAAGCATTTGAGGGCAGTTGTGAGAGATTCTGGCTATCAAGCAGGCCCAACTCTAAGGTCAGGCCCTTCCAAGGAACAAACACATCTCTTTGACCCCAAAGTTCTGACTTCTTTCTTCTGATCCCATCAGCTTTTAAAATTTGATTAAAACTGGCATGCCATCTCTCCTTTCTGTGATCAGATCAGACTCCTGGATTTTAATTTGTCATCCTGTTCTCTTTGCTTCCCTTTCTCTGTTTTCTCTTGAAAGTCTTACCTGTCCTTGACCTGATGCAAACTCATCCACTCAGATTCTCCCTTTCCAAGGAACCTGTGCCTCTGACTAAGTGTCTCTACACAACTACGTATATGGTTATAGCCACTGGGACTTCCTGTTCTCCTCTGGTGTCTCCACCTCTCTTGAATGAATTCTTCAGGCTTAGTTTGGTATTAACTCTAACTACACAAGGGTATATCTGGAAATGAGAAGCAACTAATACAAAAATAAAGGCTTGTGGGAAAGATGTGTAAATTCACTTAGAAATGTTAAGCAAATGTCAGTTTATTATTTTAAGCTGAAATGCAAATATATCCCTTCTTGATTTCACCTTAACCACTTGCTGAAACTTAGCGAAATTATTGGCATGTTAATGGATTTTCTGGCAGGTATTTCCCTTCTTCCATGAAACAACCTAGGCTATTAAAGCTTTCAATAAATGATTGTGAGTCACTTACACAGGTTTAAATATGAATAATTAAGGCTTTTCTTATACTGCACGAATTGCATGGAGATATCGATATAGTTGGCAGTTTAAATATTCCCTGAGTGGTTCCTTTATGAAATAGGACAGTGATAACATTTTCACTTTGAAATGGAGAGGAACAAACCTCATATTCAGCCATTGTCTTTCACTCATTTTGAGTTTGTGGATTTGTATGTTTAGTATTTTGTAAGAATAAAAACAAAGTATGAGAAAAAAGCTTAACAAGGAGGAAAATTAAAGAAATATTTGCTGCTAGTAAGTTAGTTCTGTTCTGTAACAAATGTATACATATATTTAAAAAAATATATGTATTTGTTTATCTGCACTGGGTCTTAGTACTGTCCTGCAGGATCTTTGATATTCATTGCAGCATGCAGGATCTTGAGTTGCGGTATCTAGTTCCCTGACCAGGGATTGAACCTGGGCCCCCCGCATTGGGAGCATGGAGTCTTAGCCATTGAACCACCAGGGAAGTCCCTAGGTATATATTTTCACAAGCTTTCTCAATTTAAACTCACCATATAAAACTTGGAAGATATCATCAGTTCAGTTCAGTTCAGTCGCTCAGTTATGTCCGACTCTGCGACCCCATGAATTGCAGCACGCCAGGCCTCCCTGTCCATCACCAGCTCCTGGAGTTGGCAAAGTAATGGAAACTGATTATTTCTGGAATATATCCCAGGATGTTACTTACTAACATTTTCCTAGGGAACTCTGTTTTGACTTAAGCCTAAACTCTGGATCAGATATGTCTAAAAGCTATGAATATATGGATTCTTTGCCAGAGTAGGACTTTTTAGAAGTTGTTCATACATAAAATGTCCCATCCTTCATACAGAAACCTGAACTAAAACTAAACCTGCAGGATATTCATGACAATTCATGCAGTCAATCATGCAAAAAAAAAAGTACACCCTTGCATACTAAAAATGGAAAGCACTGTCTCTACCCAAGTCCCTGCTCACTTATAAGACAGGCAGCCTTTAGCGTAAAAAGCTTTTCTTAAAGAAACTCAATATGCTTATTAAGCATCTGCACTTGGTGTCCCTTAGGGAAAGTTTACCTTCTTAGTCTGCTCCTCCGTCTTCCTTCAGATTCTTAACTCTTCTTGATTACTTTCCCTCATTTTTCTGGGAATGTGCTGATTTTTTTATGCCTGTGCATTTTTCTCAAACCATATGGAGTGTTCATCATTAAAAGACCTGCTTATATTTTTCCTCTACCATGAAGCTCTGGCAGATCAACGCAGAGCTTGTTTCCCCAGCTGCATGGATGGGCTCCTGTGGTCTACACAGATCATTTATTGGCCCTTTATCTTTAATGCCTGAGTATCACTAGATGTTTTGGCATTAGATTTTTCTCTCCATTCAGATGGCAAACTTCCTAAAGTGGGCAAGGATCCTGATTTTTTAAATCATCACCACCTTCTGTTATAGCCTTATTTGTTATGTATACAGAATAAACTCTAGTTTTTTGATTGATTGCAAGAAAGGATTAAAAACACCCTGACCATGTTGAGTCTAGCTTGAACTCTGCTTAGACTAAAATGTTAGGTATTTATTCTAAATCTGTGTGTACAGTGTTACTCCAAGAGTGCCCTGCAGACCCCTACCAGCATGAACAGTTTGCTAGCCATCCCCACCTGGATAAGGAGCTGCATCAGAATGTACACAGACTCTGTCACTAAACACACGGTAGTGTTCAGCTAACTTTTTTTTTTAAGCAGGACTTTCTCAGTGAAGAAAGCAATGACACACTGAGATAGAAATTCTGCTTTTATAATGAGGATAACAGACGCCCTCTAGTTGACAATTCTGATATATTAATGGAACAGTGAATTGTGATTGATTTGATTTACATTCCAGAACAGACTTAGCTCATGGTGAACCCATAATAAGTGGTTCACCACTGCCACTTGAGCAGCACTGGTCTTACCTGATGAGTGCACTAGAGTGTGAACATACCACGTATAATTTGCACAATGCTGTGTGTAAATTGTACTTTCTTGAATGTATAATTTCTTAAACCTCATTTCTTCATCTGTAAAATAAAGATAATCATACTTTCTTTACAGAATTTTCTTAAGGATAAAAAACTATTTGAATATGTGAATAGCTTTTAGCCTGGGATCTGATATGTATTAACACTAAGTGAATAGACTCTATGTTTTTGATTGATTGCAAGAAAGGATTAAAAATACCCTGAACATGTTGAGCCCAGCTTGAACTCTGCTTAGACTGAAGTTTAGGTATTTATTCAAATCCTATTTGTACAGTGTTACTCCAAGAGTAACACTAGAGTGTTACTATGATTATTACTATTATTATTAATCATAACCTATGATTATTATTTAAGTCATATCCTATGTGCCATGTGTCATCCTAGCAGAATATGTGTTAGTTATGAAATGTTGACATATTTATTATTATATTTAATTATTAACATCATTAAAAGAAAACATTTATGTCTACTGAATATACTTTTGAGAAATCAGTGAACAGTTTCTCATGGCAAGATACAGCCGTTAGAATATGTGAACAGATTCCATCAAACGTTAAACTTGTTTTTATAAAAAGGAAATCCTGCCTTTGCAACAATATGAATAAATTTGGAAGACATTATACTAAGTGAAATAAACCAGTCACAGAAGGACAGATATTACATGATTCTACTTACATGAAGTGTCTAAAGTAGTCATACTCATAGAAATATCAAGTAGAATTGTGGCTGCCATGAGCTAGGAAAAGGGGAAGTGGAGTGTTGCTGTTTAGCAAGTATGAAATGTCAGCCTTGCAAGATGATTTAGTTCTAGAGATCTGCTGTGCAACATTGTGCATATAGTTTAAAAGATTTGTACATTTAAGATTTTGTTAAGAGGGTATATTTCATGTTGAATGTTGTTACCACAATTGTTTTGAAAAGGTGTATACAGCATTGTAGGCACCTTTATGCAGTACTTCAGGTTCAAAATAGGTGAAACTATATTATATATTGTAGAAATTCTAAAGTAAATGTCTAAATTTAATTTTTATTTTTAATGAGGTATAATTAACATGTAGTACTGTATCAGTTTCAGGTATACAGCATGATAGTTCCATATTTTTAGATATCATGAAATGATCACCACAGTAAGTCAAGTTAACATCTAGTTAACATCCATTGCCATACATAGTTATTAGAATTTTTTTTCTTCTGTTAACCTTTAAGATGACTCTTTTTTGTACTTGTACTGCAAATTTGTATTGCAAATTTCAAATATGCAATAGAGTATTATTAGCTGTAGTCACCATGCTGAATATTACATCCCCATGATTTATTTACTGCATAACTTAGACTTTTGCACCTTTAGACTATGCGTATCCCATCACACTTTTGCCCCACCCCTCACCTCTAGCAGCCATTGATATGTTCTATGTATCTGAGCTTGGTGTTTTGTTAGTTTATTTAGATTTTACATATAAGTGAAATTGTACAGTATTTCTCTTTTCTCTGTCTGACTTATTTCATTTAGCACAGTACTCTCATAATTCCATCCATGTTATCACAAATGGCAAGATTTCATTCTTTTTATAGTTGAATAATATTTCATTGTGTATGTTTCTGTGTAGGTGTGTATACACACCACATCTTCTTTATTCATTCATCTATTAATGGACATGTAGGTTGTTTTCAGATCTTGGCTATTGTAAATAATGCTGCAGTGAACATACAGGTGCATATATCTTTTTGAATTTAGTTTTTCCAAAAGTGGAAAAGCTAGACTATATGATACTTCTATTTCTGATTTTTTGAGGACCTCTATACTGTTTTTCATAATGGCTGCACCAATTTACATTCCCACTGACAGTGCACAAGGGTTGCATTTTGCTCCACATTCTCACCAGTAGCTGTTATATCTTATCTTTTTGAAGATAGCAGTTGTAACAGATGTGAGGTGATATCTCATTTTGATTTGCATTTCTCTGATGATCAATGATATTGAGCATCTTTTCATGTTCCTGTTTGCCGTGTGTATGCTTTCTTTGAAAAAATATATATTCAAGTCCTCTCCCCATTTTTTAATCATCTTGTTCAGGTTTTTTTCTGGGCCGTGTGTGTTCTTTATATATTTTGGATATTAGTGCCTTATCAGATATGTGATTCTAAAATATTTTCTCCCATTGGGTAGGTTGCCTTTTCATTTTGTTGATGATTTCCTTGGCTGTGTAGAAGCTTTTATAGTTTGATATTTTTACTTTTCACTTTCATGCATTGGAGAAGGAAATGGCAACCCACTCCAGTATTCTTGCCTGGAGAATCCCAGGGACAGGGAGCCTGGCAGGCTGCCACCTATGGGGTCGCACAGAGTCGGACACGACTGAAGCGACTTAGCAGCAGCAGCAGCAGCATAGTTCTAACTTGTTTATTTTTGCTCTTTGATTTTGGTGTCAAATCCAAAACAATGTATTGCCAGGACTGATATCAAGGAGCTAACCGCCTATGTTTTAGAGGTTTTCTTAGTTTTAATACATTGTGTGTTAATTTTGTATATGATGTAAGCGATTGTTTCATTCTGTTGTATGTGTTGTGTGCTTAGTCGCTCAGTTGTGTAGGACTCTTTGCGACCCCGTGGACTGTAGCCCACCAGGCTCCTCTGTCCATGGGATTCTCCAGGCAAGAATACTAGAGTGGGTTGCCATGCCCTCCTCCAAGGAATCTTCCCAACCCAGGGATTGAACCCAGGTCTCCCACATTGCAGGCGGATTCTTTACTGTCTGAGCCACCGGGGAAGCACAAGCACAGCACACATTTATTGAAAAGACTGTCCTTTTCCCATTGTATTAGGTTAATTAAAGAAATACATATCCAATATGTCTGTGTGTCTGAAATTGCTGGGTAATCATCATGCCTCAGACATTTAGTGTGTATAAAGCAGACATTGTATAATGCCTATCAGTGTGGCCAGACTGGTTATTATGTAGAAGGTAGAGATTTAATCATAAGATATTTATTGAACACCTATCCTGTGCCAGGCACTATTCTGGGACCTTCCTAGTGAATAAGAAGTCCTAAGTCCCTTCCCTCACGCAGCCACTCTCATCATTTTTGCATCTGCAATGGGTTACGGTGGCCACCAACAGCCCTTGCGCCTAGACTCATTAGCGTCTGGAAGATTTAGCCTGGGCTAGTGAGGTTTCGGCCTTGTCTTTGTATTTCTGTCTGTTCGGCTACTAGGCCTGGATGAAGTGTCCTTCTTGGCTGGTGGGCTGGTGGGAATGTAGACCAAAGGCAGCCATTGCTGGGGTGTGGGGATGGGGACGTAAGGCTTCAGGTTCCCACAGGGACTCAATTCCATGCCTTCCCTGTCGCATCCACTTAGCTCAACCCAAAGCAACCCCTTATTCCCAAGTCAAATTCCTTTAGTCCTTTTCTTTTGCCCTAGTGAAGGTTAAAGTAATTTTTCGGGTGGCCATTTATAGACCATATTGTCCCTTCTAATGCACTGTACTTGATGATATATGGTTATGTGTACTGGCTCCTGGATGTTTTAAGGATCATGCTTGGCCCCACAGAGCAGTGGTTTGATGGTATATTAAGCCCATCAAAGAGATGAGACTAGTCATTATGAAAAAGTAAAGGTTTCTTTCTTTGCTAAAAAACAGTATTTATTTCCTAAGCCAATGGAATCTCTTGGATTATAAGCCTATTCACATGAAATGACTAGCAAGTAATATCTAGGGATATATATTTGTATCTCCATTTAGCAACTTAGAAAATTGATAAACATATATATACATACAGAATTTCTCCCTCCATACATATTACATCTTGTCCAGAACTATTGAAAATTTTATTTTACAAGTCAGCTATGAATCAAATGCTAGGATATAAGAACCTAGGAGTAAGCGTGTGTTTCTCTGATTTCTATTTGGTTGTAATATTTAAAAATAGACATTTAAAGCTGTAAATACATTGCTGCAGTGATTTCATATGTTTTCCCTTTGTAACTAAAAAATTTTGACTTGGGTAGATGTCATCTTTGCTAGTTTCCTTTTCTGTCCTTATTGGAACATATATCACACACTCAAAGTAAGAGACTCCTCAAAGCAGATCCATGAGTACTGTGGCTTACCTCCAAAAGTATGGCAAAATTTGTGTTAATGGACATCTCTGGTGACAGTTCAGGGAAACAAAATAAGTAGAATATTGTCAGATAGTGTGTAACAGTCGTAATGATACTTTCAGAATTACGTGATACCAAAGTAAATGTCATTGTAAGCAGGGGGATAACAAAGAATGAGTATCTACTTTTTCATTGGTAATTAAACAAAATCAAAGTCATTGAGATCTCTAGGGGTGATTATAGGCTAGAGGCACTGAAGACTAGGTTATAGGAACAAGCTGATTAGAATTTTAAAATATCTAATTACCAGTCCTGTTGTTACACTGCATACTGCCAACACACATCCACCAAGTTTTAGTGTTTTTTTACAACAAAGCAAAAACATAAAGGAAATAGGAAGGTATTTACAATCTGTGTTAAGGACTCTGATACCTAGAGATAGACTCTAAGCTCAAATGCCAGGGCCTTGACCAAGCTGTAGATAACATTTCACACATTTGAGAAGTTCCACCCAGGTGCAAGTGTGTGTTTCAGCATCCTTCTAGAAACATACATCCGTCAAGGAAATCATGACATGTATGAAAAGGACTCCTGTCTGATATGCTCAAGTATAAACAAGGTAGAATGAGTCACCCCTGGATGATGAGTGCCTGAGGGGCCATTTGGAAGAAGGCATAAGAGCATGAGTCATTTGTGGGTGTCTTGGAAAAGGAAGAATACGTCATATGAGGTCCTAATTTTGAGACCTAGAATCTGACCGCTGCAGATGTTGCTGTCTTTTAGCATTCACAGTGCAACACTGCAGTCTACCATAAATCAGGATTGCTTTTAGTCATCAATTTTCAATCCTGAGACTCACACTCTAGCACACAGGATTTAAACCCAGTCTTCCACTGGGTCCTAGGTCCCTTTTTTGACACTTATGGAAAATGCAGGAGAAAGCCTGGAAATTCTGAAATACTACCCTGAGAGTAGCAGCAAATTTGGGAGATCAGTAATCCTTAAATATAAGATCAAAAATATGAGCCTCACCAGATAAGTTGTAGAGTGTATCACAAAATAAATTATGATTAACATCCTTAAGTGTCTCAGTAATGGCATGCTGCATGCTGTGATCAGTTGCTTCAGTCGTGTCCAACTCTGTGCGACGCCATGGGCTGTAGCCCGCCAGGCTCTTCTGTCCGCGGGGATTCTCCAGACAAGAATACTGGAGTGGGTTGCAATGCCCTCCTTCAGGGGATCTTCCCAACCCAGGGATTGAATCCACTTCTCCTGTGTCTTCTGCATTAGCAGAAGAATTCTTTAACACTGGACCATCAGGGAAGCTCCAATAATCCCATATATGGGTCAAAATGGCACATTATTATCCATATTCCACATTATTATTCAATTTCCCTATCCCAGCTCCAGGCCTAACTGGAGAATATTCATAACTCAGCAACTCAACAACCAAGTATCTCTTCTCTTGTTCCTGGGATCCCTGGAATACCTCACTTATGCTCCAAGTCAGCAGCCTCATGCCCTCCTTTCAGTGATTACCCCTCTACCTCCCACTCCCCAGGTGCTGAATAATGCACCACTTTGTCACCTTCCCTCTGCTCCTGGAGCTGTCTTGCATTTGATTTAGAAATGGGACAGTGGCTGCCCCCCAAGTTGCTCTTAAGCTTGAACCCTTGAATTCCAAAGTAGCATGCGCCCTGAGTCTGTTGTGAAAGACCTTCATCTGCTTACTGCTCTCTCTGAGAATCAGACCTAGTACCTGAGACCGCCTAGTGGTCTTCATGGGCGTAGCTTCCTTATCTGTTACCTGGCATCCACACACTAATGACAGCTTTTACCCAGGGATCCCCTTACCCCCTGCTTACCAACTGAAACCAAGTGACACGCTGCTGTCAGTTCAACATAGTAAGCTGATGCCACTGAGCCTACACTAAGATGTAAAATCCTCAGATCCATGTGGACCAGTAAACTTTTGTTGTGGCTGGGGTTAGGCAAGCATGAAATGAATGAGGAAGGAGCAATGATAAAATATAGGGTGAGAAAATGAATTAATTTGAGGCAACACTATTAAGGCCTTAAACACCATGCTGTGCTTGAATATTATATCTGGTAGATAAATAGAAATCATTAAAAACTTTTCATACAGGTAACTATTATGGTTAATTCATTTAAAAAAAAAAAGAAAGAAAGATATTCTTGGCAGCAGTGTGAGAATGATTAACCTGGGGACATGGAAGGAGACTAATGCAAATACTTATGCGATAGTACAAGTAAGAAATGATGAACTTTGATAAAAGGCATATATTTGTATTAATAAGAATGCTGATATTTATTGTTTACTACATGGTAGATATCAAGCTGAAAGCCCAAAATAAAAAATGAAGGGTAGACTAGATTTGAATTCTGGCTGAACATTTACTATTTATGTGATCTTTGTTGAGTTCTTCAACCTATATTTATCAGTTTTCTAACCTATAAGATGAGATTATCAATAGGATCTATCTCATAAATTGTAATAATTGAATTGATATGTGTGAAGTATTTAAAATAGTGCCTGGCACAGAGCCTCATTCTTATTTGTACTCTTATTTTAATTATTATCATTATTTCCCAAGATCACATAACTAATAAGGAGTGGGACTGGGATTTACATTTTGGTTGTCTTGATTTCAAGTCTCCACTCTTAAATATTCTGCTTTACAGTAAGACAAATCAGAGAGAGAATTATAGTAGTAACATACACCAAATATAAAACCTAAGCTAAAGGGAGGTGTCCTGAATGACTTAAGGTTTCTTATTTGGACAGCTTTCCAAAAGAAAAGTGAAAATAGAAAACCAAGGGGGAAAAAATATTCGTAAAAAATGAATTGATTAACCATGTTATATCCAGTGGCATATGGCAAGTTCAGTTAGTGCTAACAAGCAACTAGATTTCCAAAGGGATAGATGGAAAGAGAAGTAGGTGTCCTTGATCAAAGAAGTCCATTATATGTATATATACCATGTTTTCTGTATCTGTTGATTGACATTTAGGTTGCTTCCATGTCTAGGCTATTATGAATAATGCCGCAGTGAACACGAGAGATCCTGATATTAATTCTTTTGGATATATCCCCAGAAGTGGGTAGGCTAGATCATATGGTAGTTCTGTTTTTAATTTTTTGAGGAATCTCTGAACTCTTTTCCATAGTGGCTACACCAATTTATATTCCCACCAAACAAATTATCTTGCCAGTTGCATTATTTTTGTAATGAATCCTCATTAGATCTTTAACCATAGCCATTTTAAGTCTGATGTCGTCCACAGACTTTTTTACTCTGATGTTTCTCTGAATTTGGACTGAGTCCAAATTTCCTTAACTGCAGTAGAGATGCTGATGGGCTCATGAGAATGCTAACCTAGGACAAGAATGCTAACATAGCAGGGCAAGAATTAGTTACATAGAACTGAATGACCTGATGAAGGAAGATTATGGGTTTTGTTTGGAATATTGTTGATATTTTCATGTTCTCTTTTCTCTTAATCTATATGTAACATAACAATGTAGCAGAATATACTTGTATAAACAGAAAAAAAAAATAATCTTTTTCTCCCTGGCTGATTCCTCCAGAATTCAGAAACTCTTATTGAGATTACTTATTTTCATTGCAATGTAATTATTTTCATTGGTTCAATAAAAATCTGTCATCCTTGTAGCAGGACATAATTGGAAACATTGGTTATGTAACCGAGGCTTTAACTGGAATGGCAAATCTGAGAATGATGTGCATAGAATTAGATATGAACAAAGATATTTAAGAAAACAGGGTTTACTTTATGGAGCCAATGCTTACAAAACTCTCTTAGGAATTCTGGCCTGGTGTCTAGCTTAGAGGATGCTCAACCTTAAAGTGAGTGAGAAAGATCACTTCCTGTCAGGAACAGGATTCTTAGGGTATTTAGGGAACCCCAAGAAGAGAGAGAGAGTCACCCAAATCTATAGGTGCGTGCGTGCTAAGTCACTTCAGTAATGTCAAACTCTTCATGACCCTATAGACTGTGACCCACCAGGCTCCTCTGTCCCTAAGACTCTCCAGACAAGAATACTAGAGTGGGTTGCCATGCCCTCCTCCAGGGGATCTTCCTGACCCAAGGATCAAACCCATGCCTCTTAAACCTTCTGCATTGGCAGGCGGTTCTTTACCAACTAGCGCCACTACTGCAGGTGAAACCTAGTGATGAGTTTTTGCTTAGCTTTCCAGTCTCACTGCTTTAAAAGCCCAATCTGAGAATTTTTTGTGAAAAATCCCAGGAAAGTAAGTTTTAAAAGGTCTATGTAGTCAATTACATATGGGAATACCAGAGCACCTGACCTGCCTCTTGAGAAACCTCTATGCAGGTCAGGAAGCAACAGTAAGAACTGGACATGGAACAACAGACTGACTCCAAATAGGAAAAAGAGTACGTCAAGGCTGTATATTGTCACCCTGCTTATTTAACTTCTATGCAGAGTACATCATGAGAAACACTGGGCTGGAAGAAACACAAGCTGGAATCAAGATTGCCGGGAGAAAGATCAATAACCTCAGATATGCAGATGACACCACCCTTATGGCAGAAAGTGAAGAGGAACTAAAAAGCCTCTTGATGAAAGTGAAAGAGGAGAGTGANGAGTTGGACTGTGAAGAAAACTGAGCGCCTAAGAATTGATGCTTTTGAATTGTGGTGTTGGAGAAGACTCTTGAGAGTCCCTTGGACTGCAAGGAGATCCAACCAGTCCATTCTGAAGGAGATCAACCCTGGGATTTCTTTGGAGGGAATGATGCTGAAGCTGAAACTCCAGTACTTTGGCCACCTCATGCGAAGAGTTGACTCATTGGAAAAGACTCTGATGCTGGGAGGGATTAGGGGCAGGAGGAGAAGGGGACTACCGAGGATGAGATGGCTGGATGGCATCACGGACTCGATGGACGTGAGTCTGAGTGAACTCCGGGAGTTGGTGATGGACAGGGAGGCCTGGCGTGCTGTGATTCATGGCGTCACAAAGAGTCAGACACGACTGAGCAACTGAATTGAACTGATGTAGTCAATTACCATTCTTGCTACATCTACACAAATAATCACATCTCATGAGACTAGACTTTACTTTGTGACTGAGGATAATCTTACTTTATCTTTGAATGAAAACACCTAGACTGTCAAGAGAAATTTTATATTTCAATAGAAAAACTATAGCTCGCCCTTGTGAGTTATTAAATTCTAGTCCCGGTCATTGCCTTTGATCTATTATTTAACTCCCTGTAAGTAAAATTATTTTGTTACCTACCTGTACATTTTACATAATTGTCAATTATTATCAAATTTAAATTTTTTACAGTTCCCTTCAATATCAGACTCCAGGTCTACAGACTGATGTTTCCAAATTTTCTGCCACTCTCCTGACTTGATATCATTGAGAACTAAAATCTGCCCAGATCTTTATTGGGATTCTGTAGTGTTTCACAGCTGGCCTGTCCCCCCAGGACCAGGAGTAGTCCTGAGAACTGAAGCTGGCTGACTTGAGGTTTATATCAGAGCAGATCACATAAGGGCAGATTTTATGCCTGAAGTTGCTGCTCTGTGGGCCACTCAAGAAGTCCATAGGAACTGTTTGCATCTTCCATTCTCTGCTGCAGAAAACCCAGACCTCTCTGATGTTTCTGTCCTCACCAAACTCAGAGTGCAAATCAGAAAATGCACTAAATCACCACTGAATCTTTTCAACTATATGAGCTTTGGTCTCCAAAACTAGGTTTGTTTTTTCCTAAACTTTAAATTTTGCATTTTGTACTGGGGTGTAGCCAATTAACAATGTTGTGGTAGTTTCAGGTGAACAGTGAAGGGACTCAGCCATACATATACATGTATTTATTCTCCCCCAAACTCCCCTCCCATCCAGGCTGGCACATAACATTGAGCAGAGTCCCATGTGCTATACAGTAGGTCCTTGTTGGTTATCCATTCTAAATATAGCGGTGTGTACATGACCTTCCCAAAGTCCCTGACTATCCTTTCCCCCAGGCAACCATAAGTTTGTTTTGTAAGTCTGTGAGTCTCTTTCTGTGTTAAAGTCTGCTCCAACCACTAACGTTTGTTTTTCTTTGACGTTCTATTGAAACCCCTTCATTAAATGCTTCATTGCTTGTACCATCCAGCAAACATTCTTTACTATCCGGGCTCAGCAGATGGTTCAACTAGGTCCTCAACAACAGAATTGTGCTGAAATCAACTCCATGAACTAGCTTTTCTCAGAAGTTCAATGGGGAACTTAAATTCCCTTGAGCAAAAAGAGGGGACTAACCAAGATGATATTAACCTTCTTCCTCAGCTTGGCCAGTCTTTAGATAGGATTTTTTTCTGCCTCTAGATCCCTGACCTCTCTTTGCTTAGAGCATTTACTTCAGAATACTGATAATTTTAAATTATTTTCTGTTCCTTTAAGTTGTAAATATTATTCAAAAGCCTCTTGTCAGTTTTACAATCCAGAACTGTCTTTCTCAAGGACCTGGGAGTCATCCTTTTGAAATGTAATCATCAGTGAAGATAGCAAACTACTTTCCAGTGAAGATAGAAACTATTTTCCAGTTTCTGTGCAAGAGTAGGAGCCTGACTTCGGTTATTACTTCCATTCCAATTATAAAACTACTTTCTGTCACAAAGGTGCAAGAAAGTTTATTTTTCCTTTGAGTAAAGTCAGTTAGCAAACACAGCTGGCCAATGTTCTCCTGCTCACCCCAGCATTTAAAAACTCTCCTGCCCTTTTTTTCAGTAGGGTTGAGTTCTGACAGCTTGTGGTCTCCCTTCCATATTGGTAATAATCTTGAATAAATTATCTCTTGCTGGCTAACTTTGTCAACTTTTGCTTTGACATCATGAAACCCACAGGACCTTTTGGTTGTCCTCAAATGTCGTTAGGTGTTATATCAAACATATAAATTATTTTGGATCTTCAAGTCTAGAGTTTAAAATTTAGCAAACTACAGGCAATGAGCATTTCTAATTCAAATAAAGGAAATTACTCACAAGACAGGTAATTTTTTTCTTTCATTTACTTGTGGCTCCATATTACCATATGGAGTGCTGTTTTTCAATCCAAGCAGGATTCTTTGTGATTTGGTCAAAAATATTTGTACTTCCTTTTTTCCCTAAATGATGGAGTTAAGGGTTTTGAAACCCTGAATGCTGCTTCTTCATAAGCATCAGCACCCACCTAGGTCCCTGAAAATCCTATGGGATTTGATCACATACCTGGACTCCTACCTTGGCTAGTTGTAGTAGCGTATATATATGTATGTATATGTTTGTATGTATATATATAACCCCGATTTTTCCTTTCACTCTTGATTGTAAAGCTTAACATGAAGGCAGACTCATGAAATCAGCCTTAAGGTTTAACACCAGCAATATACAAAGGATAAGGGAGTGGGTAGGTAGAATGATGTAGGAGAGAACAGTAGGTGAATGTATACTGTGCAGTGACATAGCTCCTTCAGCTCAGTTCAATTTATAACTCATTTCCACTCCCCCCTTCATTTAACACCCAGGCATAATTTCTTTTCTGCAAGGATTGAAAGTTTGATTTCGTAGAATGCATCATGAGTAACATTTGAACAATCTTCCATGAGAAACTACTTCTAAGACTTTTGTAATAGTAATATTCATTACCTGTTTTTAGTGTTTTGTGTTGTTCTTTAATGCTTAATTTTCTGCCCTAGCTTATACCCTCTTAAATTTTTTACTTGCTCTACTCCATCTTCTGAATGCAAGATTTTTTTCACTGTTATTTAGTTACATTAATTGAATCCTAAAATTAAAATGAATTTTTCTAAATGTTATTTAGTGTAAATATAAATTTGGTTTTCCCATAGGTTTTCATAGGAAAGACTACATGATCAATGCTTTATGAAAAAAAATCAGCATAATCAAACTACAAATGCCATTCTAATAAGCAGCAAAGCAGCTGCAATGATTCATTCCCTTGAGACTGGAAATCTTCACAGAATTCAACACTTGCCAAGAGAGACTTTGAAAGATATAGTTTTGTTTTCTTTGCAGCTTTATTTCTTAAACTACACAAACTACTTAAGCAATTATTCATTGCTTCTTTACAGCCATTTCCTTCTTCATGAATAGTTGACTTGTCTGATAATTTCATTAGTCAATGCATTTTAATGGACATGCTTTGAGAAATATTAAAGGAAAAAGCAAAAACAAAGGATTTTTCATTGACTAGCACATTGCTTTCTCCTAAACTTGTTGATCTCATTCTCTTCCTACCTCCTCTCCTATTTTCTTGTAATACCTATTTATACCCTGCAGTTATAGTATTCTAAAAAACGTGCTTCTGGAAACACTGAATTAGATACAGTCAGTCAAAAAATAGAATAACTTCAGGCACATTTTTTCATTAACATTCTTTTGTTGAAAATATGCAATTTCAGTTCAAAATTACCTGACAGCATTGTAGCAAAGATAGTAAGGAGAGAGAAAAACACAGTGCATTTGTTACGCAACTGTGACTGAATTTTCAGGGTGTTTGTACTTTACTGGGAAACTAAAGATTCAAAGTTGGATCTCCAGCATTGTGCATTCAGTTGTTCAGTTTTATCAGCTTCATTCATGCCCTGTGAATATGAGTCACGTGACCAAGCTCTTGAGACTTCAAGTTAGAAAATGAATTATTACTCATAATTAATGATATATTTTTCTAGTTCATAAAAATGCTTTATATAATACATATTTTTCAAAATGTTTCTTTTATCTATAATAAAAATGTTTCTTTATTAAATGATCTATTAGAGATTTGATTTCATTAATCACACTGTGATTTTCCAGGAAGGAATATTAAATATGCAACTTTAGCAGTTTTTGTGGGATAGACTAGAAAATATCTCTGATAACATTTGGGAGTTAAAGAAGTCACTGATGTTAACTTCAGACCTTTCTTTTCATTTTTGTGAGTGAAATTAAATCTGAAATCTAAGGCCTGGTTAGAAAACAAAAATTAGAATGGGAAATAGTCCTGTAACAACTGGCATGACATTTTGAAAGGCCTTGAGAACAAAACAAGGCAGGCCCCAAGTAAACTTATGGCCTTCCAGATCAAAAAGGCAGGTGACCCACTTCCTAACAGACCACTTATTAACTAGGACAGCTATACATATTATAAATAAAAAGAGCACTAGATAAAAAACATTGATACATTTTACAGAAGAAAACCAAGATGGAAAATCCCTTGATTCAGATCAATGAGAATACTCCAGGAAAGGAAGGAGCACCCAGCATACTGCCTTCATCTTATACACTTAAGGTGATTAACTACAAATGTAAACGGTCAGCTTCATCAGGACTTGGTAGATACTAGCACTGCTCTTTCTAGAGCAAATCCTGCCCCTTTGCTCAATCTTTTCCTTGGAGTAAACATATCACACAGGTCATCGATATTTTAAATAACCCACAGAACTTCCCTTTTTCTAAGTCCTTGGGTAATGACTAAAAAATATTTCTTTCTGCTTCATGATACAACTCCTCCAATAGAGATAGGCTTGCTTTGCAAATGGAATTGTCACACTAAGTACACACCAAAGGGATTATTTCTAGGGGTTCCAAAGGACTCTTCTATCCATAGTCAAATGTGTCTGCTTTGTTTTCTTTCTTTTTTTTTTTTAAGTTTATGTTTTGGCTGCACTGCAAGGCATATGGGATCCTAGTTCCCCAAACAGGAATCGAACCCACAGACTCTGCACTGAAAGTGTGACATCTTAACCAGCGGACCACTAGGGAAGTCCCAAGTGTGTCTGCTCTGGATATACCTTTGTCTTCTCAATTACATTTGACCCCTGTCATTGTTCATCTGTAATTATCCTATTTCTTTTTTCTTTTCTCTTTCTGATAACTGTTAGGTCAGAACAGAGTTATTCTAATGCTTTTCTTAGATCANTTTTCTTTTGTATCTGTATGCAAATTTTCTTCAGTGAACTGGAATTAATTTTGTAATTTAAAAAAATACTTTCATATTTTGAAAAACGAAGTAAAGGGGAGCAGAATCTGTAACACCCCCTCCCCGCCCCCCACAGAATAAAACACTTTCACACATTAATTTGAGCTAACGGCAATAAAAATCCCAGGGGATTCAAGAAAAGCTCTTTTCCTCCCCCTCAACTGCCTAAATTTATACTGGAAAGGGGGTTGATACTAAGAAGGGAGCAATTACCAGAGGCACTTTTTACCTAAGACACTTCTCTGCATAACAGCACAGCTTTTGTTTTCTCTGTTTTCTACAATGGGGCATTCCTTGCCTTTGCATCCCCAGGCCCCTACCCCTTTCCTTTTCTCAGAATGTTTGGCTGCATTTTTATTCTTTATAATTTTATTTCTTTTTGGCTGCGCTGGGCCTGTGATGTTTTGTGCAGGCTTTCTCTAGCTGCTGCGAGCAGGGACTCCTCTTTGATGCGGTGTGCAGGCTTTTCATTGCAGAGCATTGGCTCTAGGTGCATGGCCTTCAGTAGTTGCAGCTCATGGGCTCTAGAGGGGAAGCTCAGTAGCTGTGGTGCAGGGGCTCTGATGCTCTGAAGCATGTGGAATCTTCCTGGACCAGGGATGGAACCCATGTCCCCTGCACTGGCAGGTGGACTCTTAACCACTGTGCCTCCAGGGAAGTCCTGGCTGCATTTTTATATTTGGCTGAGTCTTTATATCTTTATGATGATCCTGTACATGTGTAATTTTTTTTTCTCTTGTTAACCTGTCTCTTGTCAATTTGATTAGGAGGACAGCCAAAGAACCTAGAAAGGCAGAAGGAAAAAGGCAGAACCTAGAAAGGCCCTTCATAAGGAATACAGAGAATTGAAAGATATAGGTTCAAATGCCTGATATGATACTAATCAGCTATTTCTTGGACTAGTTTTTCTCTTAAACATCAATTTCCTCACTTATAAAGTGAAGATAATAGTATCATACTCAAAGAATGACTCTGATAATTATGAGTTTAGTCAACACAGTATCAGTTCAGTTCAGTTCAGTCGTGCTCAGTTGTATACAACTCTTTGCGACCCCATGAATCGCAGCACGCCAGGCCTCTCTGTCCATCATCAACTCCTGGAGTTCACCCAAACTCATGTGCATTGAGTTGGTGATGCCATCCAGCCATCTCATCCTCTATCGTCCCCTTCTCCTCCTGCCCCCAACCCCTCCCAGCATCAGTCTTTTCCAATGAGTCAACTCTTTGCATGAGGTGGCGAAAGTATTGGAGTTTCAGCCTCAGCACCAGACCTTCCAATGAACACCCAGGACTGGTCTCCTTTAGGATGGCCCGATTGGATCTTCTTACAGTCTAAGGGACTCTCAAGAGTCTTCTCCAACACCACAGTTCAAAGGCATCAATTCTTCGGTGCTCAGCTTTCTTCATAATCCAACTCTCACATCCATACATGACCACTGGAAAAACCATAGCCTTGACTAGACAGACATTTGTTGGCAAAGTAATGTCTCTGCTTTTCAATATGCTATCTAGGTTAGTCATAACTTTCCTC
>SJYV01033616.1:34609-61187 GCA_006410875.1 Neotragus pygmaeus
TATAGAGCTTCTCCATCTTTGGCTGCATAGAATATAATCAATCTGATTTCGGTGTTGACCATCTGGTGATGTCCATGTGTAGAGTCTTCTCTTGTGTTGTTGGAAGAGGGTGTTTGCTATGACCAGTGCATTTTCTTGGCAAAACTCTCTTAGTCTTTGCTCTGCTTCATTCCGTATTCCAAGCCCAAATTTGCCTGTTACTCCAGGTGTTTCTTGACTTCCTACTTTAGCATTCCAGTCCCCTATAATGAAAAGGACATCTTTTGGGGGTGTTAGTTCTAAAAGGTCTTGTAGGTCTTCATAAAACCATTCAACTTCAGCTTCTTCAGCATCACTGGTTGGGGCATCGACTTGGATAACTGTGATATTGAATGGTTTGCCTTGGAAATGAACAGAGATCATTCTGTCGTTTTTGAGACTGCATCCAAGTACTGCATTTCGGACTCTTTTGTTGGCCAAACTTTATTCCATGTTTTATAGTTTTGAGTGTTATTTTTAATAGCTGCATACTATTCTAGCATATGGGCTTCCTTCATAGCTCAGTTGATAAAGAATCCGCCTGCAATGCAGGAAACCATGGTTCAATTTATGGGATGGAAAGATCTGCTGGAGAAGGGATAAGCTACCCACTCCAATATTCTTGGGCTTCCCTTGTGGCTCAGTTGGTAAAGAATCTGCCTGCACTGCGGGAGACCTGGGTTCAATCCCTGGTTGGGAAGATCCCCTGGAGAAGGGAAAGGCTACCCACTCCAGTATTCTGGCCTGGAGAATTCCAAGGACTGCATAGTCCATGGGGTTGCAAAGAGTCAGACACAACTGAGCAACTTTCACTTTCTTTCACTTTTCATTTTAGCATATGGATAGACATACTATCATTTTTTAAAAACATTCATTTATTTTTTAATACTTAGGATGTAGTTTCTCCAGTCTTTTAAAATTTATTGACATAACACTTAAATTTGCAAACAAAGAACCAAGAAAATATTTGTCAGATACATAATTACTACTTTGTATGACAATTTTAAATTTTGAAAATATTTTCATATAAGCATAACACTTAAATATACCTATCTGTTAATCCCAATCATGGTAATTTTACATATGCTAAAATGCATGGGCAAATACTAGAGGGAATTTCACTAAAGTCTTAAATAAGGTGCTATTATCTCTCACCCAGGATATTTAAAGAGCTTCCTAACTCACCTTTTAATTTCACTCTTCCTTCCTTATCATCAGTTCTCCACATAACAGCCAATGCTGCTTTACCTACAGAAACCATTTAAAATCATTTCTGTGCACAGAACTTCTAGTGCCTTTGTCTTAGTGAAATCTCGAGTCCTTTCCATGACCTGCAAAGTCTTATTTATGCCTTCCAGCTGCAACTTCCATTTTCTCTCTGATTTTAATATCCTGCATCGTGTTCCCTGTTTCATTTCTGTAGCCACGCTGGGCCCTTGGATGCTCCTTCAAAGTGTCAAACATGCTCTTTTCTCAGGGTCTTTCTAGTTACTTTTCATTCAAAAACTCTGAATATCAGCACTGTCTGTTGACTGACTTCCTTGGTGTTCCTGCTTGAGTGTCATTTTATCAAAAAAAAATTCCCTAGTCACTCTATAAAAAATGACATTGCTCTCTTCCCATCACTTTTTGCTACTTATCCTACTTTTTCTTTTTATCACTGACCTAGTCAGTGTTTAATCATTTCTCACTACTCTCTAGAATCTAATCTTCATGAAAACAAGATTTTAGTCATTGCTGAATCACAGACTCTGAAACAGAGCAGGGTTTATAAAGGACATTCAGTATTTTTTTTTAATTAATTAATTTATTTATTTTTTAATTTAACTTTACAATACTCTATTGGGTTTGCCATACATCGACATCAGTAATTATTTATTGATTGAATGAATGTTTTCTCTGAGTAGTAGAATTTTAGGTGGTTTTAACTTTCTCCCAAATGCTTTTCTATACTTTATGACTTTCTTTTGCTATGTTGTATAGTGTAACAGCTTTAATAAGTAGCAGTTTTTTGAAGGACTCTTTTTTTCATTCTACGAGTAAATAAAAANAATTATTTATTGATTGAATGGATGTTTTCTCTGAGTAGTAGAATTTTAGGTGGTTTTAACTTTCTCCCAAATGCTTTTCTATACTTTATGACTTTCTTTTGCTATGTTGTATAGTGTAACAGCTTTAATAAGTAGCAGTTTTTTGAAGGACTCTTTTTTTCATTCTACAAGTAAATAAAAATACAATTTCTACACATTTTTATTCAAGATTTTTACATCTGTTATTCATTCATCCCCCAAATCTGCCCAGTTATCTAATTTGCCTTTCAGTATATTTATATACATCTGGCAGCCTATTGTTCCTATTTTCTTAAAGTCACCTAACTAGAGGCTTCCCTAGTTAAAGAATCTGCCTGCAATGCAAGAGACTGGGGTTTGGTCTCTTGGTCAGGAAGATCCCCTGAGAAGGAAATGGCAACCCACTTCAGTATCCTTGCCTGGGCAAATCCATGGATAGAGGAGCCTGGTGCACTACAGTCCACGGGGTCACAAAGAGTTGGACGTGACTGAGCGATTAACACTTTCACTTTTATCTAACTAGAGACTTGGGCCTGCTCTAATTTTGAATGTCATCAGTGCGTCATACACAGCTTATATCCAGAGGTCTACCATCATCTGGGGATTCCTTTTACATCTCTCTTGAATTGATTTCCGTTTCCTGGATCCCATGTCTTACTCTTTCTTATTTTGCTGTTTTTGTTCAGTCACTAGTCATGTCCAACTCTTTGCAACCACATAAAACTGCAGCATGCCAAGCTTTCCTTTCCTTCACTATTTCCCAGAGTTTGATCACACATGTCCATTGAGTCAGTGATGCCATCCCACCATCTAATCTTCTATCACCCCCTTCTCCTCCTGCCCTCAGTCTTTCCCAGCATCAGGGTCTTTTTCAATGAGTCAATTTTTCACATCAGGTGGCCAAAGCATTGGAACTTCAGCTTCAGCATCAGTCCTTCCAATGAACATTCAGCGTTGATTTCCTCTAGGATTTACTGGTTTGATCTCTTTGCAGTCCAAGGGACTCTTAAGAGTCTTCTCCATGATCACAGTTTAAAAGCAGGGCTCAGCCTTCTTTATGAGCCAACTCTCATATCTGTACATGACTGCTTAAAAAGTCATAGCTTTGCCTATACAGACCTTTTTGGCAAAGTGATGCCTCTGCTTTTTAATACACTATCTAGGTTGGTTTGTTTTGCTACCTTATTTTAGGGGCGTGCCTCCTGTATTAGTTTTTTTGAAAAATAGTGCCTGGGAATTGAATTTTTTGAGACTTGGCCTATCGAAATCACTTACATAGGATAGAGAACTCTAGTATAAAATAAAATTTCTCACAAAACGTTAAAGGCTTTCCTTGTTTTTGGTCTTGGCTTCTATTAGTACTATCTGAAACCATTAGTTATTACTAACTATAAAAGTCCTGGATGAAATTTAAGCATTGACACTGCATGTTTGGCTTGTTTTTAAATATGTCTGAAAAGTCAGCATTCTGAGTATATATCATAAGGTTTTCATCTGGTTTTACTATTGGTTTGGTACACAGTTTGGGAGTTTCATTTGTTTTTGCTTCAGTTTTCAGTCTCAGAGTTTACTTGTATTTACTTTCATTTTAAGCTATGCAAAACATTTGTGTAATGTTCAAAGTAAACACCTGAATGAAAAAATATTTCTCCCCTCCACCATCCCATTCTGTTCCTATTTCTTAGAAACAACCATTTCATTAAGTCTTATTTTCTCATTACTTCCTTTTGCAAAAATATATAAAGGCATACGTTCAGGAGTCCCTGGTGGCTCAGTGGTACAGAATTCGCCTGCCAGTGCAGGAGAGGCGGGTTCAGTTCCTGATCCAGGAAAATCCCACACGCCATGGAACAGCTAAGCCCCTGAACCACAACTCTCTGAGCCTGTGCTCTGGAGCCCCAAAGCTGCAATGCCTGGGCAATGTCGTGCAACGCCACGACTACTGAAGCCCGTGAACCCCAGAGCCCATGCTCTACAACAAGAGAAGCCGAGGCAATAAGAAACCTGCACACCACAAGTAGGGGGCAGCCTCCACTCCCCACGACTAGAGAAAAGCCTGTGCAGCAATGAAGGCCCAGCACAGCCACAAACAGATAAGCTGTCTTTATGAAAAAGAAGGATCATCTGAGTTAAAGTCCATTCCAGTCCATTTTAGTTCACTGGTTCCTAAAACATCGATGTACATTCTGCCATCTCCTATTTGACCACTTCCAACTTACCTTGATTCATGGACCTAACATTCCAGGTTCCTATGCAATATCACTAGATGGTGATACTGAAATCAGATTGATTATATTCTTTGCAGCTGAAATGAGGAAGCTCTCTACAGTCAGCAAAAACAAGATTGGGAGCTGACTGTGGCTCAAATCATCAATTTCTTGTTGCCATTTCAGACCGAAATTGAAGAAAGTAGGGAAAACCACTAGACCATTCAGGTATGACTTAAATCAAATCCCTTATGATTGTANTTGTTGCTTTTGAACTGTGGTGTCGGAGAAGACTCTTGAGAGTCCCTTGGACTGCAAGGAGATCCAACCAGTCCATCCTAAAGGAGATCAGCCCTGGGATATCTTTGGAAGGAATGATGCTAAAGCTGAAACTCCAGCACTTTGGCCACCTGATACGAAGAGTTGACTTATTGGAAAAGACTCTGATGCTGGGACGGATTGGGGGCAGGAGGAGAAGGGGACGACAGAGGATGAGATGGCTGGATGGCATCACGGACTCCATGGACATGAGTCTGAGTGAACTCCCGGAGTTGGTGATGGACAGGGAGGCCTGGCGTGCTGTGATTCATGGGGTCGCAAAGAGTCGGACACAACTGAGTGACTGAACTGATACTGAATCTATAGACTTTTCATTTTTTTTTTTTATTTTAATTTTTTATTTTTATTTATTCATTTGTAGAGAGTATTAAATTTGTTACAGTATTGCTTCTGTTTTATGTTTTGGTTTTTTGGCCACGAGGCATGTGGGATCTTAGCTCCCCAACCAGGGATCGAACCCTCACCCCCTGCATCGGAGGGTGAAGTTTCAACCACTGGACCACTAGGGAAGTCCCAAGACTTTTCATTTTTGAATCTCCCAATTCATGCACCTGGTATATTCATCTAAGTCTTTGGTAGGTTTTTTAAAACTATGTAGTGTCTGTCTCCAAAAAACTACCTTTATTTTCCTTTTTGTTGACTTATTTTAAATTTTCTGCTGAAAGTTTAAAAAGCTGATTGAAAGCCCATAATGAGTAACTTAACTTGTGGAGTTTAACCTTCTTAAGTAGAGTGATCTGGTAGGTTGTTCAAGAAACTCTGATATACAGTATTTGTTGTTGAGAGACACTTATTTGTTTGTTGAGATCCTCTGAGGTACAGTATTCCTTATATTTAGGATAATGGATTAGGCCTTGCCCAAATCAAACTCTGGGCCTAATCCGTTTTCCTAAATACAAGACTTTTACCTTCTCTTTGGAGGGTACAGTGCTGTCTATTAGAGTTCTAGGGGATGAGGGAAATTGAGATCTCAGTAAACAATCTGCATAAGATCACTTAAGCTACCTATTTTTGTTACTGTACCAATGCTATTAACTCTGCCTTATGTTCCCTAGGGTAGAGGCCCTGTATTTGACTCTCTCCAGTCCTGAACTATCGTGGTAGAGTGGAATCCGTTGCCCAGAAACATACAATGGTAAGTTCAGAAATATCTTTTTCATTCAGTTTTCATCAAATCAGTATTATTTAACATTCTCTTTGAGCTCCATTTCGGAGGTATTTTGTACTTCCAGTATATGAGTCTTTGAATACCCTGCAATGAAAATCAGATTGTTTCTCAGTTTTTGCTCTTACTGGCTTAGTATTCAGCTCTGTACTCTGCTAAGTTGCTTACCATGTATCTGTCTCTTTTCTAGCTTCCAAAATTTTGTGTATATTTTCTCTTTTTTTTGTTTTCACTGTCTTTCTTTATCTTTTAAATCCCTTTAAACCATTCCTTGCTGTTTAAGCATGCTAAAAAAAAAATGTTGACCCCTTACTGAATTTTTAGTTGCATTTGAAGAAGAGTAAAATTTGATTCCTTTGTTCAATTAGCCACCTTAATTTGGAATGTAACATCTCCATTATCAGGGATGTTCCTAAGACTTCTTTCTGAGATGTACTTAACATCCTAGTCATACCATTGTTGTGCTTACAAATTGAGGTTTAAATTAGCTATATTCTTTTAACAGGGAGTCAGATATCTATATTACAATCACCTCTATGCTGTTTAAATGGGGACAGTTTCTGACCTTCCTCTAAAATTTCAGATGTATGATGAGGTTAGCTCTTATATTTCCCTCAGCACTGCCTGCACACTCACACACCAACACACAGACACACACACACCATATAGATTGTCATTTTTGACTACCATTTACTTTTTAGTTTTTATTGCTATTATAATTATTTGGGATTAAATAATCATTTCAGAGGTCACTAGTATTAAAAACAGATACTATTTCTGAAGTAAATAAATAATTGATTAAATCATAGTTGTTTATATTATTTACACATAGCAAGAGTATGTCATATTGAAGATGTTGAGTTATAATTGTCCATCAGTAATACTGTCTTATTTAACAAAGTATTTATTATAGAGGTCAGGATAAAAAATGATATAAGGTAAATTACAAGAGGCTTCCCTCATAACTCAGTTGATAAAGAATCTGCCTGTAGTGCAGGAGATCCCGGTTTGATTTCTGGATCAGGAAGATCCCTGGGAGAAGGGAACAGCCCACTCCAGTATTCTGGCCTGGAGAATTCCATGGACTATACAGTCCATGGGGTCACAAAGTCAGACACGACTGAGCAACTTTCACTAAGATAGAAAAAAAGGTAGTTTGGGCAAAGAGTGAGGTGGGCAAATTCAAGAGGTATTTTGGAGGTAAACCCCAAAGTATTTGCTGATGGATGTGGAAGGTGATAAATGGAGAGGATACAAGGATAACACCTAGCTTTTAGTCCTTGCCATTGAGGGGACGGTGCTACAATTTATTAGAATGGAATAGACTGCGAAAAGATAACCTGGGAAGGGACTAAATTAACACTTTGTTGTACTGATAATTACATTTAAGGTGCTTTTTAGACACTAAGAGATGTGAATAAGGATTTTAGGGGAAAGGGACTGGAATTTAAAAACAATCTCCTCTTCTCTTTTTCTCTCTCTCACCTATGTATGTAATAAATATGTATATAATACATGTAATTTGCTGACTTTATAAGTATATTAATAGAAACAAGCTTCTCATATTCTGGCACCCAAACTACAACTTCTGTCTTCCCACACACCCAAGAGACAGCTTCCCAGGTGTGGTACATCAGATGCGGTGCTACTCGGAATAGCAAAACCATATGAGCACACAAGCCCGAGGAGGGTGACAATGATATATAATGAGGCAAATTTTCAAAAAGGAAACCGGTCCCGCACACATTCACTGTTTGCCTAAAACAGTTTTCTATGTCCTTTAGTACAGAATCAATACAAAGTTTATATGAAAACTTTAACAGCAAATATCAGGCTGAGTTTCAAGCAAATCCTACATCGTGAGATCTGGGCTGATGATATAAAACTCATTATTTTTCCAGGAGAAAAAAAAAAAGTGAGAAGTCTCCAAAATCTGCATGCATCAGATGAGTTTAGAATCAGTCTTTGCCTTGTCTCTTATTCCTCCATTTATTTAAGACTATGTGAATTATAAAATTTATATTAATAACTTCAAGTTGAAAGCAACTAACTTGTGATTAAGACTTATATTACAACTACTGGCATTTAAGACATTAAAATAGAGCCCACTTTACACAATAAAAGTGCATTTATTTGTTCCTTTTACAGCTAAAGAATAGAAATGAGTACAGTGGCTATGCCTACCTTTTTGGTTTTTACTGTTTAGTATTCTATTCACTCTTTCAGTACATCCAGAATTTTATGGTCACTCTCTCCAGATAATTACATGGACTAAGAGTTAAGCACAATTCCCTGAAAAATAGTTATAACCCAAGCCCTTCCTCGAGCCTGATTCCAACACCTTAGTGGGCTAGGATACTTCTGTGGAGGACTACTGATCTAGGTGAGAGAAACAAGCATGTAAATAATTCCAATAAAGTGTTAAAAGTTCAAGGGCATTGCAACCAAAATCAATAGAATCTCTCAACCCAGCCCACTTAGACATTTCTGGCATGTGTTTTCCTTCCCTGCCACTCCAACGCTGTTAGACAGAAGCAAATAATAAGTCAGGGTAGGGGACTAAGAAATCTGACGAGAAACTCATCCATGGAAGCATCTTTGGAGCTATGAGGGAGCTGGAGAGTGAGAAGACTGCAAAAGTGGCTTGTCTGAAAAGCAGTCCTGTGGATTTTGAATTGAAAGTGAAAGTTGCTCGGTTGTGTCCGACTCTTTTCAACTCCATTGGCTATAAACTCCATGGAATTCTCCAGGCCAAAATACTGAAGTGGGTAGCCTTTCGCTTCTCCAGGGGACCTTCCCAAGCCAGGAATCGAACAGAGGTCTCCCCAGTTTCAGGCAGATTCTTTACCAGCTAAGCTATCAGGGAAGCCTGAATTTTGAATTGGGTCTCCTTTAATGTTCTTCGTGAGACATAAATGAAGATTCAAATTAATTTTCATTACTTCTGTTTGATCCAATTCTTTGAATGTGGCAGTGCTGAGTTGGCAATGTGGAGCCTTTGGATTCACTCAGGTTATAAAATAAACACATATGAAGGTCTAGGACATGATGAAGAGAAGCAGTGGAAAGGAAAAGTCAAGAAGAGCAAGTCAGGTTCTTCAACATGAGCAGTGGCAGAGGCGAAGAGGCGAAGAATGGTGAGCTATGACAACTGCATGGTTCATGGCTCAAGCCAGACACAGAGAGATGGGGGAGTGACAAGTCAACAAGCCCAGCAACAATCGACAATGTTCCTTTTCCCACCTCTTAGAAAACCACATATTTGACTGTTCTGGGAACACTCTAGACTTAGCAAGAAGCCAAGCCACCCAGAAGGACAGATAGTGGAGACAAGCATGGGTGAGACTAACCTATGTATATTTGATTGCCCTAATGTGTTTTAACTAGAGCATTTGTAAGCCCGACAGGACAAACTCAGATTTTGCTCTTCCTTTGAAGAAATAGCTCTCTATAAAATACCAAAAACTCATTGGAGAATTAAGAAGAAACTAAAGTTCTGTCTCTAGAGGAAGCTAAAACTGCTGTAATAGGATCCTGGGCATCCATCCCAGTTGCTTTTAATGGCACCAGGAAACAAAGATAATCCTCTTCCTCCTCGCTTTGGCTAATTTTACCAGCCCTGAGTCTTTCTGAAAACCAACCCTTTCCACTTTTGTCCAATACCATTTATTTGTGCTTAGCTGACCATTTTAGGTTATTTCCTACTTCCTTGGGATTTTTTGCTCCAACTCCCCTATAGTTTTAAAATTACATTGTTACAACCAACATTTATCTTTCATTTTCATAATCAACTTTTATTCGCACTTTACACCTAATCACACAAACTAGAAACCAAAGAGTCATTCTTGCCTTGCCTTTCTCTGTTGCTGGACTTCTTCAGTCGTGGAAACTTAACCTCCTGAGTGTCTCAGATTTATCCCCCTTCCCCACACTGCTTCAGTTCAGTTCATCATCGCCCCTGGTCTGAATAGCTGCTACACTGTTATTGAGTGCTCCTTCCTGCAGCCAGTCATGTAACTGACCTTTAAATCCTTTAATATCCTCCCACCCACCAGGGCAAAATCTCAGGCCTGGTCCCTGTATCTTCTGACACACTCCCTCTGTGAGTCAGTCATACTGAACCTCTGGAGAGTCTCCACGTGAACCCTGCTCCTTCCTAACTCTGTGCTTGTGCACATGCTCTTCCCGCAGCCCAAAGTGCCCAGCCTCAACTGTCTGCCTTCAGGTGACAACTTAAAACCTGCCTGGTTACCCAAGGGGATTTAGGGATCTCCTCCTGAACTCCGCTCCCCTCGTGTCGACTCTTCTGCTGCAGCGCTTGTCACCAGTAGTGTCATTATCTGATTGTGAACTCGGGTTTTTCTCGCACCGTGACCTCCTGAAGGGCAGAGACAGCATGGTGCACAGCACAATTGTAGAATGAGTAAATAAAGCAGAAAAGGGAACAAATAGAACACATAAATGCAGTTTTATCACAGACCCAAAGCCTCAGTTCAGAGTCCCCAGAGNTCGCACCGTGACCTCCTGAAGGGCAGAGACAGCATGGTGCACAGCACAATTGTAGAATGAGTAAATAAAGCAGAAAAGGGAACAAATAGAACACATAAATGCAGTTTTATCACAGACCCAAAGCCTCAGTTCAGAGTCCCCAGAGATCAGTGACACATCAGAGTGATGGCTTAGGGTTGTCCTTCTGTCTTTAAGGAATAAAATCTAGACAGATGGTCTCTGACATGAGGTTCTGTATGGCTCTTGTTTGAGTCTATTAGATCATTTTTATGGTCTCTTGTTCCTTGCTCATATTTTCAGGTCACCCTTTTTTTTGAGGGAAAATTTATAATAAAAACATACCTTGTCTCTTCTACCTGCTGTAGCAATCACAATAAAAGTTCACAGTCACTAAGGCTGAATAGATCCCTTCAGGCTAAACCATTCCCCAGGATTTCTTATTTCACTTTACTTTTCAGCTTCTTGGATTTTTTAATTTCTTGCCATCTCAGCAACTCGTTTAACATGGTGGTTGTGTTGTATTATGTAGCTTTTGCACTCATTTCATTGGAAAACTCCTTTGGATAGCTAATCCAGAAGCTTGCCTTCCATTTATCCTTGTAAACAGACCTAGAACATCCTAACCATGGGATGGACACATAACACAGACTGAGACTTAGTCTCCAGTCTCTGGGCCCTTGATTGCTCCAGACTGAGCATGTGTCCCAAGTGGAAACAAGCAGAGACCTTCCCCAGGAGTTTTCTAACCCCAGCCAAGGGGTAAAGGATGTTTTTTCCCTCCCTCTGTTTTAAGCTGTGAGAATGTGATACCAGCCCTTTTGGTAATCATGTTTCCCCTGCCATGAGACATCATTTAGCAATATATACATATATCGAATCCTTATGTTGTGTATACTTTAAATGAATACAGTGTTATTTGTCAATTATATCTCAGTAAACCTGGGGGATAAATAAAATAATAATTTTAAAAGATTTTTTTAAAGGCTCGGGAAACTTAAGACTAAAATCTTCCTTTTGCAATCTCATGTTATATATGTGTATGTGAGTCTGGGATAAAAGAGACAGGGATTTTTTTTTCTCTAAAAGTCCCCAGGCAACCAAAATAAAAAAATAAACTGTAACATAGTGTATGTCTAAGAGGCATTTTACTGAAAAAGCATCTACCAAGAAAATGGACAGAGGAGTCTTACAGGCTACACAGTCCATGGGGTCGCAGTCGGACACGACTGAGCGGCCAACACAAGAAAATGTGAATATTGCTAAATTGAGAAGGACGGGAACACAGTAAGGCAGGCAAGACAGGTTTGGCCCAGGAAATAATAGGAGGGTTGGTTTGTAAGGGGTGCTCAGGGTTCTTGATGGGCACCACAGGGAGAAAGGCTTGTTTGATCACCAACATGTAAAAGGTAGGTGTGGGGTGGGGCGGGGGGGTGGGGGAGAAAAGAACCACTAAACAATTTGCGAGTGAAGCAATCTGACCGTCAATCCAGAAGGTGTTTGTCCTATGAAATTGNGACTCTTGAGAGTCCCTTGGACTGCAAGGAGATCCAACCAGTCCATTCTAAAGGAGATCAATCCTGGGTATTCATTGGAAGGACTAATGCTGAAGCTGAAACTCCAGTACTTTGGCTACCTCATACGAAAAGTTGACTCATTGGAAAAGACTCTGATCCTGGGAGGGATTGGGGGCAGGAGGAGAATGGGATGACAGTGGATGAGATGGCCGATGGCATCACTGACTCGATGCATGTGAGTCTGAGTAAACTCCGGGAGTTGGTGATGAACAGGAGGCCTGGCGTGCTGCGATTCATGGGGTTGCAAAGAGTTGAACACGACTGAGCGACTGAACTGAACTGAAGAAAGAACAAGTCGAGAGAGAGGATTTCTGCATAGCAGTTAGAAGAGAGGAAAAAGGAGTGCTTGAAAAAGCAAGAAGGAAACCAAAACATTTGAGGGAGGAAGTCATGTCCTAGTATAAAAATGAGATTAGAGGATGAGAGAGGAGCAAGAAGAGGGCTTTCCAGAAGAGACCAACACTTACCTCTGGGCAGGCTTGAAACTGAACCCTCTGTGAGGGGCATTGCTGATATGCTCAGAGTTCAGGTACAAGATCTGACTCCCATATTGTGCCTCTATTTGCCTCATCCAAGTTTTATGCTATTATTTTTACTAGGTGAGGTTTTCCCTTCATCTAGTCCCTCAAGAATGTGTAGTATCACATTCTTATTGGGTAGCATCATATCCAGTAGGAGTGATACTGTTCTGTGTCACAGGACTCTGCTTAGTTTAGTCCTCATCTTAACACCGAGGACATCCTTAGTCTCTAACCTCTCTATATACTTGGGGACTTGCTGAACTTAATAGCCAGTGACATCCAGAATTCCATGGTGTTTAAAGATACATTGGATCTCTACAGTGATACATATGTAAATCTTAGAGACAGCTTTGACAGTCCCTGATTTATCATCATTTTTTCTTTTCTCATTGTTAAAAGACACATTTATAAAAATGGCCAAATCCTGACTCTCATAAAATGAGCACATGTCAAAGATTTTATCTAACTCATGAATTTACAAGGTAACCAGTTAGATGTTAACAATTAGTTCAAAAAATAAATCAAAGAACAGAGATATAGGCCATGAAATGATTTTATAGATGGAGGCAAAACCAACTCTTTTCCATAAGAATGGGAGTTAGGTGGGGTTAGGGAGGAGAGATAAAATGCCTCTCCATCATATAGGACTATTTTGCATGCTAATTGACAGAAACCCATTTGTAGTGCTATTAGTTACTTACAATTTACAGAATTCTAAAATAGCACAAAAGAAAGGTGCAAACCCCTTAGATTTGCCTGGGAGAATGTCCCTTAGAACAGGGGTTGTCAAATTTTTTCTATGAAGGATCAGATAGTAAATAATTTAGGCTTTGTGGGCACACATGGACCTTGTCATTTATTCAACTTGGCTTTGTTCTTTGTTTTACAGCTTAAAAATATATGTATATATATGTATATATATATATGTATATATATATATATATAATACATTCATGGAATTCCTTACACTTGGATCAAACCACACATTTNGGGTGGGGGAGAAAAGAACCACTAAACAATTTGCGAGTGAAGCAATCTGACCGTCAATCCAGAAGGTGTTTGTCCTATGAAATTGCTTCTGGGTGAGGAATAAGGCTTTGCATAACTCTAAGAACTCATTTTGCATAAATGTCCATATTTTACATAAATTACAAGAGACTATGAAGTCTATGAAGACTTCCATTCATAGAGAAAGGAAGGGAAACAGTAGAGTTGATGATCCTAGACAAGAACCTAAAATTTCAATTACTCTATATTGGTACCCAGCTACTTAAGCTTGGAAAAGAAATGAATTCTATATTTCATGCTGTCCAAATCTGTGGGAGAGCAAACTATCCCATAATAGGATTTTTACTGCATTAAGCTTTGTTGCAATCTATAAGGCTAAGCAATTGATGTAGGGTGTGTGTGTTGTGTTTGGGGAAATAGTGCAAACATACTACATGTAGAAGCAATTTGAGATTTCACAATTTGTTGTGGATAAGTCATGGATTGGATAACAAACCCACTGATAATTTTGGTTTGGTTGTCTTAACATTTCCAAGGGCCCATGAGAGATTGGGATAAAATTACTATAGAAAGTTGAAATTAATAAAATATATTGTTTCAATTGCAGGGGCTTTGGGTTTTGTTTTTCTCTTTTCTATTTCAAGTGTAGAAACAGGATATACTCTTTTTTTCTGGTGCACATGCTTAACTCCACTTCTTTGATGGGTAATTTTCACCTCAAAAACATCAAAGGACTTTCCCACCCCATCTAAAAGTAGAAAACTTGTAACCTATGTTTTCAGAGATTTTGAAGTATAAACTACATCCAGCTGTAGGAGCAATGTGGAAATGGATTGATCACAGTTTGAAAAAATCAAGCTAGAAAAATCTCTAGCCAAAACCTGTAGTTGATTCAACTATCCCATTGGTGTTATGAGCTATTAAAAAGTGAAGAGTCTCCCTGACTGCAAAATAAGTATGCCAGTTCCCTACTTCCTTCCATTTCTGGAAACTTCACAGAAATATAAATGCACAGAGGGAGAAAATATAATAAATGTGCTCCCTTGGTGAGAATGAAGGAAAATTTAGGCAGTAAATAACTCAGTGAGTTCACTGTAAATTCTTAAAACCTCTCAGAATCATATTCTTTTAAATGCAAACTCAAAGCAAAAAGGGAAGTTTATCTCAGATTTGTCATTCATGACAGCAGTATGGGGGGATTAATAAGTGTTATGAGACTTCCTGAAAAATAAAGGCACTTTTCAGAGTGAATAAAAAGTACTTTTAATAGATACCATTTTCATCTAAGTTTTGGATTTCCCCCAAGATGAATACAGAGATAAAGGAGACAGCCAGGATAAATAGTTGTAATATATATTCCAATATGAGTGGCAGTTCAGGGGTTCAGTTTTCAGTATTAATTGACATTGTACCTTCTCCATCTCCACACTCCCTGTTTATAACACTTTCTCCCTTCTAACCAAGTTGATGCTTGAGAAGTGAAGCCCAGAACGCTTGCTTCAAACCTCCACATATATTCTTTTTTGAGGTGGTGTGCTGTATAGAGAAGTTTTGCAAACCTCTGGACCACATAATGATTATCCCTGTGGCCTGGGATCCTTGCATGAACATTCTCACCTCTACGTGAGGCTTTGTTGTCAGCTCGAATGAGGCTTGTAGGTTGATTCTCTGCAATTTAAGCCTGTGGTCTCAGATGGAGGACTCTTAAAGCTCTTTTTTTTTTTCTTTTATATTCTTCATAATTTAATATCACCAAATGAATATGCTCCAGTTGCATGGAACTTTTACTTGCTTACTTTGGGATGCATCTGAAGCTGATTCATTACTGTCCCTATTTACTTCAGAATATTTACTAACATGTACCATTCAAACATCCATATAAACCCTCTTAGGAGGGTTTTTCATGTACATATTTCAATTACTTGGGAATTATTCCAAATTACACAGAGCCAAACAAGATCTGCTAGTGTATGACAAGGTTGGTATGGGGCTGAAAGGCTCAGTTATCTAAAAAACATTCTTGAAGTACCAATATACCCTAATTTATTGCATATTTGTCTCTTCTGTAATCTTTCTTGAAATTGGTATGTGTGGATTCATTCATTCCCACTCAGGGGAAAATTGAATTGGGTGAAGCTGGAAAGGAGTGACTATGAGTGATATTTCCTGCTTATGTGGAAGTAAGGCAATAGATAAAACAGCTTAGTGAATACAACCCATATAGTCAACTTACATGTGTTTGTATACATATGTTTTAGCATGATGTAATCTATATGCCACAAAATGCAGTTTTAAAGTGTGCAATTCAGTAGTTTACTAGCACATTCACAAAGGTGTACAGCCACTACCACTATTTAGTTCCAGAACATTTTCATCATCCTAGACTTCTTTTTGACCTTAAAGTATACTTGCTTTGCAGTGGCTTAGGTAGAAGATCATGTTTTTGACAGAATGATGCACCCCACCCTAAATGTCTATGCTCCTAATCCCCAGAGCCTGTGAAGGTGTTAGGTTACATGGAAAAGGGAGGTTAAGATTGCAGATGGAATTAAGGTTGCTAATCAGCTAACCTTGAGATGGGGAGATTACCCCAGTTTATCTGGCCTGGGCCCAGTGTAGTCATGAAGGTCCTTAAAAGTGAGAAGGGAAATCAGAAGAGTCTTTGTCAAAGTCAGAGAAGATGTGATGACAAAGTAGAGGTCAGAATGTTGCAGTTGCTGATTTGAAGATGGCTGGAGAGGCCGAGAACCAAGGAGGACAGGTGACCTGTAGAAACGGAAAAAGCTGAAGAAAAATATTCACCTCTGAATATTTTCTGCTTCCAGAAGGAACACAGCCTTGCCAACATCTTGGTTTCTTCCAGCAAGGCCCATTTTTTGACCTCTCACCTGTAACATAACATACCTGTGTCATTTTTAGCCACTAAGTTTGTGGTAGTTTGTATAAGAAACCAGTATCAATGGGGAAGAATAGTAGGTGGGAGAGCATAGAAAGGAGAGAGAGAGACAGCATCAGGTACTGTTTGCATATCTAGCCCCTTTGATGATGTCCCAGACGAGGAGCTGGCTTTGTCTTTCACTTAACCCTGTGGATCTTTGAAAGAGTGGCCAAGAGTAGAGTCACTTTCTTCATAGGCTTGTAGATCATTTGATGTGCTTTGCCTGGCGAGAGTGTAGGAACTACACGAATGGTGGTGAAAAATGAACTAGAATTTTGACTGGCCTTGAGAGTTTACTGGATCTCTCAGAAGCTGTTAGGAAATTGAGCAAATTAGTCAAGAAGAAGAAAGTGGTACACACTTCCATCTCTACCTATTGAGTCCACTTCATGTGATGCTAACTGCACGAGGGAAACCCCTGACAGCATAGGGAGTCAGGTAACTAACTTGATTATAACACTGTGACTCAGTTCATCAACTGTCTAAAACCTCAAATCTGAGAAACTTAAACTTACGTTAAACTTAAAGTAGAAGGAATGTGACTACTGATGTAATGTGCTTCTCATTTCTTTTTGAGAAAATTTGAAAGGCTTTGTAAAAAATCTAGTGTTCTTTTTTTCTAAAAGCAAAAAAGAAAAAAAAGGAATAATCTTGAAATTAATTATTTATATACACTTTTGAAAACATGTTAAATATTCATCATGAATCAAGATAATACTTAACAGTCACCATGTTAAATGAGTGGTTGAGATGGCAACCAAGTAAAGAATCTACAAAAGGCAGAAAAACAGAGTGAAAGAAGAAAATATAAGGAATGATTTAGCCTGAAAAAATTTGTCTGACCCTGGTGATCTAGTGCTTCAAACAAGCATACCGGGTTAAGGAAACTAAGGATTGAAGGAACCCAGGCTGACAGCATCAGAGCTGTTATCAAGGGATGACGACAGTAAAAAGTTAGCAGAACCCAAAGGAGAAAGAATCATAAAGAGTAAGCATTTCAGTGGAAGCAAGGACCTTAGTTAAGGCACATAGCCCTTGCAGAAAAGAATCCATGTGAATAATTAGCCTCAGTCTCTCTCTGTGATCTCCAAGTGAGTCTTGGTCAAACCCTACAGAAGCCAGGGGGTATGGGAACACTATTGAAGAAATTCATAATCAGTTTGGACACAAAGAACAGGTCAGGTTATAAGGTAAATCTTTAGGGGCAAACAGAAGATGGTCAGTACGTAAATGTCCTAACTGGCCTGTTTCTAACCTTCCCTGTTCCCACATCTTAACAGCAACCAGAATGATCTTTCAAAATAAAGTTTATTACCTACCATAACCCTGATTAAAACCAATAAAGTCTTTGCATTTTACCTTGAGTTCCATAAAGAGCAATTTCTATACCTTGTCCTCCAAGATTCAGTAAACATAATTTAGATCATCCCCACTTTTCCCTTTTCCCTTAGGATCCAGCTTATCCAGTTTCACTTTTCCTTTAAGATCTTGGGAATCTTTTCCTTGGCTTTTCACATGTCTAGCTTCTTTATAGCCATCAAGTCTCAGTATAAATGTCCTCTCCTCAGAAAAGTCTTCTGTGACCATCCAGTTGAAATGTAGAGTTATTTCCTTCACTTCAGTTCACTGCAGTTCAGTCACTCAGTCGTCTCTGACTCTTTGCAGTCCCACGGACTGCAGCACACCAGGCCTCCCTGTCCATCACCAACTCCTGGAGTTTACCCACACTCATGTCCATTGAGTCAGTGATGCCATCCAACCATCTAATCTGTCGTCACCTTCTCCTCCTGCCTTCAATCTTTCCCAGCATCAGGGTCTTTTCACATGAGTCAGTTCTTCCCATCAGGTNGTCCATCACCAACTCCTGGAGTTTACCCACACTCATGTCCATTGAGTCAGTGATGCCATCCAACCATCTAATCTGTCGTCACCTTCTCCTCCTGCCTTCAATCTTTCCCAGCATCAGGGTCTTTTCACATGAGTCAGTTCTTCCCATCAGGTGGCCAAAGTATTGGAGTTTCAACTTCAAAATCAATGAACACTCAGGGCTGATCTCCTTTAAGATGGACTGGTTGGATCTCCTTGCAGTCCAAGGAACTCTAAAGAGTCTTCTCCAACACCACACTTCAAAAGCATCAATTCTTCAGCACTTAACTTTCTTTACAGTCCAACTATCACATCCATACATGACTACATAATGTGTCTTCTTTATAATATGCTCTNTCCTTGCAGTCCAAGGAACTCTAAAGAGTCTTCTCCAACACCACACTTCAAAAGCATCAATTCTTCAGCACTTAACTTTCTTTACAGTCCAACTATCACATCCATACATGACTACATAATGTGTCTTCTTTATAATATGCTCTCTAGGTTGGTCATAACTTTCCTCCCAAGGAGTAAGCATCTTTTAATTTCATGGCTGCAGTCACCATCTGCAGTGATTTTGGAGCCCCTCAAAATAAAGTCAGCCACTGTTTCCACTATTTACCCATCTGTTTGCCATGAAGTGATGAGACCAGGTGGCGTGATCTTAGTTTTCTGAATATTGAGTTTTAAGCCAACTTTTTCACTCGCCTCTTTCACTTTCATCAAGAAGATTTTTAGTTCTTCTTCACTTTCTGCCATAAGGGTGGTGTCATCTGCATATCTGTGTTTATTGATATTTCTCCCAGCAATCTTGATTCCAGCTGTGCTTCATCCACCCAGAGTTTCTCATGATGTACTCTGCATAAAAGTTAAATAAGTTAATATAGCCTTGACGTACTCCTTTTCCTATTTTGAACCAGTCTGTTGTTCCATGTCCGGTTCTAACTATTGCTTCCTGACCTGCATACAGATTTCTCCTGAGGCAGGTCAGATGGTCTGGTATTTCCATCTCTTTCAGAATTTTCCACAGTTTATTGTGATCCATACAGTCAAAGGCTTTGACATAGTCAATAAAGCAGAAATAAACATTTTCTGGAACTCTCTTGCTTTTTTGATGATCCAGTGGATGTTGGCAATTTGATCTGTTCCTCTGCTTTTTCTAAAACCAGTTTGAACATCTGGAAGTTCAGCGTTCACGTATTGTTGAAGCCTGGCTTGGAAAATTTTGACCATTACTTTGCTAGTGTGTGAGATGAGTGCAGTTGTGCGGTAGTTTGAGTATTCTTTGGCATTGCCTTTCGTTGGGATTGGAATGAAAACTTACCTTTTCCAGTCCTGTGGCTACTATTTTCCAAATTTGCTGGCATATTGAGTGCAGCACTTTCATAGCATCATCTTTTAGGACTTGAAATAGCTGAACTGGAATTCTATCACCTCCACTAGCTTTGTTCATAGTGATGCTTCCTCCTAAGGCCACTGACTTTGCATTCCAGGATGTCTGGCTCTAGGTGAGTGATCATACCACCATGATTATCTGGGTCGTGAAGATCATTTTTGTACAGTTCTTCTGGTATTCTTGCCACCTCTTCTTAATATCTTCTGCTTCTGTTAGGTCCATACAATTTCTGTCCTTTATGGAGCCCATCTTTGCATGAAATGTTCCCTTGGTATCTCTAATTTTCTTGAAGAGATCTCTAGTGTTTCCCATTCTATTGGTTTCCTCTATTTCTTTGCATTGACCTGCCTCTTGAGAAATCTGTATGCAGATCAGGAAGCAACAGTTAGAACTGGACATGGAACAACAGACTGGTTCCAAATAGGAAAAGGAGTACGTCAAGGCTGTGTATTGTCACCCTGCTTATTTAACTTCTATGCAGAGTACATCATGAGAAATGCTGGGCTGGAAGAAGCANATTTCTTTTTTGGGGATGGTCTTGATCCCTGTCTCCTGTAGAATGTCACGAACCTCCATCCATAGTTCATCAGGCACTTTGTCTATCAGATCTAGTCCCTTAAATCTGTTTCTCACTTCTACTGTGTAATCATAAGGGATTTGATTTAGGTCATACCTGAATGGTCTAGTGGGTTTCCCTACTTTCTTCAATTTAAGTCTAAATTTGGCAATAAGGAGTTCATGATCTGAGCCACAGACAGCTCAATAACACGTAAAACAATGTGCAGTTATCTTATTTATTCCTTTCCTGCCTGCCTATAATTTAACTGGCACAGTACAGCATAGATCCATGAAGGCATGGAATTTTCTTACTTTATTCAGCATTGTATCCCCAGTTCCTCTAATGGTACTTGGCACAAAGTAAGTGCTAAGGAATTATTTGTGGAATGAATGAATGGATGACTCCTGTCAAAATGATCATCTTTAGCATCCCATACTTTGTGTCAATCATTTATTAATATTGCTAATTTTTTCATGTGCTTCTGTCACCATGATGGTGCTGATATTAAGCGGTCATCTGTTTCAAACTTTACAGACTCATCAGAAATCATAGCACCCTGGAAATCCTTCAAGACTAGGAACCGTACGTAGTACAGTTCTTCAGGAAGATTTTTTTAGAGGAAGAGGCTGAGCAAACACATTGCTTTTGCTTGGGCTTTAAAGAAGCAGCAAAAGCAGAGGTTCAGATACAGTGATCTTCCGTGAATTTCTTAAGAAAAGGAAAAACAAGGGAAATTGATAGGATCAGAATACCTGCTGTTGAGAACATATAAATCATGTATTTATTCTTTGTTTATTGTGGAAGCCCAGCCTCACATTAATTCATTGTCAAAGTGTCAATAAGGGCTCCTTTCCTTCCCAAACAAGAAATGTGTGAAGGGAAAAAGGAAATCCCCTTTCTCCCGCTGTATAGAAAGGCAGCATAATTAGAACTCCTACAAGTCAATTTATTCGATCAATAACCTCACAGATCAAAGCAGTGCTGCTTATGAAAAGTTGGCCAAGGGGAAATATCCTAACCACATACACAGATAACTGGTTAGTAATAGAATGAAGATCTTCAGTCAGATTCTTTATTTCCGTTTTGGAACCTCTGTACAATAAAACAATCTAAAAATAAAATAGAATAAGATAACTTTTTAATATTTCATCATGCTTACTCTATACAAATGTATAAGCCTAAATGACAATAATGTCAATAAAGAAGATACAAAGTAAGTTAATCAATTTCCCTTTCAATCCCATTACCCTTATGAAGTTATTCAGTAAATGTTCACACACTCTGTGGGCTCTTATACTACGCTAATCCAGGCAGATAAACTCTTAGCCTTGAACCCTAAAGTAATTCTCATCACACCATGCCCTTGGACATGGCATGCCCTAATGACAAGGTGTTCCGTACTGAAGCTGACAGCTCTAGTGATGAGTATTCAACACAAGTCAGTGGATTTTTGTCAAAATGTCTTGACCTAATGCAGAGGGAGGCTTGGTGCCTTCATGGTAGAGGCATTTCCCAGAATCCTGGGAAGAAGATCAAGGATATTAAATTTTGGTTTTCAATTTTCTGGGCAGGGCAAAGGCAAATCTTGAACTCTTTATTTTTCTGTGAATGTTTTGTATTCTTTGTTGATTCTTCAGAGACTTGAGACTCAGAGAGATCTATGACTCCAAGTGTTCTTTGGGCACTCCAGCAGAAATTTCCTAACTGACTCCCCAAACCTTTAATTTCCTTCAGAAGAACAGATGATGTCTTCTTCCTGACTTGATTACAGTCCAGTCAAAGCATTTGGGGAAAACATAAAGCCATTCGTGAAGTTTTAAGTGGTCAAAATCATATACAAGACTTTGAGTTCAAGTCAGTTTAGCCTAAGTCTTCATTCATTTTCCATTTATTAAATCATTCTTTCAGTTGGCTGATCAACAAAAACATGCTGAGACCTGCTTTATGTGCAACAGAGGATATAACAAGCGATGGAAAGTCTGCATTTAAATAGGAGAACTAGAAACATCAGACATACAAAAAAAGCCATATATAAGCACAGGCTTTGCTATTGATTCCACCAATGGGGAAAGATCACTGCAAACAGAGCAGTTAAGGAAGATTCAACTGAAAAAAGCAAAACCAAACATGATACCAGGGATCTGCTTGGACAGATGATTAATATGTGAATGCAGAGAAAAAAACAACAGATAAGCAAAATGGGGAAGAGGTCCAGGGCATGAATGTGCCGTCAGACATGTTGCAGAGAGTCCTGAGGTGGGCATAGTGGAGGACAGTATTAGAAATACGTGTTGGAACCAGACTGGAAGTGCTTGAATGCCAATTTGTGCTTGATCTTCTAAATAACAGGGAAATTCTAAATGTTCTTGAATAATGGAATTATAGTATCTTTGAGCTAGAGGTACCTTTAGAAGTCTAAGTAGTGCTCTCAGATTGCTATGAAAAGGATGGCTAACAAGATTAAAGGACAGAGTGGAAGTGAAGGGATAAGACAGATGATAGGAGGTTAAGCTTAGAGTGGGGACGCCAGGAGTCAAAAAGGAGTCAAATACGAGAGAATCTGTGAAGTAAGAATTGACAGTCTGTAATGACAGATCATGAGATACAAGGAAGAAGAAGGAGTCTAAGATAACTCCAAAGTTTCAACCTTGCTCCTGCTGCTAAGTCGCTTCAGTCGTGTCCGACTCTGTGCGACCCCATAGACGGCTGCCCACCAGGCTCCCCCATCCCTGGGATTCTCCAGGCAAGGACACTGGAGTGGGTTGCCATTTCCTTCTCCAATGCATGAAAGTGAAAAGTGAAAGTGAAGTCGCTCAGTCATGTCCGACTCTCCGCGACCCCATGGACTGCAGCCCACCAGGCTCCTCCATCCATGGGATTTTCCAGGCAAGAGTATTGGAGTGGGTGCCATCGCCTTCTCCGTTTCAACCTTAGGTGAGCACTCAGGTAGTACTCATCATCAGAGAAGTCTGTTGGGGATTGGGGCTGGGGGCAGATGATAATGATACTCAGAGTTAAGTTCAGCTGAGGTGAGCAAGGATATCCAAATATATTTCCACTGAGTGGTTGAATTTTTTTACTGGAATTCAGATGTGTTCAAAGCTAGGGATGTGGATTTGGAAGTCATTTGTGTGGAGGATTGTGCCAAAATTGAAATTACAGTCCGAGAATAACCTCTGACTTCTAAGAAGCCACAGATATTGTGGCTCTCTTATGTGGACACACAAGAGAATCATTTCCTATGTTTTTGTTATCCCAAGAGAGAGAATAGTAGGCAGAGTGTATTCCACAATTAGTACTTTTCCTTAGAAATCACAATAAATATAATAAATTCAGTACATGTAATATAGAATAGTAAAACCTATTTCATATTTGTCTTTGCATTCCCTGTGCCTTGTACACAGTATGGCCCCCAAAAAATTTGTTGATTAACTTAAAAGCTAGCTTTTAAGATAGTATACTTTGAAAAGGCATTGGGAAGGGTTTACATTGCTCAGTTTTTATCCTAAGTACTTTTTGTTGAGAATATAGTAAAAAGCCCACAGACAATGGAAAAACTCTGGTTATTTTTTTCCAAACGGAATGAGAAATATGAGAATTCTTTCTTTTACATCTTAATTTACAGTTAGTAAGAGTTTGAGGGACCAGAAAAATCAACCTTGAATCTTTATTGTTACGTTAATTTTCCACGGTAATGCTAATGCTTTGCCATAAAATTTAGGACCTGCTTATATATTCTTTTTATTTGTCCTATAGATCATAGAATCAAAATTTTTGAACTGGAAAAATCTTAGTGCTTGTCCACTTTCAATGGTAAAAAATGTAGAATGCTAATAAATGTTTAACATCTACAAGTCTTATCTCCTGTGTCTTATCTCTCAACCCCAATCTGGACATTTTTAAAGTCTACATTCTTTGCTTGTTTGAAACCCCCTGTATTAGCAGTGTTACCCTCTGTATTAGCAGTGTATTCAATACATGGTTTTTAACAAACACTTGTTGACTTGTATGGAAATCTGCCAGACAGGCCCTAAACATATAATCACACACATATACACCAGGATACACACAGTAAAACTTGCTCAAAATAGGAACTAGAAAGCCATTAGGGGTGGCTTTTAATTAAACAGTAGTAAACTACTGTTGGTGTCAGTGAAGGTCCTAGACATTTTGGAGAACAGGGTAGCAAATAAAACGCTATCTTTCATAGGTATTTTCTGAAAGCATTGCCAAGCAGGATTGAAAAAAATAAAAGTTCGTGATTTGATTTATAGCTTGTCATGGAAAAATTTTGCCCATATATGTTCATTTATATAGTTACTTTTTATTTTTTTTAATTTACCAGTGTTTCCAGAGAAACCGACCTACAGATTGCTCTAGAAGCAGCAAGTTGATAGTTTCTCAAACAAATGCTCTCAGTCACAAAAGCAAAGACAGTGGCTCTCCCAAGCATGAGGTTTCTGTTACCTTCCATGGAGGATTGCATCAGACAAAATGAAAGGCAGTTCTACATACTAAACAGTAAACTGTCGTCCCCTGATTCTGTTGAACATATACACACACAAAATGCTCAGAGGGTATAAACATTTTTCAGAAGGACCTGTGACTTTAATAAGCACAGCTTCAGACAAAGCATTTGCAGGGTCTCATATGAACCTGCAGAATCCAGGAAGGTGAGGGCCAGCCGACATGCCTTCTAGCGGCTCAGCCTGACTAATGTTCATTTTATGGTGCTGCTCTGCCCTGCTGTGGGAACACTGAGAAGTACATGAGGGGATGGTGCTCAGAACTTGGAATCAGTGAAAATAGATGCCTTTCTTCAGAGAAATAGGCAGAGCACAAATTAAAAAACAGAAGCTTCTCTTTTAATCAGAAATCCACACTAAATATTCACATTTTCTGAGTATAGTATTATTATATGCAAAAAGATAAAATACAGGTAACTTAGAGGAAAAGTGATTTGCCAACATCAGATGGCTTTTAAGCCATCCACTTACAAGGCTGAATTCAATGTTCAACTTATCTTCTGATTTTCCCAAGGTGAAATGTTTTTTGATGGTGTACAAAGCAAGATATGGGTTTAAATGTAAGAAGTAAGGAGAATAAAGATAATTAACGTGTGCTGCACAATGACTACACTTCAGGCACCAAATAAATACTAATTTGTTTAATCTTCACAGGAAACCCATGAGATGAGTACTAGCTCTCTGTACTTTTCCAGGTGTTTTCATGTAAGTGTTTTCTGTTGCTACTTACACAGTCCTCTGAGGGAGATCAAGAATCTCATGGTGCACAAGACACCTCGAAGACCCTGAGACAAATAAGTAGGACCCAAACTTACTGTGAGATTCTGAATCTGAGTTCAGGTACCCTAGTTCCCAGCACAGCATTTACTTCACTTACACCAAGATGTACGGTTTACAGCCCTGAAGAAAAACTGTTTACCAGACTATCTTAATTAAGAAACACCTATCAAAATCAAATAAACAAAAAGCATTATGACTGCATCTTACATGTTTTCTGTGTACTATTTTTAATTTTTACCATTGTCAGAAAAATGATGCAGACTAAGTTATGAAAACAGTAAACCATAATTATTTATCCTATTATTTACTAAGCAGACTTGTTTTCAGGTAAGTTAATTAGCATTAAGTCCCATATAAAGGCCAACAATAAACTTTTGAACTTTCTCAAACCTCCTCCTCCCGCCCTATTAGTCTGACCTATTTACTTCAACCCTGTTCCTAAAATCTAGACATGAGATTTCCCAAGGGACTAATATGGCTTGATGCTAACCAGCTATTCACTTCCAGCCTGGTTTTTGTTGATTTGGAGGTTTGTTTATATTTTTGTTTTGTTTTAGTTTGATTTTCTGTTGCAGTGAAATGAACAACTACCACCATTTAGATTTGTAACCTTCAATCTTTGGTAAATTGTATTTGAAAGCTCCCTTCTAAATTTAGCTTGATTTCACCAGCAAGCTTCTCAAGATCAAGGTAGTTTATATATTTTCAGACAGACTGTGCTCATGTGAGAGTTTACAGTGACAGCCACATATTAACAAATGTNTCTTTGGTAAATTGTATTTGAAAGCTTCCTTCTAAATTTAGCTTGATTTCACCAGCAAGCTTCTCAAGATCAAGGTAGTTTATATATTTTCAGACAGACTGTGCTCATGTGAGAGTTTACAGTGACAGCCACATATTAACAAATGTGAGGGCAAGGATCAAATTAACATGGACGCGACAGAGCAGGGTTCCACACTTATAACCGGGTTATGAAAGGTTATCTGCAGGTTAACTGTATGGAAACTGTTACGTGTTTCCCACCTAAAAGTTAGTGTTAAAAAACATTTATTTTAGCATAGCATTTTGTGTTACAAAAATTATTAACCACTGGATCCCTGCAA
>SJYV01033620.1:0-13008 GCA_006410875.1 Neotragus pygmaeus
AAAAATAAATTAAAAAAAATCTATTGGCCATTTATATATTTTCTTTAAAAAATGTCTAAATTATGTCCTTAGCTAATTGTTTAGCAGGCCTACTAGCTTTTGTGCTTATTGCTATTGAATTGCATGACTTTTTATGCATTTATTAGAGATTAATCCTGAAACTCCAGTACTTTGGCCACCTCATGTGAAAAGCTGACTCATTGCAAAAGACTTTGATGCTGGGAGGGATTGGGGGCAGGAGGAGAAGGGGACGACAGAGGATGAGATGGCTGGATGGCATCACTGACTCAATGGACGTGAGTCTGAGTGAACTCTGGGAATTGATGATGGACAGGAAGGCCTGGCGTGCTGCAATTCATGGGGTCACAAAGAATCAGACACTACTGAGCAACTGAACTGAACTGAATCCTTGGCAGTAATCCTCAGTGTATTTGGTGCCAAGAACTGGTTTCATAGAAGACAATTTTTCCATGGACCAGTATGATAGCGGGTTTGGGATGATTCAAGCACATTGCATTTATTGTGCATTTTATTTCTATTATTATTATATTATCAGATTCACCTCAGATTGTCAGGTATTAAATCCTGGGATTTGGGGACTCCTGCTTTATAAGATACATGCATTTCAAATATTTCCTCCCATTCTGTTGCCTCTTCTTTCTGTTGATTATTTCCTTTTCTGTGCAGAAGATTTTGACAAATACATGGTGGCAATTGTGTAAAGTATTAACAATGTGGTACATCTTAGTTCACCTGGAACTGTCGTTTCTTTAGAACTGTAAGTCATACATATTAGATAATTAATTTCCTTTAATTATCTTTCTTTATAAATAAGAATTCTTTCTCAGACTAACATTTCTGGTAAGGTCATCGCTATTTCTCAAACCAAGAACCAACTGATTCTAGATGCTTCAACATTAAAGGCAAGAGGTCCCACATAACAGTTAGAACTCTTGATGGCTTTGTGTGTTCAGATATTCAAGGATTTAAGGATTAATCAGAAGTAAATCTTACCAAGTCAGTTCTCACTTATTATAAAATTATTTATTGATTATAATAGTCAGAGTTTCTCAAGCTTGGTACTATTTGTATTTCATGTTGGATTTTTATTTATTTAAATTTAATTTTATTATTATTATTTACTTTACAATATTATATTGGTTTTGCCATACATCAACATGAATCCACCATGGGTGTACATGTGTTCCCAATTCTGAAACCCCTTCCCATTTCCCTCCCCTTCCCATCCCTCTGGGTCATCCCAGTGCACCAGCCCCAACCATCCTTTATCCTGCATCGAACCTAGACTGGTGATTCATTTCTTATATGATATTATACATGTTTAAGTGCCATTCTCCCAAATCATCCCACCCTCTCCCTCTCCCACAGAGTCCAAAAAACTGTTCAGTACATCTGTGTCTCTTTTGCTGTCTCGCATACAGGGTTATTGTTACCATCTTTCTAATTCCATATATATGCATTAGTATACTGTATTGGTGTTTTTCTTTCTGGCTTACTTTACTCTGTATAATCAGCTCCAGTTTCATCCACCTCATTAGAACTGATTCAAGTGAATTCTTTCTAATGGCTGAGTAATACTCCATTGCAAATATGTACCACAGCTTTCTTACCCATTCATCTGCTGATGGACATCTAGGTTGCTTCTATGTCCTGGCTATTATAAACAGTGTTGTGGTGAACATTGGGGGTGCACATGTCTCTTTCAATTCTAGTTTCCTCAGTGTGTATGCCCAGCAGTGGGTTTGCTGGGTCATAATGCAGTTCAATTTCCATTTTTTAAAGGAATCTCCAGACTATTATCCATAGTGGCTGTACTAGTTTGCATTCTCATCAACAGTGTAATAGGGTTCGGTTTTCTCCACACCCTCTCCAGCATTTATTGCTTGTAGACTTTTGGATCACAGCCATTCTGACTGGCATGAAATGGTACTTCATTGTAGTCTTGGTTTCCATTTCTCTGATAATGAGTGATGTTGAGCATCTTTACATGTGTTTGTTAGCCATCTGTATGTCTTCTTTGAAGAGATGTCTATTTAGTTTTTTAGCCGATTTTTTGATTGGGTCGTTTATTTTTCCTGGAATTGAACTGCAGGAGTTGCTTGTATACTACCCAAAGCAATCTATAGATTCAATGCAATCCCTATCAAGTTACCAGCGGTAGTTTTCACAGAGTTAAAACAAATAATTTCACAATTTGTATGGAAATACAAAAAACCTCGAATAGCCAAAGCAATCTTGAGAAAGAAGAGTGGAACTGGAGGAATCAACCTGCCTGACTTCAGGCTCTACTACAAAGCCACAGTCATCAAGACAGTATAGTACTGGCACAAAGACAGAAATATAGATCAGTGGAACAAAATAGAAAGCCCAGAGATAAATCCACACACCTATGGACACTTTATCTTCGACAAAGGAGGCAAGAATATACAATGGATTAAAGACAATCTTTTTAATAAGTGGTGCTGGGAAAAGTGGTCAACCACTTGTAAAAGAATGAAACTAGATCACTTTCTAACACCACACACAAAAATGAACTCGAAATGGATTAAAGATCTAAACGTAAGACCAGAAACTATAAAACTCTTAGAGGAGAATATATGCAAAACACTCTCTGACATAAATCAAAGCAGGATCCTCTATGACCCACCTCCCAGAATACTGGAAATAAAAGCAAACAAAAAAAACAAAAACAACCAAATGGGACCTAATTAAAATTAAAAGCTTCTGCACAAAAATGGATTTTTATCTTTATAGGGAGCTACCCTGTGCATGCTACCATGTATAGCAGCATCTCTGACCTCTGTCCAATCACTCTGGTACATTAATTATGACAATCAAAAATGCCTTCAGATACTGTCAAATGTCCATGTGGGAGGGGAGGAGAGGTTCATAATCATCTGCAGTTGAAAACTATTGCCTTATTTCCGTGTATATTTTCAGGTTCTGCTGTCTGAATTATGTCCAAATTAAACATCTAGTTTCTTATCTCCCAAATGGTGTTATTGTAATGGTTTAAATTGTATGATTTTTGAATCTGGAATGCACTGGTACCTGTAATTTTTATCTTTGTATTTTTTTCCCATTTTTTTCCTTTTTGTTCTTGTAAGCATTTGTTTTCCCTGTGCTCTAAAATCTGATTTCGAGCTGAAGCTGTTGATTTGTCTCCTGAAGATTCATTTTATTCTCTTCAATTCAGTTTGTTTAAATATCTACCTCTGTTCCCTTGCACAATTCTTCCAAAAACTCACAGAAGGAGAGAAACATGTTCCTGAAAACTCTCAGGGACCATCTTCTCCCCCACTCCCAGGAAACACTTGTTGAGGACACTATTACAAAGGAGCTCAGCTAAGCCAGGTTTCCTCTACAAAGCTTGCTAGAAAATATGCACTCCCTGTACCTGTTAACTTAATGTTGGCAGTGACTCTAAATTTCCTTCAAACGTCTTTTTTTCTCATGAAAGAACGTGTGAATGTAAGGTATCTTTTAGATACATTACATGGTAAAGAATATCCATATTTTTTCAGACCTACAGACAGACCTGCTGGTGGAAAAGCACCCCACCTTCCAGACTCAGTAGTTTGGGGAAGAGGTTGAGACTCATGTCTCTCCACTCCCTGTGGCACAAAAGCCCTGGAGAAAATCAGTTGCCTTATTCTTCAGAGGCCTCAAAGCAAGCAATTATAATTAACTACTGCTTCCTCATGTGATTCTATTTTCTTGTAAAAGCTGAAGAAAAATTGACAGCAGCTTTAGAAACATTTATATATGAAAGTTAAAAGCTTAAATATTTTCTCCTCATGCTCCATAATCATTCCCATGGATTCCAAACATTTTGAATATAAAAAGTCACAGAAAACTTAATCTTGGTTATTTAATAAATATTTCTCTTTTTAAAGTATACTTTTTAATTTTATTTTTTTAGATTTATTGAGATATAATTGACAAAAACAGATTGTATAGATCTAGGGAGTATAGTTGATGTTTATATAATTGATAATTAGTATATCAATTACTTCATGTGTTATAATTTTCTTTTATTTTTTCTTTATGATGAAAATAGTTAAGTTATACTCTTTTACCACGTTTCAAGTATAAAATGCAGTACTGTTAATTGCAGTCATATTATTGTACCTTTTCAGAATTTATTCGTTTCATAATTGAAACTTTGTCCCATTGACACACATCTCTCCTTTGCCCTCTTTTCCAAGCCCTGACAACCACAGTTTTATGTTCTGCTTTTGCGGGTCTGAATACTTTAGATTTCACATACAAGTGAGATCATTGCAGCATTTGCCTTTCAAAAATATTTCTGAATTTTCTACTATGTTTATGTTCTCCTTAAGGCATAGCTGCCCCTGGTTACAGAAACTAACTGATTCTGAGAAGATCCTTTCTCCAGGTCCCTCAGCAACTTCATCACCATCCTGCCAAGGGTATTACTACATGTGGGAACAGATCTTTAGCTTTATTTTCTTCATCTGAAATACCTGGCATAATACTGATGCTCTTCACATCAGGAATAAAAATGTGTTTACATTCAAGTTCATGTATTAATTGCAGTAGCCAAACCTGGATCTCAAGGCTTATCTTACAGTCTTCAGATCTTCCTTTTATACTATACTGACCTTCAGCTTTTGGTGTCAGCATTTTTTAAATTTTAATTGGAGGCTAATTACTTTACAATATTTTCATGATTTTTGCTATACATTCACGTGAATCAACCATGGGTATACATGTGTTCCCCATTCTGACCCTTCCTCCCACCTCCCTCCCCATCCCATCCCTCATGGTCATCCCAGTGCAGCAGCCTGAGAATCTTGTCTCATGCATCGAACCTGGACTGGCAATCTATTTCACATATGATAATATACATGTTTCAATGATATTCTCTCAAGTCATTGCACCTTCACCTTCTCCCACAGAGTCCAAACGTCTGTTCTTTACATCTGTGTCTCTTTTGCTGTCTCGGATATAGGGTCATTGTTACTGTATTGGTGTTTTTCTTTCTGGCTTACTTTGCTCTGTATAATAGCATCCAGTTTCATCCACCTCATTAGAACTGATTCTAATGCATTTTTTAATTGCTGCGCAATATTTCATTTTGTATATGTACCACAGCTTTCTAATCCATTCATCTTCTGATGAACATCTAGGTTGCACCCATGTCCTGGTTATTATAAACAGTGATACAATGAACACTGCTATACACGTGTCTCTTTAGATTCTGATTTCCTTGGTGTGTTTATGCCAAGAAGTTGGATTGCTGGGTCATATGGCAGTTCTATTTCTGGATTTTTAAGGAATTTCCAACCTGTTCTCCATAGTGGCTGTACTAGTTTGCATTCCCATCAAGAGTGTAAGAGGGTTCCTTTTTCTCCACACCCTCGTCAGCATTTATTGCTTGTAGACTTTTGGATCACAGCCATTCTGACTGGTGTGAAATGGTACCTCATTGTGGTTTTGATTTGCATTTCTCTGATGATGAGTGATGTTGAGCAACTTTTATGTGTTTGTTAGCCACCTGTATGTCTTCTTCGGAGAAATGTCTGTTTAGTTCTTCAGGCCATTTGTTGATTGGGTCATTTATTTTTCTGGAATTCAGCTGCAGGAGAAGCTTGTATATTTTTGAGATTAGTTATTTGCCAGTTACTTCATTTTCTATTAATTTCCCCATTCTGTAGGCTGTCTTTTCACCTTACTTAGAGTTTCCTTCGTTGTGCAAAAGCTTTTAAGTTTAATTAGGTCCCATTTGTTTATTTTTGCTTTTATTTCCATTACTCTGGGAGGTAGGTCATAGAGGATCCTGCCGTGATTTATATCGGAGAATGTTTTGCCTATGTTTTCCTCTAGGAGTTTTATAGTTTCTGGTCTTACGTTTAGATCTTTAATCCATTTTGAGTTTATTTTTGTGTATGGTGTTAGAAAGTGTTCTAGTTTCATTCTTTTACAAGCAGTTGACCAATTTTCCCAGCACCACTTGTTAAATACATTGTCTTTTCTCCATTGTATATTCTTTCCTTCTTTGTCAAAAATAAGGTGTCCATAGGTGCATGAATTTATCTCTGGGCTTTCTATTTTGTTCCACTGATCTATGTTTCTGTCTTTGGGCCAATACCATACCGTCTTGATGACTGTTGCTTTGTAGTATAGCCCAAAGTCAGACAGGTTGATTCCTCCAGTTCCATTGTTCTTTCTCAAGATTGCTTAGGCTATTTGAGGTTTTTTGTATTTCCATACAAATTGTGAAATTATTTGTTTTAGTTCTGTGAAAAAATACTGCTGGTAGCTTGATAGGAATTGCATTGAATCTATAGATTGCTTTGGGTAATATACTCATTTTCACTATATTGATTCTTCTGATCCAAGAACATGGCATATTTATCCATCTATTTGCATCATCTTTGGTTCTTTTAAAATCAGTGTTTTATGGTTTTCTGTTTTTTTTTAAATAAAAATTTATTATTTCAATTGGAGGCTAATTACTTTACAATATTGTTTTTGTTTTGCAATATATCAACATGAACCCGCCACGGGTGTACAAATGTTCCCAATCCTGAACCTCCCTTATACCTCTCTCTGCATACCATCCCTCTGGGTCATCTCATTGCACCAGCCCTGAGCATCCTGTATCATGCATCATACCTGGACTGGCGATTCATTTAGATCAGTTCAGTTCAGTTCAGTCACTCAGTCGTGTCTGACTCTTTGTGACCCCACGAATCACAGCACGCCAGGCCTCCCTGTCCATCACCAACTTCCAAAATTCACTCAGACTCACGTCCATCGAGTCAGTGACACCATCCAGCCATCTCACCTTCGGTTGTCTGCTTCTTCTCCTGCCCCCAATCCCTCCCAGCATCAGAGTCTTTTCCAATGAGTCAATTCTTTGCATGAGGTGGCCAAAGTACTGGAGTTTCAGCTTTAGCATCATTCCTTCCAAAGAAATCCCAGGGTTGATCCCTTTCAGAATGGACTGGTTGGATCTCCTTGCAGTCCAAAGGACTCTCAAGAGTCTTCTCCAACACCACAGTTCAAAAGCATCAATTCTTTGGCACTCAGCCTTCTCACAGTCCAACTCTCACATCCATACATGACTACTGGAAAAACCATAGCCTTGACTAGATGGACCTGAAAAAGTAATGTCTCTGCTTTTGAATATGCTGTCTAGGTTGGTCATAACTTTTCTTCCAAGGAGTAGGCGTCTTTTAATTTCATGGCTGCAATCACCATCTGCAGTGATTTTGGAGCACCCCAAAATAAAGTCTGACACTGTTTCCACCGTTTTCCATCTATTTCCAATGGAGTGATGTGACTGGATGCCATGATTTTTGTTTTCTGAATGTTGAGCTTTAAGCCAACTTTTTCACTCTCCTCTTTTACTTTCATCAAGAGGATTTTGAGTTCCTCTTCACTTTCTGCCATAAGGGTGGTGTTATCTGCATATCTGAGGTTATTGATATTTCTCCTGGCAATATTGATTCCAGCTTGTGCTTCTTCCAGTCCATCGTTTCTCATGATGTAATCTGCATGTAAGTTAAGTAAGCAGGGTGACAATACACATTCTTGACGTACTCCTTTTCCTATTTGGAACCAGTCTATTGTTCCATGTCCAGTTNGTCCAGGTAAAAATGCACTAAGAACAATTAAATTGTGCATTAACTTGAATTCCAACTACTTAAGCATTATAACTAGGAAAGTAATATTTCCAGTGATATCTCCTTCCCTAATATCTCACAAAGCTCTTCCATTCAGAGTCAGACCTTGGAGAGTTACTCCTTGACCTTCACCAAGGCATCAGTACTGGCACATGGGTTATCTCCATCAACGTACTCATAATTTTCAGCTGCATTTTCAGTGCTCCCCATCCTGTGGCCCTGGGTATGGAAAGAAAATTAGGAACCCCATCTATTCACTATTCCTCTCTCACCTCCTAACCTGACTATGGAATTAATGTTGAGGCAGCTGTGGCTTTTTTTCTAAAGTCAGCCCTAATTGGACCAACTCATATTTGTCTCAGTCAAATTCACCTCTACCCTATTTTATTTATCAAAAAAAAATGCCCAACTCAAGGTGGAAAAAAAAAATCACAGCTAAATGTAGGTTTAAAGCTGAGGAGACTTGAGATTGAAAAACTGCCAGTTCTTACTGCTCACTTACTCACATGAGGGTTTACAGCTCCTGAAATCATGCCAGGACTTTGAAAATGAAAGCTTGCAGTTAGAAAACGATGGCTCATGACAGCAAAGATCAGTCATGTGATAGGCCAAGCGTTTTCCGTCATTGCCTTCTTCAATCAGACAGAGCTCAGAAACAGAGGTTAATCGGTCAGATAGCATCCACAGGGGCTGAGGGCAGCAGAATCCGGCTGCAGCAATTAATCATTTAATTGCTTTCTGATTCACTTTAAATGTCTTTTTAAAAGATATTAAAGAAAAACATTATTGAAAGAACATTTTAGACTATTTAATAAAGATCCAATATACCCTTTATGAACCAGAAAATAAATGGATCTCCAGCTAAACTCTGTTCAGTGTTTGCTTGGGCAGCACTTACTTACACAGAGGAAGGAATGACAGAGTCTCTGCAGCAGGCAGAAAAAAAAAGCATGTATAAAAGCACTTAGGAAAGAAAATATGCGTGTAAATAAAAATAGGCTTTTTGTTTGTTTGGCTATTCATTTTTTCTGGCTAAATAGTAGGGTGTGTGACAGGGGTTGACAGAAGAGCCTAGAAACACAGTAAACTAGATTTTTAAAGGGTCTTGAATGTTGAGATACAAGAGCCTGGACTTCAAAAGAAAAAAAAAAAAAAAACAGAGACAAAAACCTGATTTGATCTACTAATCAGGCAGTGGGAGCCACTGAAGATTTCTAAGCAGAGAAAGCAGCACATTTGGGAACAGCATGAAGTGTGAGGTTCACCAACCCTAGGTGATAATTTCTAGCCATGACTCTCATTAGCCAGTGTGGATAGAACCTCCCAAGCTGAACAGTGGAAGTAACAATACCACTTCCAAGGTTACGGAAACATTAGATACGACGTTCATAACACCTCCCCACCCCACCCCACCAACGCTTAGCACATAAAAAGCATCTGGTAAATGGTGTTAACTATCCTCCTGCTATGCTCTGGGTAGGAAGGTCAAAGGGGAAGAGATGGAACGAGGGAGGCCAGAGAGAAGAAAGTCTAGACAAGACAGAGTACGGGCAAGGAAAGTGGCAAAGAGAAAACAGGACAGACTATAAGGAACACAACAAAGGTAGTGGAGACCAAGAAAGATTAACTTGCTCAGTGCCGTTTGACAATGACTGGACATGACTGAGAGAAGAGAGGAAGCCAGAGAGCCTCCAAAAATCTGGCTGAGATAAGCCACACACAGGTTGGAGAGATGCAAACTTCTATGAGGTCCAAAATAAATAATACATGTAAATAAATGCCGAACACTGAGTTTGCATTTCTAGAATGACTACAGAAATAACTATAAACATCTTTCTTTCTGCAATGATCCCATCTGAATTCCTAATAATGAAAGCTGCCCTGACAATTTTTAAATCCACAGGGCCAGATGATTTGGGTCATGACATTATGCAGGGTCAAAGACCAGTCAGGGTCATCCTCCCACACGTCTTCCCCACACACCCTTTTTCACGTCATCTCCACCACAGACATGCCACCCTCTCCTCAGGCCAGCTTCACTGTTGTCACTCACTCTATGATTCTCTCAGCACAAATAACTGCCTGCTGTCCTCAGGCCCAACTGCCTTCCTCACAAGACTCTGCTGCTTGGATAACAGGTAGAGAAATACCTGGTGCTTCAGAACAGCAGGGCAGTGCCTAATAACTCATGCACCTGACATTTTCATTACACACTACATTAGAAGTTTCTTCAGGAAGCAGCCTTAATAATTTTGCACCACTCCGCTCAGTGGGGATTAATATTACTTACTTACATGTTTGGGGCGGCAGCCACTCTTTGAGCACAAGCTTCAGTCCTCATCTGGGTCATTGTGGGTTTCAGCCCTGTCAGCTGCATGTAATTCACAAAGGGATCAACCCATGGACACTTCCCAGCCTGCAGAACACACAGGGGAAACTTTATAGTGTATATAAATGAACTTTAATATTGCAGTATACCTTTTGGGATGTACTTCTAACTTGTTTGAACAGGTAGAAAAGCTGACAAGCCACTTCGTGTCTTTTAGGAGGCCTCTGCTCTGCACCAGCTGGCCCAGAGAAGCACAGAATCACATTGTCTTCCCACTCACTGCCTTCATGCTCTCTCTACAGGAGTGTTACCACCTATAGAAGTTTTAGTTAGACTATAGAGTGTTTTTTTGAAGTTTGTGTTTTTTGGACTGTGCTAGGTCTTAGTCACTGCACTTGGGCTTTCTCTAGTTCCATCAAGCAGGAGCTACTCTTCACTGTGGTGTGCGGGCTTCTCATTGTGGTGGCTTCTCTTGTGGCTTCGTAGTTGTGGCACGCAGGCTTAGTTGCTCCAAGGCATGTGGGATCTTCCCAAACCAGGGATCAAACCTGTGTCCCCCGCATTGGCAGGAGAACTCTTAGCCACTGGACCACCAGGGAAGCCTTTTTAAAATCTTTTTTTGGCCATACCACGGGCCATGCAGGATCCTAGTTCCCTGACCAAGGATCAAACCCAAGCCCTCTGCATTGGAAAGCAAAGTTTTAATCATTGGACTGCAGGAAAAGTCCCTTAACTTTATTTTATTCTTCACTTCAAGACAAATGTCATGCTGACTTATCTCCAGTTAATGATGTTGTACTTCCTATGCAACCCAATGGCCTCCAGAATAACAGAACTCCACACATTTACAGCTTTGGCATAGTCAATAAAGCAGAAGTAGATGTTTTTCTGAAACTCTCTTGCTTTTTCCATGATCCAGCAGATGTTGGCAATTTGATCTCTGGTTCCTCTGCCTTTTCTAAAACCAGCTTGAACATCAGGGAGTTCACGGTTCACATATTGCTGAAGCCTGGCTTGGAGAATTTTGAGCATTACTTTACTAGCATGTGAGATGAGTGTAATTGTGTGGTAGTTTCAGCATTCTTTGGCATTGCCTTTCTTTGGAATTGGAATGAAAACGGACCTTTTCCAGTCCTGTGGCCACTGCTGAGTTTTCAAAATTTGCTGGCATATTGAGTGCAGCACGTTGACAACATCATCTTTCAGGATATGAAATAACTCTACTGTAATTCCATCACCTCCACTAGCTTTGTTCGTAGTGATGCTTTCTAAGGCCCACTTGAATTCACATTCCAAGATGTCTCATTCTAGATGAGTGATCACACCATTGTGATTATCCAGATCGTGAAAATCATTTTTGTTCAATTCTTCTGTGTATTCTTGCTATCATTACACATATGATATTATACATGTTTCAATGTCATTCTCCCAAATCATCCCACCCTTGCCCTCTCCCGCAGAGTCCAAAAGACTGTTCTATACATCTGTGCCTCTTTTGCTGTCTCAGATACAGGGTTATCATTACCATCTTTCTAAGTTCCATATATATGTGTTAATATACTGTATTGGTGTGTTTCTTTCTGGCTTACTTCACTCTGTATAATAGGCTCCAGTTTCTTTAGGTAGATACATTCCTAAGTATTTTATTCTTTTCTTTGCAATGGTGAAATTTCTGTTTTCTCATTGTTAGTGTATAGGAATGCAGGAGATTTCTGTATCTTAATTTTATATCCTGCAACTTTATTTTATTCATTGACTAGCTATAGTAATTTTCTGGTGGAGTCTTTAGGGTTTTCTATGTAGAGGATCATGTCATCTGCAAACAGTGAGAGTTTTACCTGTTTTACAATCTGGATTCCTTTTATTTATTTTTATTCACTGATTGCTGTGGCCAAAACCTCCAAAACTATGTTGAAAAGTAGTTATGAGAGTGGGCATCCTTGTCTTGTTCCTGTCTTTAGAGGGAATGCTTTCAATTTTTCAACATTGAGAACAATGTTTGCTGTGGGTATATTTTGTTGAGGTATGTTCCTCTATGCCTGCTTTCTGGAGAGTTTTTATCATAAATGGATGTTGAATTTTGTCAAAGGCTTTTTCTGCATCTATTGAGATAATCATGTGGTTCTTATCTAGCAATTTGTTATTGTGGTGCATCACATTGATCGATTTGTGAATACTGAAGAATCCTTGCATCCCTGGGATAAAGCCCACTTGGTCATGATGTATATTTTTAATATGTTGTTGGATTCTATTTGCTAGAATATTGTTAAGGACTTTTTCATCTATGTTCATCAGTGATATTGGCCTGTAGTTTTCTTTTTTTTGTCTGATTTTATTATTAGGGTGGTTGTGGCCTCATAGAATTAGTTTGGAAGTTTACTTTCCTCTGAAAATTTCTGGAAGAGTTTGAACAAGATAGGTGTTAGCTCTTCTCGAAATTTTTGGTAGAATTCAGCTGTGAAGCCATCTGGTCATTTATTTTTGTTTGTTGGAAGATTTCTGATTACAGTTTTGATTTCTGTGCTTGTGATGGGTCTGTTAAGATTTTCTATTTCTTCCTGGTTCAGTTTTGAAAAGTTATACTTTTTAAAGAATCTGTCCACTTGTTCCAAGTTGTCCATTTCTTCCTTTTATTGGCATATAGTTGCTGATAGTAGTCTCTTATGATCTGTTGTGGTTTCTCCGTTTTCATTTCTGATTCTGTTGATTTGATTCTTCTCCCTTTTTTTTCTTGATGANTAAAGAATCTGTCCACTTGTTCCAAGTTGTCCATTTCTTCCTTTTATTGGCATATAGTTGCTGATAGTAGTCTCTTATGATCTGTTGTGGTTTCTCCGTTTTCATTTCTGATTCTGTTGATTTGATTCTTCTCCCTTTTTTTTCTTGATGAGTCTGGCTAATGGTTTGTCTATTTTATTTATTCTCAAAAAAACAGCTTTTAGCCTTGTTGATTTTGGTTATGGTCTCCTTTATTTCTTTTGCATTTATTTCTGAAGGAAACTT
>SJYV01033623.1:0-12144 GCA_006410875.1 Neotragus pygmaeus
GGAGTAGGAGAGGGCGGGATGATCTGGGAGAATGGCACTGAAGCATATATACTGTTATGTAAGAAACGAATCACCAGTCTCTATTTGATACAGGATGCAGGATGCTTGGGGCTGGTGTACGGGGATGATCCAGAGAGACGTTGGGGGGTGGGAGGTGGGAGGGAGATTCGGGATTGGGAGCTTGTGTGTACCTGTGGTGGATTCATGTCGATGTATGGCAAACCCAATAGAGTATTGTAAAGTTAAATTTAAAAATAAATTAATTAATTAATTAAAAAAAAAAGAAAACAGCAAAAAAAAAATAAAATAAAAATAAGTAAATATTGTCAAAACAAATGAACCACACAACCAAAAGAATAAAACTGCCACCACTAACTCCTTCATTTGTTTTTTCTTTAAAAAAAATATTCCAGAAAGAACTAGACCTTAGAACTATAAAAAGGCTTCCAAATTGGGATGCTTACCATAAACCATTTTCACATCAAATTCACCTTGTAGTGTTATCTATTTTCAGAAACTATTTCCAGCGAAACTTGTGAGGAATTGGTACAAGAGGATGTTTAAAGTTTCTTTCAGTGGGCTAGACTATGTATTTCGATGATGCAAAAAGAAATAATTTAGAAAAAATAGGTAAACAATTTGGAATTACTATGTTTTCAGCTATCCCCGATGCATCATGTTAGTGGATGATTACAGACAAATGAACACTCTCTTGTTATTTTCACATGAGCACCAGAAGCTTTTCTGTTACACAGAAAAAGCTCCAGATTGCTGTGTATTCTCTAATGATATTTTACAGAATCCTATCACTTTGGAGGGAAAGCTCAGCGATAATTGGAAGGCTCTTTTTGCTTTCTCCTTTTTGAATTTGCTTATCTAAAAGTTCATATATTTGATAGAAATAGTTAACTGTTATATTTTAGTAATAAGTGGGAAAAAGTGGCCTTAGATCCTCTATTGTCTCTTTGTAGTAGCAAGAAGGACTTGTTTGGAATAATTTTCTACCACCCCACCCAAAGAAAAGGCTACATTTTTCAAGCACAGAGTTTACATGTATTTATTCCTTTGGGGATATTTTTAGTCGAATTATTATAAAGTTTTTCTCTTTGAAAATAGCCAGGATAAAATTGCTACCAAAATTCATAATTTTTCAATGGTAGAAAAGTTTTAGTGTTTGCATGATGTAATCTAAATCTTCAACTCTGCACAAAAGTTGATCTTGGTTTTACTTGTAGTTCCTATTCTTCTCCTGAAATCAAATTGAGTTTTGTATCTTTGTTCATTTGTCTTTTGTTTTTGTCCTTTGCTAATTCTCTCTTCACATCCCTTTTCATTTGGAACTCTGTACCACAGGATTGAATTGTACACTTCTTAACACCTTCTTGTGTTCTATCATATATCCCCTTGCTAGACTCATCTTTATTTATTTATTTATTTTCGGCTACACTGATAGCTTGTGGGATCTTAGTTCCCCTACCAAGAATTGAACCTATGCTCCCTGCATTGGAGGTGTGGAGTCTTAACCACTGGGAACCAAGGGAAGTCCTAGATTCATCTTTAGCAAAAAGAGTGTAAAGAAATTTTACATCACTAATTATCACGTTACACATGTTTGGGAAATTAAAAATATAAGATGGTTAAAAGGTGAAGCTTTAATTCTCATAGTATGAAGTATATATATATATATACATATTCATAGATAGAAGTGTGTTTACAATAACACATATTTCATAAAGGTATATTTTATATATTTTACATGCAGGTTTAGGTTAGTACAGTGTGTATTTTGCATATTGTATAAGTTACAAGTTGCCTAAAGAGTATATATAGTATATAATTTGAATTTCAATTCACTTTAAATACACATACATAAACACAGAAACATACATATACACAAATTTACTGCCACTAATTAATGTTTGTCAAGAGCTTATTCAGCTACTACATCACTATTAAGACATTTAGGAATTGTCCCATGCTGTTAACCTGTTAATCAAATGACAGGCCATTCTATTGCCTAAAAACTTTGCTTGCTTCTTATTAGCAGTAAGTGTCCATATCCAACTATAAAATTCTCAAAATATGTATTAATGTTTGTTAAAATAATGAGATATCTTGAACTTTGATTCATTAATACCTATCATCTTAAATTGTGACCATAGTCAAATTTCAACTCCACTATGCATATATATAATAATAAAATTAAGGTAAATAAATTATTAGCTCATCTTTATGGAGAAAATATAAATGAAACCACATAGTATTTAATTTAACTTCTTATTTTGGCTGTTTAGAGATAGAATTCCAAAAACTGTAGTCCTATTTTTTAATACACTGAGTTTTGCTCCACCTGTTTTGGCTATGAGCTGCTGTAGATGTAAATATATCAAACAGCTCTTCTTACATGTGCTTGTACACATTTAGATCTGATACATGTTCCCAGTGCCTGAATGCTTTGTCTCAGTGTTCTTTATCTTTCCCCAATGTCCACTCCTATTTTATTATACTTCATATTTTCTTGTTCTCTTTAGAAATTCCTCAGTTCATTTTATTCTATTGTCTTCAACAGATAGTTTGTTATTTTTTACAATTTGCTAGGGGCTGTGATACTATGGAAACAGCAAGGTTTGGGACCAAGAGGATCTGATTTCAAGAACTTGCTCTAACATTACACACATTTTGGGAAGTTTCTATTTGTGACACTCATATTTTTCCTCATTAACAAAGTGAAAATAATAGTGCTTTTACACAGCATGTTTAGGATAAACAGTAAATAAAAAATAAAACTGACATCTAATAAATTATTATGGCATATATACCTGCCAGATTTCACCTTTCAGGTTATTTCAGGACCACCATTACTGATATTAGGTAATGTAATTGTAACAGTTAGAGATGAGATATAGAGATTTTGTTTATAGAGGTTCAATTATCAATACCATATAGCAAAGTTCACTTTTTTAAATCACATTGAACTTATCGATTTTACTCCCATAATCATGGCTTAAATATATGAATGATTTTTATCAATAAGTTGCCAGGTTATTGCACTTCCATATTGCTGCCAATTGGAGAAGGCAATGGCACCCCACTCCAGTACTCTTGCCTGGAAAATCCCATGGACGGAGGAGCCTGGTAGGCTGCAGTCCATGGGGTCGCTAAGAGTTGGACACGACTGAGTGACTTCACTTTGACTTTTCACTTTCATGCATTGGAGAAGGAAATGGCAACCCACTCCAGTATTCTTGCCTAAAGAATCTCAGGGATGAGGGAGCCTGGTGGGATGCCGTCTATGAGGTCACACAGAATGGGACATAACTGAAGCAACTTAGCATGTTGCTGCCAATATTTTGTTGATGGCACTCAATTCTTGTAATATTTAAATTCACTGTAAGTGCAGTTGGTATAAAAAACATAAGAAGGGAAGTTTCTTCTATTGGTTGATATTCTTCATGCATATTAGCACATCACATTGGATTCTTCTGTTTGGGCATGATTGGGCATTAGTATTAACATATTCAGAACTGCAAATGGGTATGTTTAGAAGTGAAAGTTGCCTCAGCGCCCAGGTTTTTATGTAAGATGTGAATTACAGTATTAATTCTATGCAGGCATATAGAGTTCTGTATATATTTTATATAAACTAAAAGTCAATTACCTGATATATTTTTAATCCAAGTCATACATCCATTTTTTAAATTCTTAGTTAATTTAGAAAATGAACTCAATAGTCACAGACTGTGCTTCTACAAAATTCACTATATTTTTCAAAATGAAGACTTTTCTTCCTAAAAGTGCCTGTTACAGTCTTCTTCAAACGATTTCTCTCTTGACAAATGATCTCATAATGGAGAAAACTTTGCTTTAAAAATGCATGAAATATGTTTTTTAATAAATGTAACCTGTGAATTTACCATGCTTAACATAGTTATTGAAATCTCATTATTTGCACATTGTTATCAGGATTTAGTTAAATCATGTGCTGTACACCACTATTTCTTAGTGACAACACAGCTGGATTCATTTTTCAGGATGAAAGATCACCCACTATAAAGCTGCACTGCTGGTGAGACTGAAAAATACTCCGATGGAAGCTTTACATTGGTTACAAGCATACACACTTCTTTGCAAACCCTGTGTAGTATATTAAGCAACACTGAAACATTTAATTTTAATTAGAATATTGAATTAGATTCTAAGTCAAATCTAGGACAGAGTTACAAAGGAAGCTGTCTCATTGTAGTTAAGAATGTTAAAATTAATGTATTGTAGCCCAAATAGTACGTTTATGGAATTTCAACTAGAAAGCAACGATAGAAAGTGACTGATAAGAGATGCTAGAAATTATCCCATGGGCAGAAGGATTATAATTCTTCAAAAAGAATATAAATAGGCATTTAGATAATAATTTTCCATATAAATCCAATTTTGTAAGAAGTTTTAACCTTAATACTAGAACAGTTTTCCTCAGTTAACCTAAATAGTATAATCTATATTATGATTAATATCCTTGATTAGCCTAAAAGTCTAATTGATTGTACTGCACATTCTTGCAGTCCTTTTCAAACCATTTCTTCCCCTCTTTCTACTCCTGTCACTGCTCTGCTTCAATCAGCTTCAAAGCAACCCAACAGTTCTTCACATTTGGACTAGAGCCATGCAATTTTCACTTCTTTTTCTTGTGTTTGTCTGAAATGGAGAAATAGGATACCTAGGGTAACCCATTCAGGGCCAACATATAAACAATTTAGAAGTTCACAGTCACCTCTTAGCTTCTTTGACCAATAATGAATGAAAGCCAATGTGTATATCATTATGAGATGCTTATTGTGTCACTCAGATTTCATGAAATAGAACACCGGTCTCAGAGAAATTGATAATCACCATAAGATTTTGTTGATTGAATTGGTTCTTCATAATTTTTTTATATCTCTTGCCACTTACTATTGCTCTTTGGAATAATTTCCCAAGTAAACTACTCCCATCCAAGCCTATGTTTTAGAATCAACTCAGAGACCCCAGGCTGAAATATATTTTAGAGAACAAGCAAGTTTAAAATAAATTGTTAAACTTATAGTGGCCACAGTCTTTAGTGATACATAGAATTTGTGGTTAAGACTTATAAATCTAAGCAATAAGTATATTCTCTTTCAATATTTCTATTTTTCCATTTATCAAATTTATCTTAAATTTGTTTTGCAGGTTGGAAATAGTCACAGTTTATTTGTACAGTTATCATATTTAGGTAGTTTATTTTCTTGAAAAGTCATTGCAAATAAAAATATATTTGCCAAAATTTAATTTCAACAGAATTAATGTGATATGCTGCAAAAGTTTTTGGAAATTTTTCTGGGATAATCACTTAGTTGGTGATTCAGGAAAAATCATGTACTAATTGATGTCACTAACTTTATGGAAAGGGAATTGCAATTAGATCCTCGAAGTTTTACTTCACTTTAGTCCAATTTAAATTATATCTTACCAGTTATTTATGAAGTTTTCTATATATGGATGATAACTCTAAATGCTTCCTCTTTTTCTATCATTTCCAGACTTCATTGAGGGTATAGGAAAACAGAATAAATAGTTGTAGTAGCAATGTGATTTACTCTTTTTTTTTCCTAGTATAATTTTGTCAAAGATGTTTGCAGTCACTACCTAGTAGGCTTCCTTAGGATTTTCAATGACTTTTGAAACACTAATGTAGCCTTCCATTACTCTTTCTATCTTGAAACCAATCTGAATTAGAAACAGACTTCAGATATCAATCATTGCTTTTAATGTTGCTTAGAGTTAACATCTAGAAGTCAAACAGGAAAGATTGTGGCACAAGCAATATTTAATAATTACCTCTATAAAGATTCTTATTGAGAAGCAAAACAGGAAGAATCAAAAGCAGAAATGTTACTGAGGAGAAAATTCAGAAGCATTGCCAGTTGTATACCAAACTTGGAAGTATACTACTAGATACAGATGCATTTTCATAAATTATTTATTTTTAATTTCCCTATTCACTTAGAAGAGAAGTAATCTCCCTTTTGATTATGATGTTGTCAAAGATGCATGGAGCACACTCTTGATAGTACATACCCCAAAGCAACAAAGGCATGAAAGCTGGAGGGATGGGGTGACAAGAAAGATTTTTGACATCTGTCTGCTAAGCCATGTTATTAATACTCAGTAAAATAATGCATATCTAATTTTAAATATCTAATTTTAAAATACAATCAAAATACGTTTTTTTCTTTGTTTCATAGCTAGAGCTTTGCTAATTAAGAATGTCAAAATGTAAAAGTTCTCCAAGAACGATCGATTACCTTCTTGAAATTAATATAACCCACAGATATTGTTGTTCAGTCACTAAGTCATATCCAACTCCTTTACAACCCCATGGACTATAACCTGCCAGGCTCCTATGTCCATTAGGTTTCCTAGACAAGATTACTGGAGTGGGTTGCCATTTCCTTTGCCAGGGGGATCTTCCTGACCCAGGCATTGAACCTGCATTTCTTGTATTTCAATTGGATTCTTTACCACTGAGTCACCAGGGCAGCCTTTTCTAAAGTTTACATTCTAATTTACTGAATTGTACCTTTACCTCGGTAAGATGCAGTTTCCTTTTCAATAATCAGGAAATAATAATAATACCTATTTAACAGACTTATTGAGAGGAGTTCTTATGTTAAACTTTGTGATGTCCTCAATACAGAGTAGTATAACATACAGCAGTAAGTACTCTGTAAATTAAGTGTACACAGACATATGTCCAAAATTATTTTTCATTTTCTGTGAGAAAAACTAGTACTGGCTAAATATGATCAAGTAATTAATTACTCATGTCTTACATGTATATGTTGCAATGGCATGTGCAGTAGTTAAAATAGCATGGATATTTAATGTATCAACACGGAAATATGTTTCTTTTAAATTATTAGCTAAATAAAGTTTGGAAACTATTATAAACTTTACTTTTAGTGTAAAAAGATGTTGGGGTATGTTCAGTTACATATGCGTGTGTACATGTGTAAAATGAACTTTAACGATTGTATGCTGCTGCTGCTGCTGTTAAGTCACTTCAGTCGTGTCCAACTCTGTGCAACCTCATAGACGGCAGCCCACCAGGCTCCGCCGTCCCTGGGATTCTCCAGGCAAGAATACTGGAGTGGGTTGCCATTTCCTTCTCCAATGCATGAAGGTGAAAAGTGCAAATGAAGTCGCTCAGTCATGTCCTACCCTTAGCGACCCCATGGACTGCAGCCCACCAGGCTCCTGCGTCCATGGGATTTTCCAGGCAATAGTACTGGAGTGGGTTGCCATTGCCTTCTCCTAAAGATTGTATACTAATATGTTGATACCATATTTTATTTTAATTTATCTGATGGAATAACCCTGGCTTTTTCATACCCTTCTGTCTGTGTATATATGTGTATGTTTATAATAAGAATGTATTTTTTACAAATTACAAGACAGCTACTTGGGTTCATTAAATTTAAAATAAAAATATATTAGCATTCTCAGTCTAAAAACTGGCACAAATATAAAGACCAAAGTGATGAAAAGCAAGTAGCTATAAAATAGCATACAAGATCAACTATCCTTACTGACTAGTGTAAAGTCCCATTAATATATTTTCTTTGTACATGAAGGTATTCTGAAACAGTGGGAATACAGAGGGAAGGTGTACACGCATTGCTGTGATGCTTAATCAGAGAACATCAGTTTGCTAAGAATTCAGTCAGAAAACCAAGCTACCAGCAGGTTTACCACACAAGTGCACAGGCCAAACTTCTGCAGTTTTGGCATGTAGAGTATTCTGGAGGCTAAGATGACAGAACTGCTCATGAAACCATCTGCTATTTACTGATCCATCTGTTGGTCAGCAGAGAGCTTTCGGAACCCAAGAAAACGTTCAGTCTGAGAAACAGCACAATTTCCTTTTTTTTTGACTGAAAAAAATAGCATTAATGATTTACACAGTCAGTATTTGATTACTGCAGACCACACAATATCAGTTTGTACTCATGATTGTCATGATTTATAAATAAGAAAATCTAGAATCACATTCATTTGCTTAGAATGTATACATGAATTCATTAAATAGAGATTCCTAATATATGAGGAAATAATATTTGGTTAATCACTTTTTTTGAACAGTATTTTGCTGCCCAAATATCAGATGAAGTTATTTTTTTTTAATATTTTCATCTGGTGATGAACTATGTGATGATGTAATTCATTAAGATCAGCATCAGATCTTCAACAATTTTCACATGTCTTAAGAAAATTAAGATGAGAGGTGACAGAAGCTTTTGTTATTTGTAAAACTATAAATGACATAGTTATAAAATTAAGAGGTTCAATTTTAAAGGTTGGAGTTCCATGCCTGCACATTTTTATAATATTTTTATTAGATTATTTAATTTTATTGTTATTATTCAGTTGCTCAGTCATATCTGACTTTTTGCAACCCCATGGACTGCACCATTCGAGGCTTCCTTATCATTTACCATCTCCCAGGACTTGCTCAAACTCAGGTCCATTGAGTTGACTATGTCATCCAATCATCTCATCCTCTATTTTCCCCTTCTCTTCCTGCCCTCAATCTGTCCTAGCATCAGGGTCTTTTCTAATGAGTCAGCTCTTTGCATCAGGTGGACAAAGTATTGGAATTTCAGCTTCAATATCAGTCTTTCCAATGAATACACAAGATTGAATCCCTTTAGGATTGACTGGTTTCATCTGCTTGCAGTCCAAAGGACTCAAGTGTCTTCTCCAACTCCTCAGTTCAAAAGCATCAATTCTTTGGTTCTCAGCCTTCTTTATGGTCCAGTTCTCACATTCATACATACCACTGGAAAAAGTATAGCTTTGACTACATGTATTTTTATTGGCAAAATATTGTCTCTATTTTTTAATACACTGTTTAGGTTTGTCATATTTTTTCTTCCAAGGACCACATGTCTTTTAATTTCATGGCTTCAGTCATCATCTGCAGTGATTTTGGAGCCCAAGAAAATAAAGTCTGTCACTGCTTCATTGTTGGCCCATCTGTTTGCTGTGAAGGATGCCATGATCTTAGTTTTTTGAATTGTTTTTTTTTTTAATTTTTACTTTATTTTATTTTAAAATACTGTATTGGTTTTGGCATACATTGACATGAATCCACCATGGGTGTACATGAGCTCCCAAACATGCACCCTCCTCTTTCACTTTCATTAAAAAGCTCTTTAGTTCCTCTTCACTTTCTGCCATAAGGGTGGTATCATCTGCTCATCTAAGGTTACTGATATTTCTCCCGGCAATTTTGATTCCAGCTGTGTTTCATCCAGCCCAGCATTTCACATGATGTATTTGGCATGGAAGTTAAATAAGCTAGGTGACAATATACAGCCTTGATGTACTCCTTTCCCAATTTGGAATCAGTACATTGTTCCATGTCCAGTTCTAACTGTTGCTCCTTGACCTACATACAGTTTTTCCAGGAGGCAGGTAAGGTGGTCTGGTATTTCCATCTCTAAGAGTTTTCCACAGTTGGTTGTGATCCACACAGTCAAAGGCTTCAGTGTAGCCAATGAAGCAGAAGTAGATGTTTTTTTCTGGAATCCTCTTACTTGTTCTATGATCCAATGGATGTTGGCAGTTTGGTCTCTGGTTCCTCTACCTTTTCTAAATCCAGCTTGAACATCTGGAATTTCTCAGTTCATGCACTGTTGAAACCTAGCAGGGAGAATTTTGAGCATTACTTTGCTAGTGTGTGAGATAAGTGCAATTGTGCAGTAGTTTGAACATCCTTTGGAATTGCCTTTCTTTGTGATTGGAATGAAAATACCTTTTCCAGTCCTTTGGCTACTGCTGAGTTTTCCAAATTTTCTGGTATATTAAGTGCCACACTTACACAGGATCATCTTTTAGGATTTTAAATGGCTCAGCTGAAATTCCATCACCTCCAATATCTTTGTTCATAGTGATGCTTCCTAAGGCCCACTCAACTTCACACTCCAGGATGTCTGGCTCTAGGTGAGTGGTCACATCATCGTGGTTATCTGGGTCAGTAACATCTCTTTTGCATAGTTCTGTGTATTCTTACCACCTCTTCTCAATTTAGTTTTATAGAAATACAAAATTATCTTTTCTTACAAAATTGAACACTTGGTACAAAGGTCAAAAAACTTCACAGTAGGATCCTCTGTGATCCACCTCCCAGAATACTGGAAATAAAAGCAAAAACAAACAAATGGGATCTAATTAAAATTAAAAGCTTCTGCACAACAAAGGAAACTATAAGTAAGGTGAAAAGACAGTCTTCTGAATAGGAGAAAACAATAGCAAATGAAGCAACTGACAAACNCAGTTCAAAAGCATCAATTCTTCGGCATTCAGCTTTCTTCAGAGTCCAACTCTCACATCCATACACCTTATCATTATGTAATGCCCTTCTTCATCTATTATCACAGTCTTTGTTTTAAAATCTATTTTGTCTAAATTGGTTTTGCTACCCCAATTATCTTTTCATTTCCATCTGCATGGTATCTTTTTTCTTCCCTTCATTGTCAGTCTGACTGTCTTTAGTTTCAAAGTGGACTAGTTTGTTGTAGACAAAAAATAGAAGGATTTGTGTGTTGTTGTTGTTTTTAACAGTCACTTTAGGTCTTTTGATTGGAGAGTTTAGTACATTTATATTTAAAGTAATTATTAACAGGTATTTACTTACTGGGACTTCCCAGTTGACTCAGTCATAAAGAATCTGCCTGCCAATGCAGGAGACACAGAAGACTATGATTTTATCCTTAGGTCCACTGCCTGGATCTGGAAGATCCCCTGAGCAGAAAATGGCAACTGCTCCAGTATTCTTGCCTGGAAAATTCCATGTACAGATGAACCTAGTAGATAACATTCCATGGAGTTGGAAAGAGTCAAACACAACTGAGCAACTGAGCACACATGCATGTACTTATTGACATTTTGTTAATTGTTTTTTTTTTTTTAATAATTTTCTGGTAGTTCCTCTCAGTTCATTATTCTTCTCTTCCTCTCTTTCTTTGTGCTTTGATTCTTTTCTTTAGTGCTAAGGTTTCTTTCTCATTTTCTTTATGTATTTACTGTACGTTTTTTCTTTGTTTTTAATATAAGGTTGCCATATAATAAACATCTTACATGTAAAACAATCATTTGTATGCTTTATAATGTGTTGTGTGTTAGTCACTCATGTCCAACTCTTTACTAATTTAATTTTGAACACATTCCAAAGCTTTATATTTTTACTCCCTTCCATGGCTTATATTTTTGATGACATACTCTACATCTTTTTATTTTATGTATGAAAGTGAAAGTGAAATCGCTCAGCCGTGTCCAACTCTTTGCGATCCCATGGACTGTAGCCTACCAGGCTCCTCCGTTCATGGGATTTTCCAGGAAAGAGTACTGGAGTGGGTTGCCATTTCCTTTGCCAGGGGATCTTTCCGACCCAGGAATTGAACCAGGGTCTCTTGCATTGTGTGGGCTTCCCTGGTGGCTCAGATGTAAAGCGTCTGCCTGCAATGCTGGAGACCCAGGTTCAATCCCTGGGTTGTGAAGATCTCCTGGAGAAGGAAATGGCACCCACTCCAGTATTCCTGTCTGGAAAATCCCATGGACAGAGGAGCCTGGTAGGCTACAGTCCATGGGGTCGCAAAGAGTCGGACGTGAATGAGCAACTTTATTTACTCTGATATCCTAGGCAGAAACTACCATCTGAGCCATCAGGGAAGCCCTCTGACTATTTTATAAATAATAAAAGCAATGGCTCAATAACTTATAAAATGAGTATAAAGGGTAAAAAGTAAAAGTAGTAAAATTAATTAAAAATAAGATAATTAGACAAAGTATATTTTATGTATACTTTGTCTAATTATCTTTTTTAATTTCATGGTTGCAGTCACCATCTGCAGTGATATTGGAGCCCTCAAAAAATAAAGTCTGACACTGTTTCCACTGTTTCCCCATCTATTTCCCATGAAGTGATGGGACCAGATGCCATGATCTTAGTTTTCTAAATGTTGAGTTTTAAGCCAATTTTTTCACTCTCCTCTTTCACTCTCATCAAAAAGCTTTTTAGTCCCTCTTCACTTTCTGCCATAAGGATGGTGTCATCTGCATATCTGAGGT
>SJYV01033623.1:13076-29689 GCA_006410875.1 Neotragus pygmaeus
TGGGGGCATGAGGAGAAGGGGATGACAGAGTATGAGATGGCTGGATGGTATCACCGACTTGATGGACATAAATTTGAGTGAACTCCAGGAGTTGGTGATGGACAAGGAGGCCTGGCTTGCTGCTATTCATGGGGTCACAAAGAGTCAGATATGACTGACTGAACTGACCTGAACTGAACTGAATTATCTTATTTTTAATTAACTTTACTACTTTTGTGTCTTACCCTTTATAATCATTTTATAAGTTATTGAGTCATTGGCTTTGTTATTTATTTATCTTTTCAGCTGAGATTTTTACTTGTGTGTGTTTTCTTATTCTTAATTACTTCCTTTTCCTTTTAGCCTAGAGAAGTTCCTTTAACATGTTTTGTAAGGCCAATTTAGTGCTAATAAACTCTTTTAGCTTTTGCTTATCTTAAAACACTTACTCTTTCCTTCAATTCCAAATGATGACCTGCTGAGTAGAGAATTTGTGGTTGTCAGTTTCTTCATTTGATCAGTTTAATATGACAATTCATCTTAAAATCTGCTGATAGACTTATGAAGCTCTCCTTGGCTTTAATATNTTACTCTTTCCTTCAATTCCAAATGATGACCTGCTGAGTAGAGAATTTGTGGTTGTCAGTTTCTTCATTTGATCAGTTTAATATGACAATTCATCTTAAAATCTGCTGATAGACTTATGAAGCTCTCCTTGCCTTTAATATGATGTTTTTCTCTAGCAGTTTTTAAGATTCTCTCTTGATCATTAAATTTTACAATTTTATTTGTACTCTGTCTCAGTGTGTTTCTCTTTGCGTTCATCGAATTTAGAGCTCTCTGGGATTCCTGGATCTGGATGTCTGTTTCCGTTCTCAGATTAGGGACATTTTCAGCCATTATTTTTTTAGTTTCTTCTGTCCCTCTTCTTCTCTGGGACCACTATAATGTGGATGTTATTCTGCTTGATGTCCCAGACGTCCCTCAAGGTATTCTAACTTTTTTGTAATTACTTTTTTTAATCCCCTTGCTCTGTTTGGGCACTTTCCATTGCTTGCCATTCAGTTTGCTAGTTTGTGCTTCTATTTCATCCATTATGCTGCTGAATTCCTCTAGTGTATGTTTCTAGTGCAAATATAACTTATGTTTGGTACTTAGATTTTGTATCTCTGTTTTTGCAGATTTCAATGTACTCATCTCATCTTCTCCTGTGACCAATATGCATCTTTATTATAATTACTTCGAATTCTTTGTCAAATAGGCTGCTTCTTCATTTTATTAAGGTATTTCTCCCAACTCTGCAAAGGGTGCTGGGTGTGCCAAAACCTGCCAGTATTCTAAGGGAAGGAATCTCCCTTAACACATTTGTTGTTGTTGTTTAGTCACTAAGTTTTGTCCTACTCTTTGTGACACCATGGACTGCAGCCTGCCAGGCTCCTTTGTCTGTGGGATTTCCCAGTCATTTATTTCTCCAGGGGAGTCTTCCCAACCCAGGGATTGAACTTGCATCTCTGGCTTAGTAAGTAGATTTTTACTTCTGAGCCACCTGGGAAGTCCTGTTTCAGGCTATTTGGATGTCAACCCCTCAGGCAGCAGCTTTTTAAGTGTGTAGATATTTACAGTATTTTGGGGGGCTACAGTTATAATCCCTGTTATCTTCCAAACCAAGGGATCTGGATATGTCCCCTGAGTGACAGTTGTAAAAATCAAGATTCTTAATGACTGTGGAAGCTTGTTTCTGGGGAATCTTGTCAAGCTGTACAGAGGTCAAGGGTATGTGCAAAGATGATGTTTCCTTGCTTACGAACCCTGGGAGTATGCCCTAAGCCTTTAGGCCTGTGGGAAACCTGAGGCCTGTTCCTCTAGGTGAAGCCCCACGCTAGTTAAGTAGACTTTATTCACAAGAAGACTGGGAATATGTTTCAGTTTGCTATCTCTACTGTGCCCTGGGGTGGCATTCTACAGAGAACTATCTTTCCAGTTGTTTCAGTTCCTTAGAGCTCAGGATAGCAGCGCCCTCACAGTCAGGGCCAGTTGATCAGCTGATGTCCTCTGAATGGATTGTGTGCACACACTGGCTTTAGCAAGAGAGCTGGAAAGTACAGGGTAGACACTTGTTCTCTTACTTCAGGAATGTGTTAGGAAAATGACATAATCTTGTGCACCTGCAGACTTCATCAATGCAAAATACTTCAACTGCACATACGGGCCTCAGCTAGGGCACCAGGGAGTGCTGTAGTCTCTCACGTTTGCAGTTTTCAGGCAGGAAGCAGGCCAGTTTTTAGCCAAAATGTTACAGGCCTACTCTTGCCTGCCTAGTGAAGCTGAGAAGTGAGGCAGTGCTTCAGTGACGAGCTGTTGCCTTCAGCAAAGTAGGGNTTGTGTGCACACACTGGCTTTAGCAAGAGAGCTGGAAAGTACAGGGTAGACACTTGTTCTCTTACTTCAGGAATGTGTTAGGAAAATGACATAATCTTGTGCACCTGCAGACTTCACCAATGCAAAATACTTCAACTGCACATACGGGCCTCAGCTAGGGCACCAGGGAGTGCTGTAGTCTCTCACGTTTGCAGTTTTCAGGCAGGAAGCAGGCCAGTTTTTAGCCAAAATGTTACAGGCCTACTCTTGCCTGCCTAGTGAAGCTGAGAAGTGAGGCAGTGCTTCAGTGACGAACTGTTGCCTTCAGCAAAGTAGGGAGCTAGAGCTGCAATCACCCATCCATGCATCCAAGTTTGCCCACTTGTGCTAGCAGAGTAAGTGGGAAGCTCAACAATGGCATCTGCCTGCACTTCCAGCTCCAGGCAGTGTTTCCATCACACATCACTCCACTAGTCAGTGCCTTTATATTCACAAATGACTCGCCTTTCCATATTGTTTCAGTACTTGCTAAACTACAGTTCTTTTTCTGGGTCTGGGGGAAAGAAGCTGCACAGAAGCCCTTTGAGGGAAAAGTCTCAGTTTTCTATGTCACTTTGGGACTCTTGGATATCAGCCTTGTTGATTTTTAAACCAGGTGATTTACAGGCTCATCTCTCATATAAAACCCAGGGACTGGGGTACCTGATGCAGGGCACTCACTCCTTGCTCGAGATCTTTCCCTATCATGTGCTGCTGTGCCAGGGGTGAGGTTTTTGCAAGAGCATTTCTCTCCCTCTCCAACCTGGCTCAATGGATGTTCCTTCTATTCTTGTAGATAAGTATTCAGCTGATTCTCAAGTTCCTTTCAGAGAGAACTAATACATACGTTGGTATATATTTGATCTTTCAGCAGTAGGAAGTAAGTTCAGGCTTCTTCCTACACCATCTTAAGCCATGTGCTCCCAAGTTTCTGTCACTACTTTGTAAAGGAAAAATGTTGACTAGAGTGTCAACTCTTTGGACCAACCTGCAAAAGATTTAAATAATCAAAAATAACAATTCGTTTCTTTCAAAACTCATATAACTCTGGGACCACTTTGTGTTCAACAAAATTATGTTAAATTTTCTTTCCATGTAACTGGAAACTCATAGGATCACGTCAAGATGCTCTTTGCATAGTCTTTTCTTTCTTGTCATTCACTCTAGATATGTATGCTTTAAACATTTTTCTCTAAGATTTCTTCATCATATGCAAATTAGTCATGCAAATAGATCCTAACAACTTGATAAGCAGTATTTAGGATCAGCCTGGCGATCTATTAGCCAGGCCACTAATAAAGTCTCTGACACAATTGTGGAATAGGAATAAAACATACATAAGACACTTGTAAAATAAAACCAGACTGTATGAAAGAGAAAGTATTTTTTATGTAATGTGGCTTTAAGATTTTCATGATTTACAAAATGAGATCTTACAGTATTATCCAACTCTATGTCAATTTATTGATGGTGTGTGCATGTGTGCATATAGAATAGTATTTAATATATGTGTGCATAAGCAAGTAAATTGTATTTAGATTAAATGCTTTATTTATTAAATTTTGTATATAAAATTCAAACAAAATTAAAATCAGTACAGGTTCCAAAATTCTTAGCTGATATGCTATTTTCTTAAAAGTTATTTACAGTATTAATTGAGATAACTATTAGCACTAAGAAGACATTGTAAAACTATTTAAATTAATATTCCGATGCCCAAACTTTGACAGTTGCTTATAATTTTTCTCATGACCACAGACAAATACATGTGTTGTGGTTATTAGGCATGCTATAAATAATGTGTTGCTATTGTTAGCTAAAATATCAAGTGCCATAAAGACTTGATATTTTTAAATAAGTTAAGCAGATTCAAGTTAACTCACATTTTGCTGTTCTTTTCTGTTAAGCTATCTTAAGTGAGAAATGATTACAGTCATTAGTGGAGGGAAAAAACAATATGAACATATTATGAATAATTGTTGTATATATCATCATTTTAATGAAAGTTATTATTTGAATGTATGATTAACATTCCAGAGAAGGCAATGGCATCCCACTCCAGTACTGTTGCCTGGAAAATCCCATGGATGGAGGAGCCTGGTAGGCTGCAGTCCATGGGGTCGCTAAGAGTCAGACATGGCTGAGCGACTTCACTTTGACTTTTCACTTTCATGCATTGGAGAAGGAAATGGCAACCCACTCCAGTGTTCTTGCCTGGAGAATCCCAAGGACAGGGGAGCCTGGTGGGCTGCCGTCTCTGGGGTCACACAGAGTCGGACACGACTGAAGTGACTTAGCAGCAGCTTAGCATCAGCATGATTAACATTCAGCTTCCCAAGTAGTGCCCTGATAAAGAATCCTCCTTCTAATACAGGAAATGAAAGAGATGTGACTTCAATCCATGCATCAGGAAGATCCCCTGAAGTCAGAAATAGCAACCCACTCCAATATTCTTGCCTGGAAAATTCCATGGACAGAGGAGACTGGTGGACTACAGTCCAAAGAGTCTGACACAAATGATCACATATATGCATGCATGCATGATTAACATTATACTTTTAATTTACATTATCTCATTTAAATCTGAATAACATATTCATTATCTTCTTGCTTGGGAATGAACCAAAGCTTGCCTGTTCTTCACAGGAATATTGTTTCACATTTAACTACAAACCAAGAGTATGTGATTTTCCTCTTTCCACGTTTTATTTCAGTTGTTCATAATTTTGGTATAGTCACCTTTGAGATCCTCTGTTATAACTGGGACCACACAACTAGTTCGAACTTAGCTGTTCACTTATTATGAAAATATCCCTTTGTTTTGTCCTCTTGTCATCCTGAATGTTTAATGTAACATCTTCTGGGAAAATGATTTTAGCATGGCACTATACATTAGTTCTTAAGTAGTATAAAATGGAGGGACTGGGACCTCCCTACAATGCAGATAATTTGTTTTGTTTTGCTCGGAATATTAATGAGTATATTCATTGCTTCATTCATTCAATCAGGTAATATGAAATCCATTTGCTAAAGTTTCAATTTCCATTCTCTTTAAAGAAAAATTCAGAATGAACAATTATAGTTGTATATTTTGATAAAATCAGAACTTGATTTTCACAATTATTAATTTTACTGTAATTAAGTTCTAATTTTAACATAGTCAAAACATAGATTTTTATGAAAAGAGACTACTTTTATTATATATGAAAAAATCTAAAATTGATGCCTAGGCTTTCAGTTTAGAGATTCAAACAGAAAGTGAGAAGTCCAGACTTATATTTTGCAAAGTTATAAAAAAAATTCAATATAATAAATGAAAATCTTAACACCATGTTTACTGACACAGGGAAATAGTTAAAATCTAAACTATGATGTAGGCTAAAATCTCACAAAAGGAAGCACAAATCATTGAATTTTTTTTTTTTTTTAGAAGGAAACTGACAAAAGTATTGAGGGACAGAGATACTTTGCTTTGGATTCAGAAATAGCCAGAAAAACTATAAATTATACTTGGCAAAGTAGGCAGACACAATGTGAGATACAAAACCTAATTTTCCCTAGGTTGCAACACTGGGGATAGTACATACTTATTAGAGCGAGTAATGGAGTGGGCAGGAGATTCCTTCAAAGAAGAGTGGCTCCCAGAAGTATAAAATCTATATCAGATTCAACAATTTAAAAAAAAGGGAATCAAGAAAACTGAATTCATGTGGCACAGGAAGAATATGTACTAGAAAACTATTGTAATGAAGCAGATGAAAATTGTGAACAAAAACATTAAAAACGGAAGCAAGAAACAGATTAATCAAGTAATCATCCCTATGAAGTAGAAGCATGAAACAAGATGCAGGACTTCAGGGAAATGATTGCTGAGTAACAAGAAAAGATGAAACATAAGAGGAGGAGATAGATAGATGCTAAAAAAAAATGCATACCATCATAGCACTAGAGGTAAAACTGAAAGGAGAACAAGAAAAATCAATCACTATGAATTAATAATAACAAAGTAGGGGTTTGTTTCCAAGGACAGTAGCATGCTACTCTTTGTCTTCCCCTATTTCCCAATGAAAGTGAAGTGAAAGTGTTAGTCATTCAGTTGCATCTGACTCTTTGTGACCTCAAGGACTGTAGCCTGCCAGGCTCCTCTGTCCATGGGATTTTCCAGACAAGAATACTGGTGTGGGTTGCCATTTTCTTCTCCAGGGGATCTTTCTGACCCAGGGATTGAACCTGGGTCTCCCTCATTGCAGGCAGACTTTTCCAACTGAGCCACCAGGGAAGATCTATGTCCCAGAGTTTACTCGAGTTCATGAGCATTGATTCTGTAAGGCTAACTTATCAATCATCCTCTGCTGCCTCCTTCTCCTTTTGTTGTTGTTGTTCAGTTGCTAAGTAGTGTCCTACTCTTTGCTACCCCATAGACTGCAGCGCACCAGGCTTCCCTATCCTTCACTTCTTCCCGGAATTTGCTCAAACTCATGCCCATTTAGTCAGTGATGCTTTTTAACCATCTCATCCTCTGTCACCTTCTTCTCCTCTTGCCCTCAATCTTTCCCAGCATCAGAGTCTTCTGCAATGAGTTGGCTCTTCACATCAGGTGGCCAAAGTGTTGGAGTGTCAGCATCAGCCCTACTCCTTCCAATGAATATTCAAGACTGATTTCCTTTCGGATTGACTGGTTTGATCTCTTTGCAGTCCAAGGGGGTCTCAAAAGTCTTTACCAACACCAGTGTTTGAAAGCATCAACTCTTAGGTGCTCAGCCTTCTCTTTCATCCATACAACTCTTGCATCCATACATAACTACTGGAAAAACCGTATATTTGATTATATGGACCTTTGTAGGCAACGTGTCTTCTTTTTAATATGCTGTCTATGTTTTTCATAGCTTTTCTTCCAAGGAGCAAGCATCTTTTGATTTCATGATAGCAGTCACCATCCACAGTGATTTTGGAGCCAAAGAAAATAAAATTTCTCATTGTTTCCACTGTTTACCNTAGTGTGTTGAAGGCTGGAGAAGAGGGAGGGAGTAGAGCTACATGTACCTGAGTTGAGCTCTGTGAGATAGGGTTGACCTCAATGATATTCAAGGATAATGGACCTTCCCCAGCCTGGGCTTCCCAGGTGGCTCAGTGGCAAAGAAACTACCTGCCAATGTAGGAAACACAGGTTCGATCCCTGGCTTGTAACGGTCCCCTGAAGAAGGAAATGGCAACCCACTCCATATTCTTGCCTGAAAATCCCATGGACAGAGGAGCATGGTGGGCCACAGCTCATGGAGTTGTGAAAGAATTGGAGACAACTTCTCTACTTAACAACAACAACCCTTCCCGGCCTGCTGTCACTTGGGGAAATAGAGAAAGATGAGAGTTTGAGAGAAACAGGCCACAGGGCAGTCAGAAAAAGAGTACCCCTTAGGGATATCTTTAATCAGTATTTTCCCAGTTTCAGCAATAAATACTTGTGACCCCAGATAACTCTGGAGTTCTATGAAGATCTGTAAGACGTTCTAGAACTAATACCCCCCAAAAGATGTCCTTTTCATCCTAGGGGACTGGAATGCAGAAGGAGGAACTCAAGAGATACCTGGAATAATGGACAAATTTGGCCTTGGAGTACAAAATAAAGCAGGGCAAAGGCTAACAGAGTTTTGCCAAGAGAACACACTGGTCATAGCAAACACCCTTTTCCAACAACACATGGGAAAACTACACATGAACATCACCAGATGGTTAATACCAAAATCAGATTGATTATATTCTTTGCAGCCAAAGATGGAGAAACTCTATACAGTCAGCAGAAACAAGACTGCGAGCTGACTGTGGCTCAGATCATGAACTCCTTATTGCCAAATTCAGATTAAATTGAAGAAAGTCAGGAAAACCACTAGACCATTCAGGTATGACCTAAATCAAACCCCTTATGATTATACAGTGGAAGTGACAAATAGATTCAGGGGATTAGAGCTGATAGACAAGAGTGCCTGAAGAACTATGGATAGAGGTTTCTGACACTGTACAAGAAACAGTGATCAAAACCATCCCCAAGAAAAAGAAATGCAAAAAGGCAAAATGGTTGTTTGAGGAGGCCTTACAAATAGCTGAGAAAAGAAGTGAAAGGCAAAGGAGAAAAGGAAAGGTATACCTATTTGAATGCAGAGTTCCAGAGNTTTTTTTTTTTTTTTAGAAGGAAACTGACAAAAGTATTGAGGGACAGAGATACTTTGCTTTGGATTCAGAAATAGCCAGAAAAACTATAAATTATACTTGGTAAAGTAGGCAGACACAATGTGAGATACAAAACCTAATTTTCCCTAGGTTGCAACACTGGGGATAGTACATACTTATTAGAGCGAGTAATGGAGTGGGCAGGAGATTCCTTCAAAGAATAGTGGCTCCCAGAAGTATAAAATCTATATCAGATTCAACAATTTAAAAAAAAAGGGAATCAAGAAAACTGAATTCATGTGGCACAGGAAGAATATGTACTAGAAAACTATTGTAATGAAGCAGATGAAAATTGTGAACAAAAACATTAAAAACGGAAGCAAGAAACAGATTAATCAAGTAATCATCCCTATGAAGTAGAAGCATGAAACAAGATGCAGGACTTCAGGGAAATGATTGCTGAGTAACAAGAAAAGATGAAACATAAGAGGAGGAGATAGATAGATGCTAAAAAAAAATGCATACCATCATAGCACTAGAGGTAAAACTGAAAGGAGAACAAGAAAAATCAATCACTATGAATTAATAATAACAAAGTAGGGGTTTGTTTCCAAGGACAGTAGCATGCTACTCTTTGTCTTCCCCTATTTCCCAATGAAAGTGAAGTGAAAGTGTTAGTCATTCAGTTGCATCTGACTCTTTGTGACCTCAAGGACTGTAGCCTGCCAGGCTCCTCTGTCCATGGGATTTTCCAGACAAGAATACTGGTGTGGGTTGCCATTTTCTTCTCCAGGGGATCTTTCTGACCCGGGGATTGAACCTGGGTCTCCCTCATTGCAGGCAGACTTTTCCAACTGAGCCACCAGGGAAGATCTATGTCCCAGAGTTTACTCGAGTTCATGAGCATTGATTCTGTAAGGCTAACTTATCAATCATCCTCTGCTGCCTCCTTCTCCTTTTGTTGTTGTTGTTCAGTTGCTAAGTAGTGTCCTACTCTTTGCTACCCCATAGACTGCAGCGCACCAGGCTTCCCTATCCTTCACTTCTTCCCGGAATTTGCTCAAACTCATGCCCATTTAGTCAGTGATGCTTTTTAACCATCTCATCCTCTGTCACCTTCTTCTCCTCTTGCCCTCAATCTTTCCCAGCATCAGAGTCTTCTGCAATGAGTTGGCTCTTCACATCAGGTGGCCAAAGTGTTGGAGTGTCAGCATCAGCCCTACTCCTTCCAATGAATATTCAAGACTGATTTCCTTTCGGATTGACTGGTTTGATCTCTTTGCAGTCCAAGGGGGTCTCAAAAGTCTTTACCAACACCAGTGTTTGAAAGCATCAACTCTTAGGTGCTCAGCCTTCTCTTTCATCCATACAACTCTTGCATCCATACATAACTACTGGAAAAACCGTATATTTGATTATATGGACCTTTGTAGGCAACGTGTCTTCTTTTTAATATGCTGTCTATGTTTTTCATAGCTTTTCTTCCAAGGAGCAAGCATCTTTTGATTTCATGATAGCAGTCACCATCCACAGTGATTTTGGAGCCCAAGAAAATAAAATTTCTCATTGTTTCCACTGTTTACCATCTATTTGCCATGAAGTGATGGGACTGGATGTCATGATCTTATTTTTTTGAATATTAAATTTCAACCCAGCCCATTCACTCTCTTTTTCACCCTCATCAAGAGACTCTTTGATTCCTCTTCACTTTCTGCCTTTAGAGCGGTATCATCTGCATATTTGAGGTTGTTGATATTCTACCTGGCAATCTTGATTCCAGATTGTGATTCATCCAGTCCAGCATTTTACATGATGTACTTTGCATATAAGTTAAATAAGCAGAGTGACAATATACAGCTTTGTCATACTCTTTTCCCAATTTTGTACCAGTCAGTTGTTCCATGTAAGTTTCTAAATGTTGCTTCTTGACCTGCACACGTTTCTCAGGAGACAGGTAAAGTGGTCTAGTATTCCCATCTCTTTAAGAATTTTCCACAATTTTTTGTGATCCACACAGTAAAAGGTTTTAGCATAATCAATGAAGCAGAAATAGATGTTCTTCTGGAATCCCCTTGCTTATTTTCTATGATCCAATGTATGTTGGCAATTTGATCTCTGGTTCCTCTGCCTTTTCTAAATCAGTTTGTACACATGGAAGTTCTTGGTTCATGTATTGTTGAAGCCTAGCTTGAAGAATTTTGAGTGTTACCTTCCTAGTATGTGAAGTGAGCTCAATTGTGTGTTAATTTGATGTTTCCTAAGGGCCACTTCACTTCATACTCCAGTATGTCTGGTTCTAAGTAAGTGACCACACCATTATGGTTATCTGAGTCATTAAGACCTTTCTTGTATAGTTATTTTAAGTATTCTTGCCACCTCTTCTTAATCTCTTCCACTTCTGTTAAGTCCTTACCATTTTTTTTCCTTTATTGGGCCTATCTTTGCATGAAATATTTCCTTGATCTCTCCAATTATCTTGAAGAGATCTCTAATATTTTTGGTTCTACTGCTTTATTCTATTTCTTTGCATTGCTCATTTAAGAAGGCCTTCTTATCTCTCCTTCCTTGTCTATGGAATTCTGCCTTCACTTGGATATACCTTTGCCTTTCCCCCTTGCTTTTTGCTTTTCTTCTTTTCTCTTCTATTTGTAAAGCCTCCTTAGACAATTAATTTGCCTTCTTGTATTTCTTTATTTGGGGAATGGTTTTGGTTACTGACTCCTGTACAATGTTACAAACTTCTGTCCATAGTTCTTCAGGCACTCTGTCTACCAGATTTAATCCCTTGAATCTCTTGATTACCTCCATTGTATAAGGGATTTTATTTAGGTCATACCTGAATGTCTTAGTGGTTTTCCCTAATTTCTTCAATTTAAGCCTGAATTTTGCAATAAGGAACTCATGATCTGAACCACAATCAGTTCCAGGTTTTGTTTTTGCTGGCTATATAGAGCTCCTCCATCTTCAGCTACAAAGAATATAATCAATTTGATTTCTGTATTGATCGTCTGGTTATGTCCATATGTAGAGTCATCTCTTGAGATTTGGAAAAGGGTGTTTCTTACAACCAGTGTGTTTTCTTGACAAAGCTCTGTTAAACTTTACCCTGTCATTTTGTACTCCAAGGCAAAACTTGCCTGTTATTCCAGTTATCTCTTGACTTTCTACTTTTGAATCCCAATCCCCTGTGATGAAAAGGACATCTTCTTTTTGGTGTTAGTTCTAGAAGATCTTGTAACACTTTATAAAACCATTTGACTACAACTTCTTCAGAATTAGTGGTTGGTGCATAGATTTGAATTACTATGACACCGAATCATTTGCCTTGGAAATGGACCAAGATCATTCTATCCTTTTGAGATCTCACCCAAGTACTGCATTTCATGCTCTTTGGTTGACTATGAGGGTTACTCCATTTCTTCTAAGAGATTCTTGCCTATGGTCATCTGATTTAAATTTGTTCATTCCCATCCATTTTAGTTCAATAATTCCCAAGATGTCAATGTTTAATCTTGGAATCTCCTATTTGACCACATACAATTTACCTTGATTCACAGACCTAAACACGAGGTTCCTGTGGAGTACTTTTCTTTACAGCATCAGACATTGCTACACCACAAGACACATCCACAGCTTAGCATTTTTTCCACCTTGACCCAGCTGCTTCATTCTTACTGGGGATATTAGTACCTGCCCTCCACTCTTCCCCAGTAGCATATTGGATATCTACCAACCTTGGGGGTTCATCTTCTGTTGTCATATCTTTTTGCTTTTTCCTACTGTCCATGTGGTTCTCCAAGCAAGAGCACTGAAGAAAACTAGAACCATCGGTTTCCATTTCCTTCCCAGTTGACCGCATTCTGTCAGATCTCTATACTATGAGCCGTCCATCTTAGGTTTCCCTGCATGCCTTGGCTCATAGCTTCATTGAGTTAATGCAAGCCATTCACCATGAAAAGGCTGTGATCCATAAAAGGGCTTAGGTTTGTAACCAAGGATCAGACCTGTGCCCCCTGCAATGTTAAGTGCGGAGTCTTAACCACTGGGCCACCAGGGAATCTCCTTATAGCAATATAAAATGAGGCAATCAAGAACCAAGAAAGACAAATAAAGAGATAAAATTGATCAGAGAAACAGATAGACATGAAAGTTAAAGAAAGTGCAAATATTTGTTCTTGAAGTCCTTAAAGGGGAAAAAATAATACAAGGCAAAATATTTAAAATAAAATATCAGTGCATATTGAAAAGCTCTGCTAAGTCCCAAAGAAAATTTACCCCCAAATTGTTACAATTGGCCACAACATAGTAAAGTCATTAAATGATCCCGTAAATAAAGAATCCTTTGGAGTGGATGCTAACCGAAAGATCAAGTAATTTATAAGCAGAAAGCACAGTGTGGCTTCTCATGGCAGTATTTAATACTAGATGACACTGGAACAACATCTACCAAATAATTTATATATGAATGCCAACAGAATGTTAAATTTTAATATATTGAATTTGACAATGTTATTGTCATAAACTCTTCACAACATACCAAGTAGTGATGACAGAATATATTTGTTATATTCTCTATATATGTAGAAATAAAATATATTTTCCAAAAATTGAAAGTTAGGTAATAAATGAAGGTTATATTTAAGGTAGATATGCTGTGTAATTCATTTAGAGCTGACCATCATAGAATATCACTTAAACCTGAAAATGTTTGTCTCAGTATATTTAATATTAAAAGCTAAACAATTTAATAAAATTAAATGTTGAAGACAAAATAGAATAAAAGAGATTTAGTAATGCAATAATTAGTCACAGTGGGGAATTTTTAGATGTTGTCTAAAATTAGGCAATTAAATTTATTACATAACTTACAGTTGTAAAAATAATCACTGGAATGAAAATGAAGAAATGTTCTAAATAACAAAATACATATAAACAAGAGAAGAAAAACAAAGAAACACATCACATAGTGAAACATTTTTAAACTACAAAATAAAGAAAAGCACAAAAATATATGATAGAAATAGTCTAAAATAACAGAATTCTTATTGCATTAAATTTACATACTATAACATAAAAACTTGCATTTTGTCTAAAAAAGTAAATCTGCCTCTAATCTATATAAAAATACATATATGTATATCTGTTAAGTGCTATATAAGATTTGAAAATAAACTGCTTGCTTTCTAACTAAGACCTCAAATTTAAACACTGTAAAGAAAGTAAGAGCCAAATTCTACTCTTAAATTTTACTCAAAACCCTTACATGTACACACATGTGGCCAGAAACTTATATATAGCCTTATGACAGGCTGAAAAACAGTTCCTTCCTGCCAACTTATAGGTATACCTGATTTTATAGTGTTTTGCTTCACTGCACTTCACAGATGCTGTAGTTTTTACACACTGAAGATTTGTGGCAACCCTATGTCAAGCATGTGTAACCATTCTTTTCAACAGTATCTGCTTACTTTCTGTCTCTGTGTCACATTTTGGTATTTCAAATATTATTGTTGTGGCGGTGGTGGTGATCTGTAGTCAGCGATTTTTGTTGTTACTACTGTAATTGATTTAAGTCATTATGAACCACAGCCATGTAAAGCATGGAACTTAATAAATGTTGTGTGTGTTCTGGCTGCTACACCAACCAGCTCTTCCCCATCTCTCTCCGTCTCCTCCGGCCTTGCTGAGACCTAATATTTAGGCTAATTGAATACTCTACAATGGCCTGTAAGTGTTCAACTGAAGAAAAGGGTTCCAGGTCTCTTACTTTAAGTCAAAGTTATAAATAATTAAGCTTAGTTAAAAGGATTGCTTTGTCAAAAGCTAGTATTGTAAAGTAAATAAAGTAAAATTTTAAAAAAGAGAAAGATTAAAAAAAAAGAAAGAAAAATCACAGGACATTTCCTCATTCTGGACATTTCAGTATCAACGGTTCTTTCTTAGTGTGATCTTTGTTGTTAATTGATATTGTAATTTTGTTGAAAATCAAACTGTTATGTATAAATAGGTTGCAATGATTTTAATAAGTGCAAACAGAATGACTTTATTCACTGCTTTGGAAAGTCAGTCAAGCTTATCAGATAGGGCCAAAAAAAATAGATTTCAGCCTTAGTGCTGATATGGAGATTAGTGGTCTGGATAGAAGATTAAATAAGCCACAGTATCACTTAAAGGTGTGTGAAGGTATGGAGTTGCTCAGTCGTGTCTGACTCTTTGTGACCCCATGAACTGTAACCTACCAGACTCCTCCCTCCATGGGATTCTCCAGCAAGAGTACTAGAGTGGGTTGCCATTTCCTTCTCCAAGGGATCTTCCTGACCCAGGGATTGAACCTGGGTCCCCCGCATTCCAGGCAGATGCTCTAACCTTTGAGCCACTTTCTTGTTTCCAATTTCCCTGTAAATGATTGACCTCAGACTATTGTGGGCACAGAGTGAGTGAGTGAAGTCACTCAGTCTTGTCCAACTCTTTGGGACCCCATGGACTGTAGCCCACCAGGCTTCTCTAGGCAAGACTACCAGAGTGGGTTGCCATTTGCTTCTCCAGGGGATCTTCCCGACCCAGGGATTGAAACCGGGTCTCCTGCATTGGAGGTAGACACTTTACCTCTGAGCCACCAGGGAAGCCCCAATATCACTTAAACCAAAGCCTAATCCAGAGCAAGGCCTTAACTCTCTTCAATTTTTTGAAGGCTGAGAGAGATGAGGAAGGTGCAGAAGAAGTAAAAAGCTAGCAGAGGTTGGTTCATGATATTTAAGGAAATAAACCATCTCCATAACATAGAAATGCAAGTGAAGTAATAAGTACTTTTGTAGGAGCTGCAGTAAATTATCCAGATCAAGGTAAAATAATCCATGTAGGTAATTACTTTAAACAACAGATTTTCAATGTAAACAAAACACCCTTCTTTTGTAAGAAAATGCCATTGAGGGCTTTCATAGCTAGAAAGTCTTCAAAGATTCAGAGTACAGGCTGACTCTTTTTTTAGGGGCTAATATAACTGGACATGGAACAACAGACTGGTTCCAAATAGGAAAAGGAGTACGTCAAGGCTGTATATTGTCACCCTGCTCATTTAACTTATATGCAGAGTACATCATGAGAAATGCTGGGCTGGAAGAAGCACAAGCTGGAATCAAAATTGCCAGGAGAAATATCAATAACCTCTGATATGCAGATGACACCACCTTTATAGCAGAAAGTGAAGAGGAACTAAAAAGCCTCTTGATGAAAGTGAAAGAGGAGAGTGAAAAAGTTGGCTTAAAGCTCAACATTCAGAAAACGAAGATCATGGCNCTTGCAGTCCAAGGGACTCTCAAGAGTCTTCTCCAACACCACAGTTCAAAAGCATCAATTCTTCAGATGCATTAATTTCTACTGTATACCAAAATGAATGAGCCATACATGTATCACCTCCATTTTGACTTCACCATTCAGTTCACCACAATGCATTAAATAGAGTTCCTGGAGTTATATCATATATTTTTATTATTTATCTATTTATACATAGTATTGAGTGCCTGCTAGTTGCTTCAGTTGTGTTGACTCTTGGTGACCAGATGGACTGTAGCTTCTGTCCATGGGACTCTCCAGGCAAGAATACTGGAGTGGGTTGGCGTGCCCTCCTCTAGGGGATCTTCAAGCCCAGGGATTGAACCTGAATCTCTTATGTCTCCTGCATTGGCAGATGGATTCTTTACTACTTGCACTACCTGGGAAGCCCATACACAGTATTATTAGTGTACCTGACCTGCCTCTTCAGAAAACTGTATGCAGGTCAGGAAGCAACAGTTAGAACTACATGGAACAACAGACTGGTTCCAAATAGGAAAAGGAGTACGTCAAGGCTGTATATTGTCACCCTGCTTATTTAACTTATATGCAGAGTACATCATGAGAAATGCTGGGCTGGAAGAAGCACAAGCTGGAATCAACATTGCCAGGAGAAATATCAATAACCTCAGATATGCAGATGACACCACCCTTATGGCAGAAAGCGAAGAAGAAGTAAAGAGCCTCTTGATGAAAGTGAAAGAGGAGAGTGAAACAGTTGCTTAAAGCTCAACATTCAG